>JANTQA010000044.1:0-600000 GCA_027625915.1 Anaeramoeba flamelloides
CTGATAAATGATTTTAAAGAAAATGATCTGAATCTTCCATTGAGAACAAGATCCTGAAAATGTCCCAAAAAATAAATTTTTTTCTTAGCTAGCCAATGTTGATTAATTCTGTAATCAACTAGTAGATTAAAATTGCCTTAAATAAATTTGCCAGTGTTTGAACAAAAGTAGAGCATAACCTTTAATGCACAAGGAAAAGCATTTAGGTGTATCTAGAACAAATAAAAAAAAAGGAATTTTGGCACAGAACTCAAGTGAGTTTAATTATGAATGGTGCCGTAAATTGTCATTTTATACGATTTTAAACCAGGTTTATTACCAAAAACCATAAAACAAATAAAAACAAAAAACAAAAAAATGCAAAACAAAAAAGAAAAAAATGTAGGTGTGTGAAGATGAATGATCAATTAAACAAACAAAAAATTTAAAGACTTGATCTAGTTTTGTGGTTTGGTAAAGCAAAACGTATGTCCGAAACGTAATTATAGTGAATTAGTTTTAATATTGAATTCAAAGGTAAGAAAATAAAATAAAACCATTAAAAATTATTAAGACTAATGGTTTTTTGAAGGAGAATGAGTGTAAATGAAGAAGACAGCTTAATAACTGGTTTATTCTCTTTTCAGTCTAGAAGAGCTTTCACATAAAGAAATTACTGATCTAAGTTCACCCTGGGGGTGATGACTTTATACTTGGAACACATGTGAATATTATAATTTTTTAAAAATATAAGAATAAAAAAAAAAAAGCAAAAAAGAAAAAAAAAAAAAAATAAAAAGAAAAAAAAAAAAAAATCACAAACCTGTAAAGTCTGTCCCCAAGTTTCTTGATCCAGTAGGTTGTTCTGAATAACTTTTCTTGGAACCTTTCCTTGGGTCCACTTCTTTTTTTCTTCTCTCCTCTTTTGGCTTTAAGTGTGCGGCTTTTGATTTTGGTGCTTTTTTTGAGATTTGTTGTAAGTTTTAATCAAGAAGAATTTTTTTAAAAAATGATTTCTTTGGAGAAGATACCATTCCTAAAATGTTTTTCTTTTTCTTACTGTTAATTAAAATATTAAGATCAACATTTTCAGTCAACTATTAACCCAAAAATCACATCTCAGAATTAAAATAAATTATACAAAGTCACCAACCTTAAAGGAGCAAAAAGAAGAATACAAACCTCATACTTAAACTGAGTTGGCGGGTGCCCTGGAAAATTCTTGAAAAATCTTTAGTAAGCACAATGCTTCTCTGAAGATCTCGAAATTTGAAAACATATTATCTGTGCAATGTGTTACCACTTGTTATTTTGGTTCTAGCTCATGATCTGTACTTGGTAGTGGATTTAATAGGGGTTCAAAAATGACAATTTGTACAATATATTTTTTTTTTTCCAAAATCCAAATTGAAGAGTTTAAGACACGGCTGAACTTAAGTTTTAAAAAAATGTGGTTTGAAGTTGTTAATTGAAATTTTCAAACAAGTTTGGTTTTGTTGGGAGCTTTTAAAAAATTTTATTTTTTCATTTGGTTAATTGATAAAATAAGTAAATCAAGATTCTTTTCTACAACCCAAAATTGAAAAGCTATTCTTGAACACCTACCAACCTATTAATCTTACACTCTTCAAATTTGATTTTGGAAAAAAAAATTATAAATTGTCAAAAATTGCAATATTGAACCACTGTTAAAACCCATACCAAAGACAAGATCGATAAGCTAAAAACCAAATCGACAACTCACTACACCCTACACAAGATAATCTTTTTTCAAATTTCAGGGATTGTAATCCTTAAAGAAAAAATTGTTCAATTTATTTTACGACAAATTGTATATTCATGTAAAAAATAACTCAAATAAAAAAATCACAGACAAGGTGTTTACTATTAGTTACAAAGCAAAGAGATCAAAAATTTCATTCAGATTTCCAAAAAAACACATATCTCAAGAATTAATATAAAACATCAAATACCGCAATTCTAAAATGCCAAATTAATAATTTATTCAAGTTGTAGGAATTAAAAATTTGAAATTTTGCTTAAGATAAAATCTTTTTCTAAAGCTGAATGAAAATTTTGTTTCATTTATTTTGAAAGAAATTGTAATTGTGAATATTAGGAAAATTGTTGTATAATTTCTTATATTTTAAATCAAAATTTTTTGTTTTTAAGAATCAAACTCTACAAAACGATAATTCACCACTGATTAGAGTGATTGTTAATTGGAATTACACTTGTTCAAAACAATATTCAACAATTCAAAAAACAAGAATAAAAAATTATGTTTTATCTAAATTCCAGGAAACAAACAATCTATAAAACCCTATAATTTTTCAAAAAAAGTAGATCTACTTATGCTATCAAATAATTACTTGATTATTCTATAAACACCCTGCTTTAATAAACTTTAAGCAGGTTTATTAATTGGTTCATAAAAAAATTTGGTTATTTATAAAAGGATTTGATTTTATATGCCCCTACGGCCCAAAAAACACTAAAAAAGAAAAACTGATCAAATACTTTCCATTAATACAATTAAAAAAACTAAATGATAAAATAAAAATAAATAATGTTTCAATTTAACTTTTTCTTGAAAACATGTTTTGCCAAAATCATTGAATTCACACTTGAAATTATGTATATTTTTAGATACACTATCTTTGTTTTTAACTCATTTACTAAAAACAAATCTGAAATTATGGGAATTTACTTTTCACAAAAAGGCACTAATTTGGTCTTCACAAATGTTTTTTTTAGTTTTAAATGGAGAATTAAAAAAATTAAACTAAAGAGATAAACTCTCTGAAAAACCATTCTAATTTAATATATTAACTTATATTCTTTGATTTCAAGCTTTTTCAACCCCAATTTTTCAAAAAAAAAAAAAGTGCACAGTAATTTCAAAAAATATTTTCGATATTCAAAAGTTAAGAGTCTTTTTATTCTAAAAAAAATTATCACAGTGTTTAATGGAATTAAGTTATGAACTTAATTTCGAAAAATATTAATCAGAAAAAAACAGTGCTTAATTTTATTAAGGATATATTAAAAGCGATTACACAACAATTTTCCTCATATTCACAATTAAAAATCTTGTCAGGAATTTTTTTCATTCCAATATTTATTTCACTACTATACTGAATTATTTTAACAATGTGTTGTTTTACTTTTAAAGTGTATTTTTGTACACTTACTTCACCAATAATTGAATTTCAATCCCATTCAAAGAAACTATTAATTTTTTGAAATAATCCAGAAATATGTGAAAATTGACCTTTTCAACAATGAGAAAATGTATCAATTTTTTCAAAATGATAATTATTTTAGGAAAATAGCATTAAAGATAATTTTTTACTTAGAGTAATCAGATTTTTTACTATGTTTTTCAATTCCAAGATTTGGAAACTTTGTTTTTTTTTGTATTAGTTATTAAATTTAAAGAGAGTTTTTAATAATTTCTATTCCCTATTGAGAATTTAAACTTACTTCTTCATTAGAACTCGAATTGACGAATTTTTAGAGAAGGGATATTTTATTTAAGAACAGAGTTCGTTGTGAGATTAGGGATTATTAATATTGATAAATTGCTTGATGAAAAAAGTGGTAATTTACTTTCCATACTCCAAGTTGAATTATAAACCGAAATAAAATTTCATTCCACAGTGGTTCAAATAACAAGTGTTAACAACCCATAAACCATTACCAAAATTTAACTCGTATTGTTTTTTTCAGACTTGGGTATTTTAAATTAGGAAATTACATATAAATTCTTGGTTCAGATCCAAATTGATTTTTGAGGTTAGATCTTTGATTAATGTAAATGATTAAATAATATTAAATCCTTTTGATGAAAAAATTTTGTCATATTTTCAAAATTTCTGAGAGATAAAAAAGGTTTTTATGATAAAAATTCAAAAAAATGATCTTTTTCTCTTTTTTTTGTCAAAAAATTACATTTTTATCTTTCAATATCTTTGCAATTCTTTTTTAAAAGTAATTTAAAGATTCTAATTTCTTGTTTACGTGCTATTTTAACCGGATTTATTGGTTTCTTTTATTTCTTCAGTCAAGCCAACATATATTTTTTTACATCAGTTAAATTTTCGTAATGGGTTAAATTCAAAAAAATTGGTTATTAACACCACTTTACTAACAAAAATTAAGTTCATAAAAGAATCATTAAAAAATCCAAACTCTTAAAAACATTCAGTAGTATCTATATGAATAACTCTTTTCAATTTAGGTATCTTTAAATGATTTATTTCAATAAATTATAGTAAGTTTTTTTTCTGGGAAACGAATGAAAATATTAGATACTTTATTTATTTAGAGAAAAGAGCAATTAAAGAAAAATTATCAAACAAAAAAAAGAGAAGAAGAAAAATAATTAAAATATATATAAAAAATAAAATTATCATTTTAATGACCAAATAGAAACTATCCATAAATATAAGTCTTTTTGTTTTACAATTAGCAATATTTCAGAGTCTTGATAATTTTAATATTTTTAGTGTTTTTCATTATATTTGAACTTGGTACGGGACTAAAATTTATCTTAGAGATATTTAAAAGTATATTAAGCCATTAAAGAATGTCTTTTTTACTAGTGCGTAACAAGTACAAATAACTCTAAAAAAGTGATTAAAAAATAGTGCTTACTTGCTGATCATATCGATTAAAAAAGACACCTTACACATTAATACTAAAATATATGAAATTATTAAATTTTCCATTCTATTCGATATCAATTTCATAAAAAATATTGCCTCTGAAATTACAATAAAATTGACAATTAACAATTCCTATAAATACCCTTTGATGAAAACTTGTCATGAACTATATATTAATTGCCAAAAAATCCAATAATTAACTCTAAAGTTATTCTGATACAGCCAATTTCAAATTTCAGACACAGACTTTCAACAAAAAAATATTACATAAAAAAATCTCAAATTAAAGTATATTTTTTGGAATTTTTTTTCATCGATTATTTTACTAGAATTTGAATTTTGTGCCCTAATTTTCGTTTTTTTTTTGTGCCTTAAATATCCTTGAAAGTTTTTGTTTTATTAGTAGAACCAGCTGTATCACTAAAACCCCTCATTAAAATATTTTAATCAAATTTAAAGACAACCCTAATAAAAAAAAATTTTTTATAACATCTAAAAACATTTTTATAACAAAAATTTACTTTTACATGATGATTTTTTCAATATTTTTTTCAAAAAAAATTTCTTATAACATTATATCATGTTATAAATTTTATAACACTTTTTATAACAAACAATTATGTTATAAAAATTTTTTTGATAAAATTTTATAACATTTAAAACGTTTATAACACCTTTACAAAACATTTATAAAATTTTATAGTAAACATGTTTTTATTAGGGAACAAAGAATATTCTTTTAACGATTACCTAAAAAAAAGAAATTAATGAAAAGGCTAAAAAAAAAAAAAAAAAAAAACAGTTACAAAAGATTCAACCTAAGAAAAAGAAAAACCTAAAAAATTTCAATTTGAATTCATAATTATTTGAGAATATCAATTTAATCAAACAAATAAATAATTATAAAATCAAACAAAAACATCCAAATTTATCTCTATTTTTGAAGAATAATGTTAAAAAATTCTATATTTTTAGAACCAAACCTCGAATTAGCTGAATTTAACCAAAATAGGATTTAAAAATTTTTTTTAGAAATTATATAGTTATCGAAATTAATTCGTTATTCAAAAATTTTTCAAACATAAGCCCGCCTCTAATTTAAATTTGAAATAGTAACTATATCAAAAACTTTGTTCCCTCTATTACCCAAAAAATATCTTTAGGATTATTTTAGAATTAACATACTTAATTTCACTATTAATAAGAAAAAGGGTTATAAAATAAAAAAGATCAAGCATTTACTTGTTAACACTGGATACACTGAAATATAAAAGTATGAATAACTTGTAACAAAAAATGGAAAAGCAAATACAACAATTACTAAAGGATTATAACCAATTGATCAAAAAAAAAAAAAAAAAAAAAAAAATTACAACAATTAAATAACGATCCCCCAAATGAACATTTATGATCAATAACCAAATCAAATTAAATAAAAATACCTGTACTATGATTGAGGATTATTAATCAATGCAATCCTGTTTTATTTCCTGATTTCATCAAATTTGTTCTTATATAACTTTTATTATTTTTTTTTAATCTTTTTTTTTTCCTTTCAATTTTTAGGTTGACCCCTTTTAACAATATAATTAATTTGAGGTAAACAATCCAGATGAAAAGATGTTTACTATATGAATAAACGTTTAAATTTCCTTACTTAAAATTTTTTTAAAATGATATTAAGAGATAAATTTATACTACGTATCCCAATAATTCTAAAAATATTTATTTTTTAAAAAATTCAAACAAAATTCATAAGATTATTCTAATTTTATGCCACTACATCTTGGAATATGACACAAAAACTAAAAAAAAAAAAAAAATGATTTAAAAACTCAAGATTCGGAGAGAGTTTAAAAGATAATATTTTTTGAATTTTTAAGGATTTTGAATGTAAAAAGTAGGGATTAAAAATTTTGATAAATTTCTGGATAAATATAAACTTACATTAATACCCCTTATTTACATATTGTGAAACAGTAATTCTCATTTAATTTTAAACTTTATTTGTAAATCCAAAATAAAATTTATAGAGATTATAATAATTTGGAATGGTTTTTATCCTAATGAAAATATGATTTTAGAACCCCTTCCAAGATAAAAACTAAATTTATAATAATAAAAAAAATGATTTGAGACAAATACCAAAAATCTAAAAAAAAAAAAACTAAAATATCAAACATCAACAATATTTCTGACCGCTATTTTATTATCAACCAATAAATATGCAATTATTTCGGGAAATAATACCAACCAGACTATAATATTTGCCAAATCTTTATTTTTTTTTTGTACAATTCTCTCAAAATAACGAACCCTTTACAAATAAAGAAAAACAATCAAATAACTTACACCCCTCGAAAGGTATTTTCAAAAGATATCTAGGTTACTTTTAAATACAAATATTAAAAATCCAGATTATTGTTCAGGATTTAAGATTACTAAAATACTTTATCAATTGAATGAAGAATTTTTTTTAATTAAATTCATTTTCATTTTCAAAATTTAAATGATATAAAAAACAATTTTAGATCAAAAATTTATCAAAAAAAACTTGTTTTTTTAGAAAATAATCAATATATTGAAAAATATAAAAGACATTTGTGTTCAAAATCACACACTGTATGAGATATTTTAGTAAAAAAAAAATTTTTTTTATTATACAAATATACCTTTCTTAATTTTGAGATTATTATATTATTTTCCAAAATAGCTTCACTCAAAAACACTTCTTTAAAACAATAATTATTTTTATACCTTTTCAAAATCTATTACATTTCCTGTTATTTTTATATTTAATTCCTCATGATTCTGAAAATAATTAAACAATACTAATTTTTTTTTATAAATTTAAAATTCTTTCAAAAATTTAAATTGTAGAATTATTGATCTATAGTTCTTGCATTTTTTTTCATTTTAGTTGTTAATTTGGTAATTCCAACATTTCAATAATTATTCATTGAAATAAATATAATCAATTTTTAACTCTATTCTTGTTAAAATAGACGATTTATATATTTAATTATTTATAAAATAATGATCATTGAGAACAATTTTTTAAAAGTAAAAAAAGGAATCTTGAAATTATTAATTTTTTTTTTTTTTAATGACAGAAAAAAAAAAAAAAAAACCAATTACATAACCAGTATATAAAATTGTAAAAATAAGACAAATCAATACCCAAATATCAAAAAATACCAGTTTTTTATTTCTTCATTCTAGTAACTAATTTAAAAGTTAATTTAATTTCTTGAACTTTGATAAACAAATATAACTAGCAATTATTGATATTATCTCTAAAAAAAAAATTATATTTCAGAAATACTAAACTCAGTGTATGTGAGTTTTAATACTTTTAATTTAAGATTTAAGTTGATAATCAGCCTTCTGATTTAAAAATTGAAATAAATAAAAAAAAAAAAACTTAAATCCCCTTTTTTGAGAAAAGATAATTTGTTCACAAATGAAAAACAAACCTTCAAATAAGAATTAGAAATCACATTCAAAAAAATTCAACAGGACAGAATTCACTTCAAAAATCTTCCTATTTTAAACTACAAACATAATAAAAAAAAAAAAATAAAAAAATAAAAGCTTTCTCCATTTTAATTTATTTATTCACTATTATCTCATTAAGCTGTTTGAAAAAAAGTTTGTACTACGAGTTTTAAAAGTGGTACTTCAAATGATCTAATTACCTTTTAAAAGCATTTGAAAAACACTTGAAAAAACATTAATAGCCACTTTTTTCAAACAGTTGTATAAAAACATTATAAAAAAAAAAAAGAATTAATTTAATTTACAATTGATAGATTTGTTCAAAATAAAAAAAAAAATAATATTAATAATACATTCATACAATCACACACACATACAGCATATATATGTAAATAAGTATGTATTTGTTATAATAATCTTTACAATTAATGGTAATTCAAATATTTCCTTAAAAATAAAAAACAAAAACAAAAACATAATGATCTGTTAATTTTGACCATAGTGTTTTAAAGAAACCAAAAGATTTATGAGTTCTTCTGTTAACTCTTGTTCAGATTTCTCTGAAAAGTTTGTTATTTCATTATTATTCACATTCTCATTTTGATGGTTTTTTAATTTGATATATTTTCTTTTGTGATGGTGAACTGGCTCTTCGTCAGTCATTTCTTCTGGGAATCGATCGTTTTGTCTTGCGATTGTTTTGAGATTTGATTTTTGAATAATTTTGGGTTTTCTTCTTTTTCTCGAACCTTTTTGTTTTAATAATTGGGTTTGTCTAGTTTTATTACATTTGATCTTTCTTCTGGCAAATCTTAATACATCTCTTTTCATTGCAGTTGCATTTTTAAGATTAAACCGTGCTACAAAAAAGAAACTCAAGCCTCGATGAATTTTTTTAATTTTTGCACCAAGCTCACCTTTCTGATTGTTCTTCTTGGGTGTGTTCATATCGTTCTTCCCAGAATTTAATTTGGTACACAATTTTTTCAAAGCAACTTTTTGGATAATGACTTGGCTAGGTAATTGGTAGTCGGGTTCCAAAAAAAGTGCATTCTCTATTCCCCGAAACATTTTGGGACATTTTTGAAATGCTTTTTTCATCGCAAACCCCATTTTTTGATATTTCTTCGAATATTCCTTTGTAAATAGATAGTTTTCAATTTGCTCACCTACTTGATAATTCTTTTGAAAATGAAAATTAATCCACTCTTTGTCACCTTGTACATCACAACTTTGGTCAAGGTCATAGGGGTTGTCACAACTAGAATTGGTTAAATTAAATTTTCGTAAAATAAAATAATTTAGATCATATTTTGTTAATTTGTATCTCCTCAGAAGAGAGCTATTGATTTGAATACTCTTTGGACAATTGGGCCATTTTAAGGAACCTTTGTTCAAACCAGAGACGTAATTTTTTCCCATTCCTAAAAGTTCTTCCAATCTTTTTTGGTTAATCGTCTTTGATCGTATTTTTTTTGTTTTTTCTTTTGCTTTGATCATCTTTGAATAGAGTAGGTCTGTTTTGTTTTGTTTTGTTTTTTTTTTTAATCTACAGTTTGAGTATATTATTTCAACTGAAACAGTGTACGGGTTTTTTAAGAAATAATTGTGTTTATTTTTCCTATTTTCTGATCAAAAAAAAGGATCTTTAAAAATAAATAAATTTTAATTCACCGTAAAGTTCTCAAATTTTAATGTTGAAAGAAATGTCAAATTATATTCTAAAGAGAGACACCAAAGATTATTTTTCCTTGGTGGTTCTTGGTGTACTTTTCATAAAAGTTAAAAAAAGGGTTGGGAATTAAGTGATTTTACGAAAAACATATTTTTTTTTATTTCGACTTTTGTGATCAATAATCTTTGGAACCGATTTTAATCAAGACTTTGCTCAAATGGAAAATATATTAGGTGTTTTCGTTTTAATTTTCTTTAATTTTTTTACTTAATATTTAAAAATTTGATAGTTTTAATTTTGGATCATTTTTTTTACCCCTTTAAATTTCTAAGATATGTTTAATAGTTGGGGTTGGTGATGGATATTTAATCCAAAGATCATTATTTGAGAAAATTTTAAATTTTCCATTCTTATTAATTGATGATTTTATCACTTTAGTGAATAAAAATCTTTTTAGATCACCAAAACCAATCGACTCACAATTATTCTTTTGATTTTATTTTGTTGAATTGAATACAATAAGAAATTTTTTGATCTGGAAAACAAAGTAGCAATTTAATCAAGAAAAGGGAGAGTTTAGGTTTAGTAATAACGAACACCTGATTAGATTTTTTTCTCAATCTTGAATAATTATTAATAAAATGGAAAAAAATGTTTTTTCATCATATTAATGAAAAATAATCAAAGGAACTGTCATTCTGAAATTTTTTGTTATCTTTATTTTTACTCAATAATTAAATAAAGTGATCTTTCAAAATTTTGAATTTTTTTGATGAAAAGAAATTGATCTTTTTAATTTGTAAAAGTAAGAAGTTAGTTCATTGTGATTTTTTCAAATAGAAAAAGATCTGTTTCTTATAAATAATAAAAAAGTTATTAAAAAATTTATGATCATTTTCAAAACTGATGATTATCAGTTTGAAAAAGTTTTTAGGATACAGTCTTTAAGATCAAGTAAAATAATTTAGATAACATTTTTTAAAAATTCAGTTACTCGTCTCTTTAAATTAATAACCATTATTTATAATTGAGAAGTTTTTTTTTTATCCTCTGTACATGTAGAGGAATAAACAATATATTACTTTTAATAATACCCTTACCCTTTCTGTTATTTTTTTTTCTTCTTTATTTAAATATCAAAAGTCTCAAAGTATAAAAAGATCTTAATAAATACCAAAAAATATTTAGAAAATTGAGGTGATGTAATATATTTTTAGTTGAATTTAATTATTATTAGCTAAAAAATTACCCTGTTTCTTTTTTTTTAATGAAAGTACATCACAAAAAATTCATGGTACACATTTCAAAAATTAAGATTACAACTTGAAAGATTTTTTTTTTATTTTTTTTAATTTTTAAAATCTCAAGATAGAATATGTTTAGAATGATTAAAATGAATTATTCATAAGATTTATTGATTAATTGTAAAAGGATACTAGACTATATATTTTTATTTTTTCCATTTTTTATATGGTTTAATTGTATTTTTATTGGGAAGATGATTTTACAAAAGAAAAAGATCAAGTGATAACTTACTAATACTGAGATTAAGAAACACTAAAGTATGATAAACTTGAAAAGAAAAACGAAAAAGTAAAGAAAAAATTATTAAAAGTAAAAAAAGTAAACCAGTTCAAAAAGAAAAAAGAAATTACAACTATTAAATAACGATCTCCTAATGAACATTCATGATCAATAATCAAATCAAATTAAATTGATAAAAATATTTGGCTGTTTTCAAGGAAGTTCTTATTTCAAGATAACATTTTTATTTATTTTTTTATTTTTAAAAATTGTCTTCTATCAACTCTTTCTAAATTTCTTTTCTTTTTTTTCTTTTTCTTTTTATTTTTTCTTGTCAATTTCTTGTTTTTGCCTTTTGACCATCAAGACAATTTGGGTATGTCATTTCCATAAATAAAGATAAAATATATGATTTTCTACACAATTTTCCTTTTTAGGAATTCATGTAAAAGGAAATCTTGTGAAATATTTACCGGACTTCAATAATAATAATAAAAATAATCAATATTTGTATATTTGATTAATACTGTGTACGAGTTACTATAACTGAAATTTATTTTATTCCCAGATAATTTATTTTATCTCTTCGAAAATCAGATATTGTTATTAATATTTCATTAAATACTAATCATATATATATACATACATACACACATACATATATATTAAGGAGATTTTCGAAAAAAATATTTTTTTCCTTAACTTTATCATTTTTTTGAGATTAATATTATTAATATAAAATTTTGTTTCTTGACACTTCTTATAAAATTTTAATTTAATTAGAAATTCTTTCAAAAAATAATTATATTTATATTTTATACTTAATCCCTTTATGAGATGATTTTTAAAAATATTTGAAGAATACCAAAATATTGAAGAAAAAAAATTTAAAAGTAGTTTAGAATCTTAAAAATTATAGATTTATTATTCTTATAATTCTTCTTGTTTTTTTTTTTAAAATAAACGTGATTGTTCTCTTATCTATGATGAAATTAATAAGTATTCATTGAAATAATGCTCCATTAAGTAAGTAAAATAAATTTTATTGTTGTTTCTTCATTGTACAAAATTATAGAAAAAAATACACTAGATATCAGATTAAAACTACTCTGAAAATACAAACTGATATTTTTTTTTTTCATTTTAATAAAATCAATTTAATTATTGAATAAATGAACACAATAATTTTTATTGAATTTGATTTTAGAAATTATTTTTTTTAATAGGGAAAGTAAATATATCAACATAAATGAAACAAAATTAGAATCCAAAATCGATTTCCCCTTTTCTAAACTAATTAAATTACTAATTAATAACAGTTTTACTTAATCGAGAAAATGATTTATTTATTTTTTTTTTTTTAATCTTTTCTTTCTATCTGATCTTAATATCATGTTAAAAATTGAGTCTAGAAACTATTAACCGAAATAACAATTTTCCCAAAAAAATGAAATCTTTAATATTCTAATGTCCTTTATTGCAAAACTTATTGAATTTTTTTATTGAATTTGCTTTTTTAAATTTCAATAACAAAAACCTCAATACCCCCATTGTTTTTTTGCTCAGTTTTAAATACAATTTCAAATCAACAAAAAAGAAAAATTCAAATGATTTATTCCAAAAGTAACTCAATTATAAAAAAAAAATCAAAAGATCAGAAAAGATTATTTTTTAATTATTTGATAAAAAAAAAAAAAATTCTGTAAAAAATTTTTTTTTGGAGAATCTGTATGGGCCTGTGGCAACAAAAACCAATGTACAATCTGAAGGCCGGGGTTCTATTACCATAACCATTATTTCTTATTGTTTGCCATTTTCTCAAATAGCCACCACGGTGTCATTTTAATGAAAATACGACTTATGCTTCTTGGACCACTAATTCTTTGATAAAATCGTTTGACCGAATTGAATATTTTTGGCTATTATAAAAACTGAACGGAATTGGAACAAAATCCCTCTCAATTTATGGAGCGGATCGGATTTTTGGGACTAATGGCGAGCTCTCAATTGGTTCAACAATATCTCTAATTTAAATTAGGGATTCGGGCAAACAGGTGGACTTTTAGTAACCACTCTTTAATGGAAAAAAAAAAAATAAAAAAAAAATAAATAAATAAAAATTTTTTAATATGTACAAAAAAGTAAAACAATTAGTTACTTAAATGATATTATTTGAATTCTTAATTGTTGAAATTTCTTTTAAAAATCAATATTTTTTGTTTAATAAATTATTATTTTTTTTTTTATTTACTTGTGACTGAAACTGTTGGAAATTATATCTAACTTTATTCTAAATAAATTTGATGATTAAATGAGTATATATATATATATATAAATGTTATTTAGTATTTACTAAAACTTTTTATTATTTTCTTGGAATAAAAATTTGAAAAATTTGAGTTTTAACTGAATGAAAAATCATCAATATCATAAGTTTAAAAATATTTTTTTATTTTTTTTATTTTTATTTGCAAAAATTGAAAGTTTACTTCTCTTAAAAAAAAACAAATAATCATATTTTTTTCATAAAATTACAAATTTTTTAGTTTAATTTATTTTTTTTATGGGAAAATCAAATTAATTACAGATCAAAAAGATAATTATTTTCAAGATAAAATACTTCTTACCTATAATTTTAGTATTTTATATTTTTTTAGAATTTTCAGTTAAACAATGACAAAAACACTGGTAACTTTTATATTAATATTGAAAAATAAATTGAAAATGTTGGTCAATATAATAATCAAGAAATAAAGTAAATACAAAAGGTAATTAACTTCAAAAAATATATGCTATTGTGGGATATTGATAAAAACTTATATATGTATATTTTAATTAAGAATAAAAATCGAAATTTCAACTGAACAATATTAAAAAATTTTCGGCAATCTTTTTTTTTTGGTATGCCATATTTACTGAGAATAAGTATCGATTGAAAAAAAAAATTACCTTGAAATGATAGACTATTAAGAAACTAAAAATGATATTTATTTATTTTTAAATATTTTTTATGAAAAAAGAGCTCAAAATAAAGAATTCTGAAGGATAAAAACTTTATTTAGTTTAGAATATAAAGGCAAACAATATTTAATTACTCTGTTTCAAAGTGAAAATTCTTTTAAAAAATGTATCTTCAATAAAAAACAGGGACTTGTACGTAGTATTTTCATATTATGAAATTATTTTTTGTAATTCTACATTTACAAATGAGTTTTAAAAAAATACAATTATATACTTCGGGAACCAAAACCATTTATAATTTATAATTTTTGACTTTAGTTCTATCTTTTTTCTTTTGGATGAAGAAAGTAAAAAAAAGAGGAGATTTAATTCCTCAACACATAGAAACAATTATTGTATTTTTATTTATTTTAAACATCCTTTTATTGTATTCACATATATTTCACAATTTACATAAAAAAAGTAGCAAAAATTTTTAATAAATGAAATTCTTTGTTGCAATAAAAAAGTTTTCTTTATTCGTTCCAATTCCCAAGATAAACTACTCAATTTACCCCTTTTGACTCATCTTGAAATTATTAAGATTTTGAAAACTTAAATATAAGAAAAAATTTTAGAGAAATTTTTATTTTCTTCAATTTTTAGCTCAAGATTTTGGAGGTTTATTACAATAAATAGTTGATAAAGGGCTGGGTTAAACGATATTTTAAATCAAATCTAGATGTTTATATTCATTAAAACAAATTCTTCAAAAAAAAAAAAAAAACATTTTTGACATATATTAAGACATATTTTCTATTTTAAAACACAAAAATAATGAAATTTTTTTTAAAAAAAGTTTTTTAGACTTTTAAATGGGTTGTAATAATTAGAAAAACCAGTTTATTTTATAATTAAATTCGTTGTTAGTATTCGAAAGAAACATATTGATTATTTTTGCAATTCGTATAAGATTTATTTTTTTCAAAAAATCTAAACAAAGTAATTTTCAATTTTATTTATTTTTTGTTTTTCTTAATAAAAAAGATTTGATTATTTTCCTTCAGTTCATTTCTTTTGTAATTTATCTTGATCTTTGTTGAATCTTCAATTATTCTAATTATACAATCCAATAGCAATTCAAATTGCCAACACTGTCACATTTTGAGAGTCGTTAAGAAATTTTATAGATTTTTCATCATCAAATGGGATTTTTTGAAATCCTTTCAACTAATTTGATCAATATTTGATTATGAAGGGATATACAATTGTAATTTGTTATTATTAAAATTGAAAAATTCGTTGATTATTATGTTTTTATATTAAAAACGATAATAATTTGATTTTCTGAAATCAAAATTTAGTAAGAATGATGGTATCTTTTTGAATTTTGGAAACTATTTTTTTTTTTTCAATTGAAACAAAATAAAATAGCAAGGGATATAAAATAAAGAGTGAAAGTTAAATTATTTCATCATGAATTAATTGAACTTTGAAAATTATATCTGATTTAATTGAACAATTTAAAAATAATATTTTGTTCGAAATATTACTTTTTTAAAAAAGTGTTGAATATTGTCACGAAAATACATATACAGAAATTTGTTGGTTGTTTTATAGATTAACTTTTGAAAACATTTTTGATCACACTTTTTTAAAATTGATAACATACAATTTTAGTTCATAAAAATTCTTCGTTTTTATTATTTCGGATCACTAGTATTTTGGTGTGTTGAGGTATGTTTTTCATTTACCCTTGTGCTTTAGTGACATATTGATAATTTTGCAAAAGACTGGCTTTTGAAATATTAATGGGAATAAATTTTCACTTCATTTTCGTTTCCAATTTTTCTTTTTTCAAGAAGTTTTCAAAGGAACAAATTGTAATTTATTATCTCGATTTGACTATTTGTTTGCCCCCTTTTATTGGTTGTAGTTCTATAGATATATTAGAGGTGAACTGCGTATCCTAAAACAAAACAAAATTTCAGAATTGAAAAAAAGATAATTCACCTAAAATTTTATGCCATTTAAATTTCAAATACCAGTCAAAAAATTAATAAAACAAAAAAAAAAGAAAAGAAAAACAAATTTATTATTTGTTAATTCATTAGAAAAAGGAAAAAACAACTTTTTTTTTTTTTTCATAAAATAATTATTAAATATCAAAATCTATTTGGTTCTTTATGAAATTATTGGAAAATAGCTGTAATTTTCTTTTTGTTTTGGATTATTTTGATTTTCATTTTAATTTCGGAGTATTAATTAATTATGTGGAAAGGATCAAATTAGACAAAAGAAGATAATAGGGATTTAAATAACTTCTAAAAGTTGGTTGATTTCTTTCAGATTTCGTGCAAATTCCTATGAATTTTTATAAATTCAAAACAAAAAGAAGAAAAAAAAAAATAAAAAGGTGAGTGAATTGGAACAAGAAAAAGGAGATATAAGACAAAAAGAATAAAAGAATAAAAAAGAAAAAGAATAAAAAGAGAAAGTTACTTTAAATTCAGGTACCGACATTTCAAATGAATGTGTTTGAACCAATTCGTCTGTATTTGAAACAGAAATATTAACTGTAACAAAGGGCGTCACTAAGTTTTCTGAAATTGAACTTGAGAAAGTTACACCGACCTTCCATTTAAAATCGATCAGCTTCCCAACATTGGGCATGGTTAACGAAGGAAGGTTTTCCTTTTCTCTTTCCCAAATTGTAGCCAATACCTTACCAGCTTGGTTTGTGATTCCTGTTTGGTTTTGTAAAATCTCTAAAAATTGCTTTTGATCTAAATTTGAGATCTTGCTGGCATCACGATAAAGGAAAAAAAGCACGTTTATTGTAGACTGAACTTCGTTCTTCCCCAGGTCTATTGAATTCTTTTCCAGCTGACTTTGATAATGGGATACCTGTGGAACAGATCCTTTGTATTGTAAAGCATCAACAACGTCCTGGCAAAGCTTAGCAAGCAACTGTTGTGGAAACTTGTTTAAAGAATTAATAGCCGTAAAGATTCCTTTGGGCGATCTTTTTTCTGAAAAGAAAGACATTCTTAAAAAGTGAAAAAAATGAAAAAATATTTCTCATCTGAATGTGAAATTTCATTCCTTTAGTTGTTATTTAAAGCCAATAGTAAATAAATTCTTGAAGGAAGAGTTAAAATCATTTGAAAAACTTCATAGGATCTTTTTTCCTCAGATTAGTGAAAATAGTTTTAATTCTCTCTATTAAAATAATTTTCATTTTCAGTGTGTAAAGTGTAATACTTTGGTTAAATGAAAACTTTCAGAGAACCTTTGAATAGAAACTTTTGTTTATTCACGAAAATGATGCCTCCATTGATAGAACTGAAATTTGAATAACTTTGTGAGTATTGAAAAATATTCATATAGTGGCATAATTTCAGTCAAAGTTATTGATTATTAAAAGTAGAAAAAGTTTTTTGTAAATACAGTCCTGTGCTCTTTTAAGGCACAGGAAAAATCAAGAAATAAGGCACAAAAAAATCCCATTAAAGCACAAAATCAAAGTGAACAAAATAAGGCACAATTTTTCTGAGTAAATTTCCAAGATTACTCATAATGTAATATTCTAAATGTAATATTCTATATATATATATTGAAGAAAACACTCAAAATAACTCTGTAATTATTAGGTGAAATTATATCTTGAAATTGGGAAAGTGTCTCAAATCAAAAATTTGTGCCTTAAAGTGAAATAAATTTTGTGCTTTATATGTCGATTTTTCTATGCCACTTTAAGGCACAGGACTGTAGTTAAAAGAATATATTTTTTTTCTGAATCAAACTCTGAAAATTATCACTATCTACTTATTTTAGAATGACAACTAATTTAATAATACATTTTCAAAATACTATTAGATCAATATAAATCAAGAAGAAAAATTATCATTTTTATAATTCTTAACAAACCTCTTGATAAAATTCGATGGAATTTTTCAAAATAGGTAGATCTAATTAGGGAAATCAAACAATTAAATGAGTATTCTAGAGAAACTTTATTTTACTGAACTTTAGGTAGGTTTTTTACAGGACATATAAAAAATTTGGTTATTTATAAAAAGGTTTTGATTAAAAATTTAAGCAATTACACAATCAATTTTCCTAATCTTCACAATTAAAAATGATTTCAGAGGCTATTTTCCAATTATTAACAATAAAAAAAGTTATCTGGTCATAATTTTGTGTCCTGGATTTTCTTCAATACAATTATAATGATTTATTTTTTTTACGTTTACTTAATTATACCACCTAAAAAATCGCAACTTTCCAATTAATTTACCACTAGTCCGGAATTATTACCCTTATTCAGAACTTAAAACCTTTACTTTTCAAATAAACCCCCCACTACATAGCCTTCTTTGTATAATACAATTGAAAATTTGGTGATCAATATAATGAGTGGACAAAGACGTTATAATATATGTTTGAAAATATAATCTAAGCTTTTTCTTCTTCTTGTTACAATGTAAAATATAATTCATTATCCTAGAGTATATCTAAGTTCATATCACATTTAGAGGTTAAATCCTTGAGATTTGAAGGAAAGTTTTAAAAGATGAATTTAATTTGTTCAAAATTTTTATTAAATTTTTTATTTTTTTAGATTAAAATATGATTGTAAAATTTACTCTATTTTTTGAGATTAAAAATACATTTTTATTATTCATTTTATGATTTTTTTATTTAGTAGAACTTTAAGTAACAATTATCTTATTTAATTTAATTTATATTTATTGACAGTTTCTTTTATCATTTAATTCAGAATCCTTCTTGTAAAAAAAAAGGGGGGGGTATGGATTTTAATTAGAAAAAGATAACAAAAGATGGGTTATTAAAACAACGGAAATGAAAAACACAATAACTAAAAAAAAAATATAGGAAATAAAATTATTCAAAAGCATTTTTATATTTCCAATTTTAGAATAAAAAATCAATAATATGGTTTTTTATTGTGTTATAAGTATTTATTTATGAAATTTCATTTCAAAAATGATAAAGAAAATTCCAAATAATTTATAAAATAATAATAATCATTCAGTATTTATTTAGATTTAAAATAATAAACTGGATTATACAATAGATTTTATATGTCAAAAAATAAAAATAAAAATAAAAATTATCAAAAAAAAAAATCAATTTGCAAATTAATTGTTTTCAGGATCTAATTTTTTATTTCTTTGAATTTTAATTGAATCGACATCTGTGTTATCGAATAATTTTCCAACTTCTTCATCTGTTTCAATCTCTGCATCTTCCTAAATGATTCAAGTATTTAAATTGTAAAATAATAATAATAATAATAATAATAATAATGAATTTTATTGAAAACAATATTATTCTTTAAAAAAATTATTTTCAAGATTTACCAAAAGTTGTTTTAAAGATTTTCCAGACCCTTCCGATATTTGAGAAAATATATCATGTATAATTTTTTTCCTACATTTCCATTTTTTTCTATATAGATCATATTCTATCTTAAGTTTCTTACTTTCAGGTGGTGTTATATTGGTTGATTCTTTTAATTTCTCAAGTTTTGATGTTTTTGAATTTATTGCATCTTTCATTTCTCCAATTTGTTTTTTAATTAAGCTCAAAGTTTTCATTCCTTTCATTCTGTTATACTCTATTATTATTTAATTGTTAAGTAAAATAAAAACAAAATTGTTATTTATAATATGGAAATTATAGTGATAAAAAAAATGATGTTTAAAATTAGTAAGATCCCTCATTCATATGTAGAGTTTATCAAAAAAAAATAGCCTTCTATTTTTTAAGATTCCTAACTTTACCTTAAAATATAATAACCAAGATTTGAAAGTATTAAGGAATAATTATTATTTTCACCTCTTTTTTTATCAATTCACAAGTGTAACTAAGGAATGTTGTAAAAAATAGTTTTTACAATTTTCCAGATTAATAAATAATTCTATGAATTTATCCAAAATTTGCGAATATTATATCTAATATCTGATTATCTAAGTAGAATAATAATAATTTTAATCAAACAATACTTTTGCAAATACCAATACTTTGTTTGAAAACTATTTTTTTTTTTTTTTGAAAATCGAAAGATTGGTATTTACTAAATGATTTTATATCCAAAATCCCTTATATATCAAAAATTAAAAAGGAAGTTTCGTTTAATACTATCAACAATATTATAAATGTATGGAATTCTTTATTTATCTCGAAAATTGTAAAATCTATTTCTTACAACATTTATATTTACTCTAGTGTTACTAACAAGCTTTATCCAAAGAAAGCAATATGATCATTTTTTTATTTTATACTCGATATGGTTTCAAATAAATAACCTTAACCAATAAAAAATATTTAAAATTATGACAATATAAGAAAAATGAAAATAAAATAAAAATTACAATTTTTGAATATTTGAATTATAAAATTAATCGATATAAAAACATTTTATAAATTTGTAAAGAAAAAAAAGGAAAAGTTAAACTAGATTGTTTCGATATTTTTTCAAGTTCTATCTAAATAATTTTCAAGTATATCGATATAATCAAAGTAATTTATATGGCTATTGAAAATAAAAAATTTGGATAGAATGCTGATCCAGTTAGTTAAAATTTCATTTTTGAACTTTTTAAAGTTAAATTTCAAGTTTGGATAGACGTAAATAGGCTTTATCTTAATGAAAAATTTTTCTTTCAGAAAACCAAAATTTTAAATTTGAAAACAAATTTTTCACTAAAAATAAATTTATGTTAAACAATACATTGTTATTCATAAAAATGGTTACACAACCTAGATAATGTGAATACTTTTCAATTAGTATAATTTCAAAAAATAAACTAAATATTTGATAAAGTATTCCGACAACTCAATAAACACTAAAAATCAATAAAGTAGGAACCTAAATAATATGCGATTCACCTAAACAAAAAATATTTTTTTGATTCAACTAGAATTGTGAACTTTTTATACTCCATTTTACTTGGTAAAGTCAAAAATTAAAGTATGACACTATTGATCGTAAATTGTATTCGTACCATGATTCAAATGTCTCCAAAAATTAGATAAAAATAGGATTAAAAACTTGATCTCATCAATTAAAAAAGGATCCTTTTATGAGTATAAAATTCAACAATTTCGGAAAAAAAAATGTATTTCGATATAAATTTAACGGTTGGATTATCAATATTGAGACTTCAATTCCAAATGATGTCTTTTTGTGTCTTGTAATGTAAATTAGATTGCTAAAAAATTCATTTTTTTTTTTTTTTTCCATTAAAGAGTTGGTACTAAAAGTCCACCTGTTTGCCCGAATCCCTAATTTGAATTAGAGATATTGTTGAACCAAGTGAGAGCTGGTCATTTCTCCCAAAAATCGGATCCGCTCCATAAATTGAGAGGGATTTTGTTCCAATCAGGTTCGATTTTTATAATAGTCAAAAAGATTCAATTCGGTTAAACGATTTCCTCAAAGAATTAGTGGTTCTAAGAAGCATAAGCCCGATTTTTAATTAAAATTACACCGTGGTGGCTATTTGAGAAAATGGTAAACAATAAGAAATAATGGTTAAGGGAATAGAACCCCGGCCTTCAGATTGTACACTGGGCTGTGTTTCCACTTGCCCATACCGGTTCTCTCAAAATTCATTTTTTTTTAAGAAATTAAATAATTAACCGGGATATTTTTTTTACAAATTATTTCTGAAATATTGGAAAAATATTAATGTGGCAATTAACTTTATAAAAAGGAAACAAAACCAATCAGTCTTTAATTTTAGAAGTTAATAATTATAAATAAATTTTGAAATTAAAAAATTGAAACAATATTTGCTATTTCAATTTCTAAATAGTGTTTTTTACAAATTGTAATATAATTATATTAGGGATTATATCTTTAGATTTTTAAAAGTAATTAAAAAAAAATTTAAACAAAAAGAAATTTTTTAATTGTGATCATAAGTAAAAAATCTCATAATTAACTGCACAATAATGATTATAATAGATTTTTTCAATCTATTTGAAATGTATAATACTAGTATTATCTTTTACCAAGTACAGCATCTTTTATTAAAAAAATATTTAACAATATAAAACTTTTAACATTCTACAATTCAGTATTTGAAAAATATCTTATTTAATCGATTTTATAGGAAATATCAAATTAAAAACATTCACACATGAGAATGATGATAACTGTTCAATGATAAATTATAATAAAAATACACCAAAAAATAAAGAATTATCAATCCTAATAAATTATCTGTGTTTTAAAATTTTTGTAGGACCATAAAAAAAATTCCTTAGTAAATTGGTTTAAATTCTATTGGGGATGTTTATAGATCAAAATCTTAGATACCACCAATTAATTTTATCAGAATTCTTCTATTTTGAAGAATTCAACTTTGACATTACTTCAGTCATTGAAAAAAAATATTGATCTAACTCAAAATCGGTTTGTTAATTTAAAAAATGAAATTTAACCAAAAACACTAAAAGATGAAAAAATGATTTTAATATTTAACAAAAATCAAACTAGTTTCCTATTTGAATAAAATTGTATATTTGTGAATCTTTTAACTATTTGAACTGCATTTTTAATTATCAATTTTAGTTTAATTTGCGTTAGTTATTCATACCTTGAGATAGAACCATTTTCTCTTATTTATTAAGTTGAAATGGTTAATTTTTTTACTGAATAAAATAATAAAGAAAAATATAGAGAATTGTTTTAAGGGAATAATATCTTTTAAATTTTTTGACCTAAATTTAATAGAGATTGAAAAAATTATTTGCCAATTACTTAGATTTGAAAAACCTTTTTATTTTCAATATTAAACATATTTCTTGATAAGTAATCCTTATTTAGAAATTGGTAAAAAAAATAATAATAGAGACTAGTCCCTTAAAGTATACTTTTGAAATAGAATTTATATAAATTAGAAAATAGATTGGGATTTTGATCTTCAAATCGTTTTTTCTTCAAAACATAAAATTGTAAACATCAAGACGTTAATTGTCTTAACAATATAAAACATCATTTTAGGCATTTTAAAAAAGTGTGACTAAAAACTTTTTAATAGAGGTATAAAAATGGTTCTATTGAAGCTTAGTCAACTGTTTAAATTAATTTTTTTTGTGAAATTCTCTTTCAAGCTTTTTTCAAACTAATCCACAAATTCAAAAAATAATGTCTCTTTTTTTCGAGTTTTTTTGAGAAAAATCGATTTTTAAAAGTTAATAATTATGGTATATCCTGTTCGAGAGATGATAAATAAAAAAAAAAACCTTTTATTTTGAGTATTTTGAGTGACTCCCTTATTATTTATTGTATGAATAACTCTACTTGGATATGTTTTCAATTTCATTTTTATTCTTCTTTTCGAAATCTATTTTATTCAAGAAAAGTTATTCTTTAATCAATATGACGGGACATATTCAAAATACTCAAAATAAAAGGTTTTTTTTTTTATTTATCATCTCTCGAACAGGATATACCATAATTATTAACTTTTAAAAATCGATTTTTCTCAAAAAAAACAAAAAATAGAAAATCTATTTGTGATTGAGTTATCAAAAAAACATAAGACAATTATTCAAATATCCAAAAACAAAATATATTTTTTTTGATGAGAAAATTATATTTTACCTTTACGAAAAGTTTGATTTTCGATTATCAATTTTTGATGTTTTACTTTCATTGTTTTTATCTGATTGTCCATTTTACCAATAGCTCCCTCATCAGGAATCTCCATCTTTGATTGGTTGACATACCATATTTTTGCTTTTTTCCATGACTGCTCTGTAATATATCCTTCTTTTAAAAGCTCTTCGATTACTTTTTTCACCGTAGTTGTAGTGATCTTTGATTCCAAGTTATCGACAATATTTGTTACGCTAAAAGGACGGTTCTTTGTTTTGAATAAGTCCTTCATTAAAGGCTTTCCTTCTTGAAGAGTATATTTTTTTATCGATTGACTTTTTTTTTGAGAATTGGCTGAAGTTTTTGGCTTTGTCTTTGGCTTTTGTTTTGGCTTTGGTTTTGGCTTTGGCTTTTGATTTATTGTCGTTTTTGGTTTTTTGGTTTCAGAGACTTGTTCTTTAGTGTTTTTTTTTGTAGTATTCCTTAGTTTTTTTTTTGGTTGTTTGTCAACAAAATCTGAATCTGAACTTGTATGCATACGATTCTTGATTTGAGTTTTGTAATCATCAAGACTGTCAGACAAAGAGTTACTATTTGAACTTATCGAGATTTCTAAGGAACTACCAGAAGAACTTGAAACATCTTTTTTTCTTTTACGACTCATAACTTTGGAAAATGAATAAAAAAATGTGCTGTTCAAAGATTAAAATTAATGGTTGTTTTATTCCTTTTCCAAAAAAGATTTGACAATTTTTTTTTGATCTAAAGTAGTTATTTAGTAGATGGTTATAACAATTCAGATCTGAAGATTATTAATAAAAAAAAACTTTTTTTCAAATTCTTTTTATTCTTACAAAGTCAAGTTATTACTTTTCTTAATTGTAATTTCATTCGAAAATATTCTGTTAATTTTCCTGAAGAAAATAAAAACTTCAAAAGTTAAAAATAGTCAGATCTTATACTTGTTCAAGAACCATTTCAAACAAACTGACATTTTTTCCTCCCTCTTAAAAACAATCAAATCAAAATTTATTATTCAAAGTTTATTTTTCCATTTTAATTCATCTAAATTAAAATAAAAAGTTTAATCTTCATATTACTATTTTTTGCCAAATAAATGGAACAAAAATTTCATTCAGCTTTTCAAAAAAACTGTTTTTAATCATATA
Organism: Anaeramoeba flamelloides; assembly: GCA_027625915.1. Lineage (NCBI taxonomy): Eukaryota > Anaeramoebidae > Anaeramoeba > Anaeramoeba flamelloides. Next base: position 25,093 of record JANTQA010000044.1, read on the forward strand.
ACATTTCAATTTTTTAATTCTTAAAATCTGTTTAAAATATTAATTATCTCTTCGATAATTGGGTACTTTTTTGATCATTTGTTTTAATTCTTGGAACGTTTTTTTTTTTGAAAAGCTGACTGAAAATTTTGTTCTTTTTATTTAAAATTAATAGTATCTTATATTCAAGTGCATTTTTGAAATGGGTAATTATTAGTTTGATCATAAAATTTATTTGAGATTTTTATTTTTGTTAAAAAAAACTAATGAAAAGAAAAAAAATTATTTTCTACAACAAACCAAACTCATTCCCTTTTTAAAAGTTTTCTGTCTTTCAAAACTTTCAAACACTTGAAGACAGTTCACTACCCTTACAGACACTTTTCAACATTTATTAAAGGGAAAAGTGTTGTAAAAGTCTCAAGGCTTTGTAGCAGTCAAGAGATTTTTTAAAGGTGATTTCAAAAAAATAATTTTTCATTTTTTCAGGAATATATGAATATTGCGATAATGTTGAATATTGCGATTTTATGATTTTTCGTGATTAAAGTTGGACTAATCGCGATTTTTTTAATATTATTGGTATTTTATTCTTAATATCTTACTATTATATATTCTTTTTCCTCTATTATTTATTAAGTTAAAGTTAAAAAAAAATATTTTAAAATGTTGTAATTTTATAAAAATGGGGATATGTTATCTCTTCAGATTTAAATGGATTTGTTTTGTTGACCAGTATAAATTGGAAAGTTGTAAAAAATTGATTTTTTACAATTTTCAAGATAAATAACGAGTTCCATGTATTTATCCAAATTTTTGTAATAGTAAATATAATTTCTAATTATCTAAATGTACTAATAATAATTTTAATCTAAAAAAAAATGTTTGGTGAATACTAATCTTTCAATTTTGAAAAAAAAAAAACAATTTTTCAAACAAAATATTGGTATTCTTCAAAATATTTTTTGATTTGAAAATCCCTAAGGTTTAAAATTAAAATAGAGTTTCATTTGATATTACCAAAATCTAGATAAATATATGGAACTCTTTATTTATCTCTAGAACTGTAAGAACTCTATTTTTTAGAACATTCCATATTTATACTTTAGACTCTTGAAAAAATTTTTTCAAAAAAAAAATCAAACCTCTGTTAAATTTTGTTTTTTAATAACTTTGCTTATAATAAATACTATTAGTTAATAAAAGATCTTGTATCAAAAAATATTTTTAAATTTATTTTACAATCTTAATTTGAAAAATCCAATTTTCCATTAAGATTTTATTTCAATAGAATAGTAAAAAATTTGAAAAAGTTTTTCTTAACCGATAAATGGTTATAATCATATATTTTAAAAGTATTTTAAATATAATAAGTACCTTTCAAATAGGGAATCAATTATTTGGACTATTAAAGAATTATTAGTTCTTTTAAATTGGAAAAAATATTTTTTTTTTTTGATTTTCAGTTATGTTTTTTTTAATTTTTGTTATAAAACCAAAAAAACCGCCTTTAGATTTTCCAGAATTTAAAAGAATTGAGTAAAATCTATACTTTTACTCAATTCTTTTGAATCCTCGAAAACCTAGGACACTTCAATTAGAGTTTTTTTTAACTTTTTGAAATGAACAGAAAATTTCTTTAATTTTCTTTTCATTTCAAAAGTTAAAAAAAAACCTGGGCACTCTACAGCACTTGACTGACACTTTTAGTAAATTTTCTGATTATTTCAAAGGGTGAATAAAACATATGACATTTTTCAATATTTATCATTAGTTATTTTTTTTTTTGTATTTGAGTTTTTTTAGAAGAGTAGAGTGTTTTCAAAACTATTAGTTATTCTCTATTCAAAAAAATATCTTAAAGTTGAATTTAAGAAAATTCATTGTGGCATCCGTTTAAAAATTTTTACCCCAAAAACATATCTTTTTTCTAGACTAGAGACTTTTAAAAATTTTAGTACTATTAAAAACAATAAATACAATACTCTCAAGATTTTTAAGAACTGGAATGTTGATTATATTATGAATAAACTCAATTAGCAAGGTATGAAATGATAATTGAAATTGTTGTTTTGTCTAACTTTTTTTTTTTCAATTTTATTTTTGTAGGCTAGTGTTGTTGGTATAAAATTATCGTAATTTTGTAAAAAAAGGTAAAAGCGTGTTTCAACTAAAATTCAACTGCAGTTTTGGATGACTGAACTTTTGTTGTTTTATTTTTCGCTTGCAGTGTAATATGGCAATAAGCTTTTCTTGAATTCAATAGATCCATTATTATTAGTATTATTTTAATAATATCTTGTTTGAATTCTTGAGATTCCAATCAACAAAAAGAAAATAATACATCGTAAACAAAAAATAGATTCATATTTTGTTTGGTGTGTTAAAAATTGCAAAAAAATTCAATAAAATTAAAAGAAGTTTATTTATATATATATATATATATGTTTATATGTTTCTAATTGTTAACAATTTTTTGAATGAAGTATCACTCTTATTGCAAATAATAAAAATAAAAAAAAAAAAAAGTAAAATAATAAAAAAACAATTTTTCTCAAACCAAATTTGAGTGCAAAATCTTTTGTCATTTTTCTTTGGTTTTATTCACCTTATGATTTATTTGGTTTGATTCAAATGTGATGTTTTGGTTTAATATTTCATTTTAATTTTCATTTTCCTTCTCGTCTTCACTCTCATCCTCATTCTCACTCTCGTTGCTATCTTCAATTTTGTCTAAAACAAAATTACTTCGCTTGATGATCTTTTTTTGTCTTATGACATAATTGTTTCGTTTCTTAAGAAACTCCTTTCTCCTGTTTTCTTCCTTTTCATGTATTATTTTAAGATCTATTGATTTGTTATCGAAAAATGTACCCACTATTACAATACAAAACAAAAAAAAAGAAAAGAAAAAAAAAAAGGTAAATTTCAATAAAAAGATTTTGAAAATGAAAAGATCTATTTAAAAGAAAAAGTTTCGATTGTAAGCTTTGGGAACACAGCGGTTTAAAAAAAGTGGGGAACAAAAGTTTTAAAAAGTGTTGCTCCAAATTGTCTGATTCACTTTTTCAAACAGTTTGAGTCACACTTTGCAAAAGTTTTTGATTCTCGCTTCATTAAAATGGTTCTGTTTTTAAAAAGAAAAAACTTTTTTAATTGAAAATCGTGTGTCTTGCTTAAAAATGGTTTTATTTTCAGAAAAAGAAATGAACGGAAATGTTCATGTTTCAATAAGAAAGACACATGTGCTTGTTTAATGTGTTTGAAATGATTTTTTTTCTTATTTTTTGGGAAGGGAAGTGTATTAAATTAAAATTTTAACAAGAGGAAGACTAAAAAAAAAAAAATCATTTTTTTTTTTTAATTTATTGTAAATGAGGGGTGGCGACTCCACACAATTACCTCCTTTTTGTCTGAAAAAAAATGTTTTTTTTTCTTTTGAAGATCGTTTCTTTATTTACATTTCAACAATTAAAAAAAATTAATGTATTTTTTTGTTATTTTTTAAGATCGAAATAGATTTTGTGAAGTGTGTTCAAGAAGTTAAATTATCATTTTTGGAAGTAAGAAAAAAAAAATCAGAGTCGTGTTTAAAAACAAAATTCAAAAACAAACGAGATTTTGATTGGGTTGAATAAGTATTGGGAAGCTTTAAATTCTGATCAAAATTCGGGTATTGTGGGACGATCTTTGACTGATGGTGGTTTTCCAATTCACGTAAATTGTCTTCATTCCAGCTTAGGCTCTGTTGTTTCTTTTTTGGAGACTTTGTGATCTTTAAAATTCCAATAGGCTTGCTCGGTATCTCGTTGTTCATTAAAACAATAATTCAAAAATAAAATAAAAAATAAAAATACAAAAAATAAAATCTTTTTCGACTTTTATGATCACATGAAAAATTCTAAAAGATATACTTTATATAAAAGAGAATCCTTTGAGAGGACTATTTCTATTATCAAGTTTTTTTAAGTTGATAACTTTGAATTAATGTTTTAAAATTTTTGATTCATTTTTTGTTTTGGAAAGTTTTATACCTTTTATCTGAATATGGTATTTTATTGACACAAATGTTAAGAAATTGGAATAATTTGTAGATTTATAGAGTAGTATCCTTAAATAACTGTTTGGAAACTAGAGGATTATTGATTTTAAAAAAAGACTTGTGAACAAAAAATTTTTTTAATTTTAGTTTAATTTTCCCTATCCATTTTTTGCTTGTGTAAGAATTTAAATTAAAAAGAATTTTTATTTCTGTTGCTAACAAAAGTATTATATGTGAACTTATACAACCCGAATAAAAAAAATTTTTTTATAACATCTATATAACCTTTTTTAAACAAAATTTCCTTTTATCTGATGATTTTTTCAATATTTTGAAAAAAAAAATATTCTTATAACGGGCTTATAACATGTTACAAATTATATAACACATTTTATAACATACATTTATGTTATAAAAGTTTTTATTATAAAATTTTATAACATTTTACAGGTTTTATAACACCTTTACAACACGTTGATAACATTTTATAAAAAACTTTTTTTATTAGGGAATCGGGTTGAAAATCAAATATAAAAATCAAGGGATTTATCTTTTTTTTTTCATTCAGGACTTTATCAAGAATTCCATTTACTTTATTCATTTCTTTTGATCTTCTTTTTTAACTATCAAAATGAGTCTATCAGTCGACCACAAATTTAATGATTTCTGTTACTGTTCTTAAAATAACCGATTCAAACTGGGTATATTCATGATGTACATTTCAAAAGTCTATCAATTTTCTTGAATTATTAAAGAAATCTTATATTATGAACATTTTTTGAAATGTTTTTTTTTCCAGCGTTTATTTTATAGAATACCAATTTTAATGCTTAAATTTATGATTTTTTTCATTCAAAAATTTCATCAAAAGACAATGTCTTGAAATTTTACAAACTAAATGTCAAACATTATCTCTTTATAGAACAAAAAAAAAGATCATGATCATTCTTTTTTTCATTGTATTATTTTTAGAAAAAAAATTCAGATTTACTAGGGTTTTATTGTTAGTTTCTTTGATCATTTCATGTGGACACTTTTCAGTAAATCAAACTTAATTTTTAATTTGTTCCTCAAGTTTATTAGTCCAAACATGTTATTTAAAAAGGTGTACGTACTAAATGAATTACTCAAAAAAATTACAAATTCTACTTGATCCTTGATTTGTTAAGGTACTTACAATATTTTATTCACAAATTGAAATATAGAATTTTTCAAAAAAAAGGTAGAGATGTGTTTTTTTTTGATTTTTTTTATTCTCGAAAATCTTACGAACCAAACCCTCAAAAATACACCTCAGAAGAAATGTATAAAATTAATTTTTTATTGAAGTCGGTTATTAAGTACAACAGTAAGAACCACAAGTTAAAATTCTTGTATTTCATCTTAAGTCAATATACTCTTCAATGATCATTTATTTTTAATAGGAAACTTCCAATAGAAACAAAAAATACATCCAAAAAAACTTACTGTTTTTATACAAATAATTAATAAATTATTTGGAAAAAATCATCTTTGCCTAGACCAAAATGAAAGTACATTAGTAATAAAGTAGAAAAAGATTCCATTAGAATAAGCCTCCTAAGATCTTTTTTTTGAGAATTTGGTTTTGGTCACTTTCGATTAATCTATTAGAAGTAAATATTTAAATGTGATATAATGTCTAATTAATTATCTTTATTGTAATTCTGAAAAATTGATTTTCCTTTCTGATTCTTTGTTCATCCTAAATATAAATCAATACAGTGAGATACAAACTGAGTCCGCATCCAAATCGATATTATAAATTATAATAGCTTTCTTAGAAAACTCTATTTGAAAAAGAAAAAAATGGACAGAAAAAAAAAGTGAAAAGTATTTCCTATTAATTTTCCAATATCAGAATTTAGAAATATTCCCTCTTTATGGAATCTTTTCCAAAATTTGTTATAAACCAAAAAAAGGCAGTGTTTCTGTTTTACACTCAATTATCTATAAAAAAATCAGTAAAACAATATAAATTATTTAAATGTTATAATCTTTCGTTAGGATTGCTAAAAATGAAAACAAGACTTCTAAAAATAAATTCTGTTTTAGAGAACCGGTATGGACAAGTGGCAACACAACCCAGTGTACAATCTGAAGGCCGGGGTTCTATTCCCTTAACCATTATTTCTTATTGTTTACCATTTTCTCAAATAGCCACCACGGTGTAATTTTAATTAAAAATCGGGCTTATGCTTCTTAGAACAACTAATTCTTTGAGGAAATCGTTTGACCGAATTGAATCTTTTTGACTATTATAAAAATCGAACCTGAACGGAATTGGAACAAAATCCCTCTCAATTTATGGAGCGGATCCGATTTTTGGGAGAAATGACCAGCTCTCACTTGGTTCAACAATATCTCTAATTCAAATTAGGGATTCGGGCAAACAGGTGGACTTTTAGTACTCACTCTTTAATGGAAAAAAAAAATAAATTCTGTTTTTATTTGGCTACAACTTTACAAATCTTGAAGAATTCTTCTCCCTTAATTATTAAAACAAATTTGAAAATATTTATTTTTTTCATTTATTTGCTTTTTTTATTTATCTTTCTTTGATAATTGTTGATAAAAACAAAGATGTCAACTCTTATTTTTAATAATTCAAAAAAACTCCCTACACTTACGGAAATTCAAAAACTTCTTTCTGAAGGTCAAATACCAGAAAAAATTATTGCAATGAAAGTACTCACAAATTTTTTTTTCTTGTTTTTTATTTATTTATTTTTTTTTAATCAAGCTTTCGAAGTCCAAGAATTTACGATCTTGAACTCTTCTTTTTTCAAAAATAAATAATAAATCAATTGCATGAATCTTGTATAAACCAAACGAATTCTCTTTTATCAAAACTAAACTATAACTGATTTTTTTTTTTTATTTGAAAATCTTTTTTTTATTCTTGTCCCAAAAAACAAAACAATTCAAAAACATTCCAAAGTCATTAATTCACCATACCTTAAACGGAGAAGTTATTCCACAAAAAATGTTAATGAGTGTGATTCAATTTGTTGCACCTGAATCTGATCATACTTTAAAAAAGTTAGGGTTAATTTATTGGGAAATTGTCAACAAAAAAGGGTCTGATGGTAAATTATTGTCCCAAATCATTTTGGTTTGTAATTATTTACTAAAAGATCTCGAGCACCCTAATGAATTTGTAAGAGGAAGCACATTGAGATTTTTATGTAAAATTAAAGAAGAAGGAATACTTGAATTTCTTATTTCAGGTGTAAGAGTTAATTTAAAACACGACATTGCCTATGTTAGAAAAAACGCCTATCTTGCAATTGCTTCAATTTACCAAGCAAACAAAAATTTAGTTGAAGACGCACCTGAATTACTTTATGAGTGTTTAATTTCTGTAAAATATAAATCTTCTTCTTTTCTTTTTTTTTTTTTTCTCTTTTAAATTTCTGCACAACTGAAAACAACCAACTAAAACTAAAAACAAAAAACAATTTAACCAAAAACAAAAACAATAAAATTCCACAAAATCTCAAATAAAAATCTCAAACAAAACAAATCCAAAAAACTAAAAACAAAAAACAAAAATCCCAAAAAATAAACAAAAAACAAAAAACTCAAAAATAAAAAACACACTGAAAACAAAAATTCAAAACAAAAAAATAACAAAAAAACAAAAATAATCAAAACAAAAACACTGAAAAATCTAAAATCCAAAAAATAATAAACCAAAAATACAAAATACCAAAAATATGAAAAACACAAAAAAACCAAACTCAAAGGAAACCGACTCTGCATGTCGAAGAAATGCATTTTTAATGCTTTATGAAATCGACGAAGAAAGAGCAATTGAATTTTTATTGACTGTAGTTGATGATTTAGGAAGGTTTGATGAGAGTGTGCAATTGGTGTCTCTTGACTTGATTAAGAAAATCTATCGAAAGGACAAAACAGAAAGGTCCAAATACCTATTAAGCATTTCAAAATTACTGGATTCGCATTCTGGCTCTGTTCGGTTTGAAGCCGCCAAAACGCTGCTTTCATTAACGAGTTCAATTCACGCATTAAGAGCTGTTTCACAAACATACACATCATTATTTAACAATGAGAGGGACAATAATATTAAGCATATTGTCTTAGATTTGTTGAGGTCTTTAAAAATGGCGTCCAGGAGCGTTGTCTCTGAATCCTTATTAGACATTTTAAGATCTTTGACTTCGCAACCATTTGACATTAAAAAAAAGATCTTGGAATTAGCCGAGGGTTTGGTGACAACTCGCAATGCTGAGAAGGTTGTGCTGTTATTAAGATTTGAATTAAAGGAAACACAGGAACAAGAAATGTCGAACGATGAACAAATCCAAAAATCAAGATCGGAATATATCAGGATCCTCATTCAATTTTTGCATACAATTGCCCTAGAATTTCCAGAGATGTCTTCACAAATTGTTGATTTATTAATAACATTGATCACTTCCAATATTAATGAATCTAAAAAAAGTGGTACGACAAGCGAAGACGCCGTTTTATTAATTCGGGATATTATGGAATCTTGTGAAGATCTGAGATCGGAAATCCTTCAGAGGCTATTAGATCAATTTTGGGAAACAAAAGGCTCGGAGGCGATTGGCACTCTGTTGTGGATTTTTGGTGAATACTGCTTAACAGAAGAAGAAATTAAATTAGCCTATTCTTATATCCATGATTGTATTTATGAATTTGAAGAAGTTCGAGATAATTTTGAAAAAGAAAAAGAAAACAAAAACGAAAACGAAGATGAAAACGAAAACAAAATTGAAATCGAAAAGGAAAAGGAAACCGAAAAAGAAAAGGAAAAGGAAATAAAAACAACATCATCTAATACAAGGATTACTGATGATTTTACATATGTTACGGTTATGTCGACTGATCAAACAAATAGCTCTCAGCAACCCTCAAACGAACTTGAAATTAGTAAGGAACAAAAAACTGAAATTATGTCAAATATTTCCCTTTGCCTAATTAGGGGGAAATTCTTCTTATATTCCATTTTATGTACCACGATCACCAAATTGGCACTGAGATTTAGTGAATTGAAAAAAGAAGAAAATGTCCTTGTAAATAAATTTATTGCCAATTCAATGCTTTTAATCATTTCTATTTACAAGGTCGGTAAATTGGCCCGAATGAAAAAAAAAATTGACTCTGATACTGAAACAAGAATCTTTACTTGCCTAAAGGTCTTGGGCGATCCGGATTCTGAAATTAGTGAAATTTGGTTGTCTGAATGCAGAAACTCTTTAACAACAATAATTAAGGAAAAAAGAGAATATTCAGTCAAAAAACGAAAGAACGAAGGATTGTATCAAGACAATAAAACTAAAAGTAAAAAAAAAGTTGGGGATGTAATCAATATCAGCCAATTGCATTCCAATAATTTGGAAAATGATCGTATCTTAAAAATGGAAGACTCCGAAGAAGATTTAAAAAACTTAATCGCTTCAGAGGTTGATTTAAATAAAGAAGACGACGATGATGACGACAACGAAAATTCAAGTGGCTCTTCAATTTTCTTTGGCAAAAAAGATGGGCTAAACCAAATCTATCAATTAACCGGCTTTTCGGACCCCGTGTACGCTGAGGCAGTTATGATTGTCGACGGGTTCGACATTTACATTGATGCTCTGATCAAAAATCAAACAAGCTATACACTCCAAAACCTTTCTCTTGAATTGTTTACCTTGGGTGGATTAAAATTAATCCAAAGACAACAATCCTATTCAATCGGCCCCCTTGACCAAAAAACAATCCGAACAACCTTAAAGGTCTCTTCAACAGAAACAGGAATGATTTTTGGCAATATCACTTATGATGTCTCGGGCACAACTAATCAAACTAACTGTATTGTGCTAAACGATATAAGTATTAACGTTTTGAATTATTTGTTACCTTCAGATACATCAGAAATTAGATTCAGGAAAATGTGGGCAGATTTTACTTGGGAAAATAGAATTTCTATTTCTAGAGAGAATACCAATTTTAAAGAATATATCGAATTTTTATCAAAAGTGAGTTTTTTAATTTTTTTCTTTTCCTATCTTTTTTTAAAATTTTTTATGGTTATTTTTTTTTGCATTTTTCTTATAAGAACTTTTTAATATCTTTTATTTTTATTTTTTTATCAAAAGTTCTTTTTTTTTTTTTAATGTTTGTTTTTTTTTTCGGTTTTTTCTGTTTTTTTTTTTAATTTTTTTTGAAAATTTAATTTTTAAAAGAATTTTTGAAATGATGATAAACACATAATCGGTAACATTTTTTTGTATATGAAAATATTGAAACCCATATTTGATTATAATTGTTAATTCTGATCATCTGAATCATTCTCTGAAAGATTGAATTTTTATTATTTTTTTTTTAATTTTTGTTCTTTTTTTCTGTTTTTTCAGTTTTTTTTTTTATTATTTTTTTTGAAAAGTTAATATTTAAAAGAATTTTTGAAATGATGATAAGCACATAATCGGTAACATTTTTTTGTATAAAATGTATAAATATGAAAATATTGAAACCCATATTTGATTATAATTGTTAATTCTGATTAATATTTTTTTTAAAAAATCAATTCAATTTCTGATCTTGAATTTAAATTTCTAAAATATAATAAATAATTAATTATATTCTTCTCTTTTCGATTCATCTATCTCTTTTTATTCTTTTTTTCATATTTATTTTTTTATTATTTTTTTTTTATCGATTTGTGTTTCATTTTATAGAAAACAAATATGAAATCACTTGTACCTTATAGTGAAGAAGATGAAGAAGCAGGATTTTTCTCAACAAATATGTACGCCAAAAGTATTTTTGGGGAAGAAGTTGTTGCTAATGTAAACCTTGCAAAAAAAATGGAGAATAATATTACTGGTCATTTCAAAATTCGAAGTCAAACCCAAGGTTTAGCTTTGGCCTTGGGTGAATTATTAAAATAATCTTTTTCAATTTCAACATAATTTTTCTTTATTTTTTTTTTTTTGATTTTTCTTTTTCTTCTTCTTTACTTTGAATAGTAATTGACAAAATCATAAAAAATTATCAAAAATTTTTATATTTTTTTTCTATTTTTTTTCGATCTCTCCATTGCATTTAAAGATTTTTCAAAATTTATTTTGATCAAGATCCAGAAAAACTAAAACTTTTTGAAAGAATATTTTAGATTCACAATTATTATAACAAAATTGTTTTACTTTTCTACAATACAATTTTTTTTGTACCAAATTTTGAAAGTTAACTATTTTTTCCATTTGGAGTTTGATATTTTATTAGAAAAGTCTCAAGTAGAACCAAAAAAAAATAATTCAGAAAATCATTAAGTTAAATATAAATTTAAGCTAGTTTTGATTTTAATATTGCTAAGAACAAATTTATAATGTAACTTTTCCATTTTTGAGATTGTTTATTTTTCAATAGTAAAGTTAAAATTGTATCTCATCAACAAATTCTTTCAATTGATTCTATCTTTTGAGATCCAATTTTAAACAAAAGATATTAAATCTTGATAAATATTCCAAAAGGAACTTTTATTGAAAAAAAGATGAAAAAGTAGTAATTTTCAGTTAATGGAACTAAAATGGAAAATGTAAAATATATAGAATGCTTTTTTGATCTCTTCTCAGATTCTAAGAATCTTCATGTTCTTAATTCAAGGAAATTATATTCCAAATTTTGATTTGGTTTTGATAGGGAATTCAACAAAAATCCTTTCCCGAATTCGGATATTAAGTGTAAAATAACATAAATATCTTCTAAGATTAGTATTTAAAAAAAGTTTTAATAAAACAAAAGAGAGAATTTTCAAATTCAAAATTTTTATACCCTTCTCAAAAAAAGTTGGATTGCAATAACAAACCCAACTTTAAAAAGATAAAACAAAATATATAAGAAGATTTTTAATACTAACAATTAAAAAGAAAAAAGAATACTTGTATTTCTTTACGAAAAAGACAAATTTCTTTTCTAAATTTTGATAAATTTTTGATTTTTATTTCTCATGATTCAGTTCCGCAACTCTTGTTTGATTGTAATTCCAAGATAGTGAAACAAGGTGTCTATAAAATCATAAATTAGATATTATTGCGAAATAGAAGATCTATGTTGTAAATTTATTATAAATTAATTATATAATAAGATATAGAAAAGAGTTCAAACATACCTTTTTCATACTTTAAAAAATAAATTTTTTGCGATAATTATTTTTTTTTCTGTTACAGTATTTCCAAACCTACCGTTAATTTTTTTCGATCTCTAATTTTGATATTGATATAGATTTTTCAAAAGTTAAAAATGAGAAGAATAAAGTTCATATTGAAAAAAAAAATTGATAAATGATTCAATATTCAAGAATTTTTTATTATATTCACAAAATCATTTTTCAGAACCGAAAATTACCCTAAGCATCGAAAATTCATTGAAAAAAATCTAAAAATTTTACTCTTATAAAATTATTTTATATGTTATCTGATTAGGAGATTATTTTTTTTCTGAGCTCATTTATGAAAAAAAATTATCAAAATGAGTTTTCTTCTCCATGTTGAATTAACTTTAGCCACCATAAAAATTTTCTGTTTTTTTTAGTATTACTGATAAATTCATATAAATCTCTGAAAATTTCTACATCATTTTCCATTTTTCAAACTTTTTAGACAAACTTTGAATAAAGCAATGTATTGCTTTAAATGTTAAGAACCGTTGTATTATTGGCTTTTCTTCAAAATATTCTTTCAATTGCGTTGTTTTATAAGTTGAGTAAATAGATTACGATCAGTGAATTTCAAATGGAAATTGAACAAAAAATTTTATTAAATTTAATTGAATTTATCAGAAAGACAAACTTGTATAATTTTAAAATCTATGAATGAGAAATCACCCTTAAGGGATTAAATTCTACCAAAGAGAAGTCTATGATCAAATTATGTTGTTATTGAGTGTATTTCACATTAGTGCTAAATGATTCAAATGTCTCTAAAAAATCGATTAGTCAAGAAGTAATACTTGTTGATTCTCATCAATTAAAAATGGGCTATGTATTCATAAAAAATCCAACAATTTCAGAATAAAATCTGCATTTAGTAACAAATTTAACGGTTGAATTATCAATATTAAGACTCCAAAGTCAGAAAATATCTTTCTTAAAATTGTGGAGAATTGAAGATTAGTAGCTAAAAAATTCGTTTTATAATAATATTGAATAATTAATCAATAGATTTTTTTGTAAAATTATTTCTGAAATCATGAAAATATATTGATGTTACAATTAACTTTATAAAAAGGAAACAAAACTAATCAGTCTTTGTGGTTTTAAATTGATGATTTCTGGGCAAACCTTTAAAAAATAAAAATTAAAAAAATAGTTTCTTTTGGAAGTTCTAAAGATGAATTATTAAATATCGGAATACTATTATTGGAGTTTCTATTTTTAGATTTGTAAAAGGAATTATAGGAAAAATAATTTCACAATGAAAATTTTTAATAGTGATCTCTTAGTAAAAAATGTAATAATTTATTGTATAATAAGATTTTTAATAGATTTTTTAGAGCTATTTAAGGAATAGCACACTAATATCATTTACACCCAATTACAACATACTTTGTTCATAGAGAAATCTATTGTGATGCCAAACCCTTAAAAGAAAAAAACTTGAAAGTTCATATCTAACATTGTAAAAATTCAACCAAAGGCAAACTTTTACGTAATTTGAAAAGCAAAATGAAAAGTAAAATCAACATTTATAAAAAACAAGCCAAAAGGAAAAATGGGGTAAATTTTTAGATTAATTTATTTCTTTTCGGAATTTCTTAATACAAAAAGCCAACCATCTAACTCTTTGACTAAGAAGTAGTAATAAAGGATCATAAAAATGACTGAAAGGTGCTGTAAAAAGCCTATCAAATTTAATAAGCCAAAAGAGAGCTGTAATCCGTCTTGGATGAGAGAAAGTTTTTGATTTTGACAATATACGAAGATTGTGATCATAATGAAATAAAGCACAAACAGAGCAAATTGACTGATAAACTGAAACGATCGCTTTTTGACTTTAATTATGAATGAAAGGTTGAACAAGTTAACAATCATGTGCATGAAGACACCAAAATATACAACACCAGCAAAGATAAAATGTAGTCTTGTTCTGAGCGAGATTCTGCTTTTAATATGGACTTGTTGGAACATTTTGTCTGTGTATGACTTTGGTAAGGAAACAAGCGATTGCAAATTAAGGCAAATTGACACCGAAACGCCAAGAAATAATAATAGAACGTTTACCATTGCTGGAAATCGTTTTCGGTTTAAAGAAGAATTTTTTTGAAAAAGCATGATTTCGATCAGAACAAAAAGGAAACCACAAACAAAATAGCCGATATTACAAAACACCTTTTCAGGGAAAAAGGCCTGTGTTGAGGATATCGCTGGAAACATAAGTGTGGTTGGAACGTGATCATTTAACTTTGAGACGATGTGACTAAAAAGAATCTGAATGGAAATGATTGTAACTGCTATTCTGAGGATTTTTTTTGGTCTGACATTTAAATAAGTCTTGTTTTTCATTTCAAAGCTTGCTCAAAAAAATGGTAATAATAAAAAAATAAATTTAGGGGTTTTTGTTTTTTTTTCAAATAAGTGAATTTTGAAGATAAAAATACTCCTTAAGCACCCAGTCCAATGGAAAGGGTTTTTTTTTGGAAAGGACAAGTGTAAGAATTTTTTTTTAGAAAAAATATTTGTATATTAAATGTAACTGTTGAGAGAAAAATGTTGGACACAGAAAAATGGTTTGACACCATTTTTAATTGGGAACATTAGTAAAATTGAAAATCAAATCCTATTTATAACTTGGTGAATTTTATATAAATCCAGGTTTAAAGGTGTTACAAGTTCATTAATCTGTGGTGTGTGTAGAATACTCATTTGAATGTTTGATAACTAAAGTAGATCATGCTATTTTAACAAAAAACCAATTCTCGTAAAGTTTACTATTAATTCTGAAAATGGTGATTTTTAAACTTGCTTTAGATTATAATAGATAAGATTTTGAAAAAGTAGAATTACATTGATCGTTATTTTAATAACTAGATTATTGTTATTTTCTTTAGTTATTTCACAAACGATTGAATTTAATAATCATTTTCAGTAATGTTCCCAATTAAAAATGCTATCCAACCATTTTTCTGTGTCCAACATTTTTCTCTCAACAGTAATACATCATTGATTTTATGAAGATTTAGTCTTGAAAGTTAAAAGTATTAAAATATTTGCTCTCCATAACAAGTTTATATTGGACTTTTTTGTCATAAGTCTAATCGACTACTACCAATTATCAACAATTGTGAAAAGTTCAAGAGGCAAAAAAAAATGAATCTAACTTTAGAAATCTTGAAGAAAACACAAAATGATTTGTAGGTAATTGGAAAAAAAAGAGATATTAAATCAAATGAATTATTTAAGGGAGTAAGTAAATTATACAACATTTTGAGAAGTCACCATTTCTGAGAAATTCAAATAAAAAAAATCATTTCTTTCACCTGAATAAATTAATATTTTTAATAAATCTAAGAGTGGAATATATCTTAGTAAAATTGTATTTATTCAAACCAACTAAAAAATGGAATTCAAAAAAAAAATGAAAAAATCAATCAAGTTAAAACTAAAAAAAAATCATTTATCTCTTGAGCTTATCTGTAGCATTTGATACAATTACTTCTTCTTAATGTGGATTTGTTTTTAATTTAGAATAGAAAACTTTCGTTTGTATAATTTTTGATTAATAGATTAGTTCTTTATCCTAAAGAATTTCGAAAAGGAATTTAAAAATTCAATTTTCATCAAATTAAGGTAATTTTCATTTTGATGATTGGAAAATAGGATATTTTGTAAATTCCCCTTCATAAATAGAGATTTGTTAGATGTATTTAATTGGTTTTAAATTATTTATTTAACCAATTAAATTGAGAACGAAAAATAATTCTGAATCTGATTTTAATTTTTTTACAATTGTTCTATATATTTGGGTTGAACATTTTATAACTGTTCTTTTATATTTTTGAGAATTCAACCTTTTCCTTTAATCTTTGAATTATTATTCTTAGTTTTGTTCTGAATTTGATAAAAATATACTAAAAGAATTTTAGAAAGCCAATTTGTAAAAAAAATTTGGAAAATACAAGTATAATTTAATAGGTCAAGAATAACAGGTATAAATTGATTGAAGTCATCTAAATTAAGAAGATAAAGGATAAGTATCCTTGAAAATATATTTGAGTTGAATTTTTTTATTTGAATTCTTGATTGTAATAAATTTCTCTTATAAAGGTAAACCATCTTGTTTTGGTCTTCAAAAAATTAAATATTTATTTATAATACTCAACTTCTCATGTTTATTTTTTGGTTTTCAAGATGATTAATTTGAAATTTTCAATGTAGCTCATTTCTAGATCCAAAAAATCTAATAAAAATCAAAAATTTAAAAAAAAAAAAAAATACAAAAAAATGAAAAACTAAAGATTCCATTCTAATTTTCTTAGCTTCTTTTCATAAATAGCAAATCTAATTGTATTTTGTTTACAAAGTTCAAATATCACATTGGAACTCAAAAAATTTTATTCAACAATGTTTCCACACATAAAATGTTTGAAAATGGGATTGATTCTTGGCTTAATTAATAAAATATTTAATTGTTTTTTTTTTTTTTTACATGATAATCTATATTTGTAGATCAAAATATATTAATTATATCTTAAATTTCTTATTTATTGGCTTTAGATGATATCAAGTAAAGCTAAATTATTATAAATTTGTAAAATTATCATTTGTTATAAAAATAACATTGAATACTTGTCAAATCCTTTTTTCAAAATAAAAATTCCCTTTCCTTTTTATAAAAGAGCTATATATTGAATGATCTAAGAAAATGGTAATAAATAATAGGTAATATGATATTAATTTCTTAAAATACTATTATTCAAAAAGAAATTCAAAAAACTGAGCACCAAATTGAAAAAAATTTCTCGAAAAAATAGATTATTTTAAACTATTTTTTTTATAATTTAAGGGAGGATTTATTAACCCCCCCCCCCTTTTTTTTTTGTACGAATTCCTAAAATACTCAGAATTAATAAAAATTCAGAAAATTAACTGAAAGTTTTAAGAAGAAAAAAATTCAATCTTAATTTAAAATTGACATATATATAATTAAAATATCAATAATTTTACGTTGAAAAATTGATTTGAACACAAGTATAATTTTGTATAATAAATTAGATGTTATCTTTGAAACAAGAATAAAAAAACTCTAATATAATTTTTTGAAATATGCGTAAATATTGGACATATGTTATTTTTTGCGTAGTTCAGTAAAAGTATTACAGCCAGTTCTATTTTTGAGGAACAAACTTTCTACAAAATTTAAGGCACAAAAATAATCTAAAATTAAGGCACAAAACTTCTACAAAATTTAAGTCTCAAAAAAAATCTCAAATTAAGACACAAATTCAAATTCTAGTATAATAAATTGTGTTAAAAAAAATTCCAAGAGATTTGACTTTATTTGAGATTTTTTGTACCTTAATTTTTTTTTAAAGCTTGTACCTTAAAAATGGAACTGACTGAATTTCTAATTGTTTTTTTAGAGTCATTTGAAATATAGAATCTTAATACTATTCACCCACAATTACGAAATACCCAATTTTTTTTCTAATTAGATCCGCACTAATCCCTTAACTCATAAATTAAATATTTATATTTCAAAGGAACTTTTTTTTTAAGATCTCAAAAATTACAAAAGGCAAAGGGAAATAAAAAGATCTAATAATTTTTTAATTGATTTGGTAAAGAATAAAAAAATATATTCTTCTGGTGGGTGATTTAGCTTTATCTTTTTATTCAAACAGAACTTACTTTTAAGTTTCAGTGTTTATAGTTTCGGAGATTTATCTTTTGGTTAATTTTGACAAATACTACTTTTTACTTTATTTTCAACAAATATTTGCAAAATGAAAAAGATTTATACTTTCGAGACTCTCTTGTAAGATATTCTCTATAGTCTCAAAAAATGAAGTTATTTGTGTCAAAGGCCCAAACAATTCAATTGTAAGTAGAAAAATTAAACAAATCATTTTTTTTAATACAGTACTAATTACTCAACCAAAATGAGTGAAAAAAAAACAGATGTTATTGAACAAAATCATGATTGTTTAAAAGTACCCTATAAATTTTTTTATCCTTTCTATTTCTAGAATAACAAACACAGAAAATAAACTATTAATAAATTATTTTCTTTTCGATTTGATGTTGACAAAAAAACAAAAAACAAACAAAAAAAAAAAAAAAATTTCAAACTTGAAAACCCTCTCCACCAACAAACAGTACCGAGAAGTTGTTTATGATTCTGAATTAAAAAAAACGTGGGCGGGGTTTAATCAAGAAACGGGGGTGGAAGTTGCCTGGAATGAAATATATCTCAAAAATTTCCCCGATTTAACAATTGAGGATTTGCAAAACCAATTTGCAAAATGCAACGAATTGTCACACCCATCGATAATCTTTTTTGGTAATTCGTGGCCAAACAAAAAAACTCAGACTTTTACGTATACAACAGAGTTTTTAGTTTCTGGAACGCTCCATACGCATTTAAACATTTATTCCAAAATTTCAAAAAAAGTAGTCAAAAAATGGGCTACACAAATTCTCGAAGGAATTGAATACCTTCATTCACTTGATCCTCCAATAACCCACAAGTCAATAAACCCTGACAACATTTACGTTGACGGGAAAGAGGGATCAGTCAAGCTAGGTGATATAGGCTTGATTCATGCGGGTGATCGTTATTTAATTGAAACCTGGATTCAGAATCCGATTTATCTCGCACCAGAATTTATTGACAATGACTATAATGAGAAAATAGATATTTACTCCTTTGGGCTTTGTTTGCTCGAATTTTCGACAAACGAAGTTCCTTATTCGGAATGTAAAAATTCTGGACAAATAATGAAAAAACAAATTATGGTAAATTGTTTTCCTTTTCCTTTTTCTTTTTTTCTTTCTTTTTTTGTGAGACTGTTCGATTTTTTCTTGAAACAGAAAGGAATTTTTCAAATACAATTATTTCCTTTCTTTTAAATTAGAAACAGAGGATCGAACAATGTTTTGTTCCCAAATATCAAAAAACATTTTTTTGAAAAAGATAAAGAAAAAAAAATATTAATAACCACTATCAAACGTCCATTTTGAAACTTTTTAAATTGAAACACGTCAACAAATCTAAACACAAAATTCATTTGTGAAAAGAAAATAAACCATTGTTTTCATACTATTTTAGAATGATAATTTCGTTTCAGTTATTTTTCTGATTTTTTTAATTTACTGCACTACAAGGAAAATTTAAATACCTAAAATTAAAGTTAGCCAAAACTATACATTGGATTTCAGTTATACTTCTTTTATAAATTATTTTTTCAAAGTTATCAAGAATTTTATGTAATAAAAAAAGGATAGCAATTAAACTCATGAAAATCTGAATACCCCCCTTTTCAAAAATACCGACTTTTGAAAAAAACACCTATTTTCAGGGTATTTTTTTATTGGAAAAAGTTGAAATGAATTAATTTTTGATTGAACATTAAGATTGAAAAAAGAATATACGTTAAAGTAATTTGCTGAAAAAAACACAGGAATAGATATAAAAACTCAAACATGGAAAAAAATAAAATGATAAAAAATATTCCAAAAACAGATAAAAAATCAGATTTTCAATTTAATTTAGCAATATCTTTTGATTGAAATATTTTGTTCTAATATCAAATTGAAAAATATGTTTCCTTTTAGACTATTAAAAAAATACTTGAAAATTATCTCTCTACTAAGTCAATTAAAAAATTCAAAAATTTTACAATTAAAAATGAAAAAAATATTACTGAAAAATTTCATTTTTTTTTCAATTCCTATTAATATCTATTAAAGTTGTAAACCTCATTGAAAATTGTTATATATAATAATGTTTATTATATGAGTGTATTTCAAAAATACAAAATTTAGAGATTTTTTTTTGAAAAAATTTTCCTTGTAGTGTGGCATTAGAATGGTTGAGAATTATAATTTTGAAAACAACTATGCTGATTTTGAAAAACTCTCATGGGCACTTTTTGAGATCTCGATGTTTTTTTTTTTTCATTTTTCAAAGGAGTTATTTTTATCGAAAGAATATTACATAATCCTTACTGGGTCAAATTTAGAGGGTTACAAAATAACCACAAATCAGATTAAATCGAATTAAATTGATTTTTCACTCCAAAGAATTTATATAAACCATTACTTTATCAAATAAAACTATTTTTCAAAAATGTTGACCCACTTTAAAATGTTATTGGAAGCGGTTTTGTCTTGTTTATCCCTTATATTCTTATCAAAAAATTTTTTTACGATCAGAATCATTTTTTCTAATTTACTCAAAATTTTCCTTTCTTTGTATATTATTGAGAAAAAAAAAAAACATATAATTAGCAAACTATCACTATTTATATTTTAAACATCACAGTTTTGGAACTTCAATATACTTTTAATAACCGATTCATGTATTATTTGAAAGAAAAAATAAGAAATTCGTTAAAAAATTTTTAAATATTTTAATGCAATTATTGCAAAAGTTATGAGAAAAAAAAAAAATCCATTTCAAAAATTAAATTAATTAACACATCTAAAAATGGAAGATGAATTCAATCTAGAAATAACTCGTTAAAGAATTTTTTATTAAAAAAATTATTCAAAACGAAAATAAAACTGTTAAAAATCCAATAAATAAAGTTTTAAAATTCTCTAAAATTAAAATAAAAGTTATTAAATTCACATTTTCTAATTATTTTTGATTAATGACTTGACACCATCTATTTTAATAATTGGGATTTTCATTTGTGGAAGTTTTACATAAACCAGCCCCAAATGATATTTTTTTTATCTAGAGAACAAATTACTTGCACAAAAAAAAAAAAGCATTTTAACAATCAACGAATCATTGCAAAATCTTTTTGGGAGAAAACCAGAAGACTAAGTAATCATTTTTCGAAAACAAATAATTTTTTTTAAAATTACGGAATTTATCAACAAAAATATATTGAAAACATTTTGTGAAATAATAATCAAAATTTGATTTTTTTCCATTTTTCCCCTAGCTGAAATCTTCTTTATATTGGGAAGAAGAGTTACAAAGGAAAAAGATCAAGTGGTTACTTTCTAATACTGTGACACTGAAACACGAAAGTATGAGTAACTTGAAAATAAAAACTAAAAAGCAAAGTCTAAAATGACCAAAGGTTTAAAGCAAATAAGATCAAAAAAAAAAAAGAAAAGAAATTACAGCAATTAAACAACGATCCCCAAGTGAACATTCATGATCAATTATCAAATTATTAAATCAACCAAAAGTATCTTGACTGTGATTTTGGTAGTTCTTAATTAAAGATAGCATTGGTTTTTTTTTTTTTGATTTTTTACCAATTGCTTCTTATAAACCCTTTTTTAAATGTTTTTTTTTTTTTTTTTTTTTTTTTCCCTTTTATTTTTTGCCTTTTTCTTTTCAACTTTTTAAATTTAAAAAAAATGGGTATGTCTTTCTCTTGAACAATCGTGAAATACATGATTTTACGCTTAAATTTCCTTTGAGGAAATTTTGTGTAAAAGGACATCTAGAGTGTAATTTACACTTCTTCCATCAATAAATAATAATCAAAATTTTGAATTGAAATTTCTTTAAAAAGTACAAAAAAAAATCTAGGATTATCCAAATAGAATTAAATTTATTTATTTCCAATCAATGCTTATTATTATCCGTAAATTATTAATATTCCTGGATAAATATCAATAATAGGGGCAGCCACCTGAATCACTCTCAAAAGTTCAAGATGAAAATCTAAAAAAAATAATTTTACAATGTCTTCAAGACAAAAATGAAAGGCCAAGCGCAAAAAAATTATTAAAAAATGAATTTTTTTCTAATTTTCGAGCAAATTATTCAAATAAAAGCCAATCTCCGAAAAAAAAGAAAGAAACAAAAGAAAAGAAAAAAGAAAAAGAAAAAGAAAAAGAAACAAATCAATCTATTGAAAAAAAAGAAATAAATATCGCTATTGATGTGATACTAAATGGGAAAACGAAAAAACTTAGTTTTCCATTTGCTATTGGAACCGATACCGCCGAAAGTTTAGCCAATGAAATTATTACTCAAGTTAAGGTATCTGATGATATTTCATCTCTTATTAAGCAAATTAAGTCAAAGATTAAGGATGAAAAAAATAAAAAGAAAAGGACGAAAGGAAAAGAAAAAGAAAAGAAAAAGGAAAAAAAAACGGGAAAGATAACGAAAAAAAAAAAAAATTCTGAAAAAGAAAAGGAAAAGGAAAAGGAAAACGAAAACAAAAATGTAAATGAAAATGAGATTGAAAACGGAAATGAAAATCACAATACCAGAAAGAAAATAGGAAGAGAAAATGGTGACGGGGATGGAAAAGGAAATGGAAATGGAAATGGAAAAGAGATTGAAAATGATATAAAACAAGAACAAGAACAGGAGCAAGAGCAAGAGCAAGAGCAAGAGCAAGAACAAGGAAATGAAAACGAAAATGACAAAGAAAAAAATATTATAAATAATAACCAGAATAAAGATGTTGATAACAATGAAAATAAAATAAATGAAGAAAAGAATAAATCTAAAATCATTGAAGAGGATTTAATTCAATTCCATGATTATGATCTGTCCACAAGCAAAGAGAATGAACTCGCTCAAAGAAATAATTCAGATGGGAAGTCAAGAGAAACTGGATTAGAAGTATTGAATTCTGTGTTTTATAACACTAATGCTAATACAGATAATAATTCGGAAATATTGACTGCTAATCAAGAAAACCAGAAATGTTCAGAAGTTCTTTTACAAGATCTGACACAAAACTTACAAAAAATTCAAGATGAGTACATCAAAGAAAAAGAACAATTAACTCAACAAAGAGATCAAAAAATTTTGGAATTAAAAAAACTCCTAATATTAAATCAAACAACAGAACAACAAACAAACTCTAGAGAAAGTGTTTCTACAAATTCACCCAATAAAAATAACACAAACAATAAAAATGAGAATTTAAATAATCCAAAAAGTAAAAAGGATTTTTCTAATCTACTTGAAGATTTAGAGCCTTGGTATCAAAAAAACGAGAAAAAATAACTTTTGTAAAATAAATCAATTGATTAAAGTTTATCTCTTCATATTTTTTTTATTTTTATTTGTTAATTTTTTCAAAAACGATCATTTTTTTTTCAAGAAGAATAAATTGATAACAGAAAAAAACCTTCAATGTAACTGATAGATTTATAATAATAATATTTGTCTTTTGCTATAATTTCGATATATTTTCTTTTTTCTAATTTTCAGTTGGTAGCAATACATAAAGTAATTTTATTTCTTTATTTGAATATTAAAAAATGGATAAGAATTGTAGATTAATAAAATAATAAAGAGAAAAAAATATCAAAGATAAGAAACTGACAATTTTAATTTTTTTTGGAAAAATCAATAAAAATAAACTCTTTTTCAAACAAAAGGGTACCCCTCTCAAATCATCAGTACCATCGAATCGGATTGTTAATAAGATAATTACTTGGTTGGCGATTTGCATTTTACTTATTCATTTTTTCCTTTTTTGTTTTTTTTTGTTTTTGGATATTGAACAGTTCGAAAATGAAAAAGCAAGAAAAGAAGAAACTCATTCAGAAATAACCTACAAGTGTAAAAACGGAAACAGTTTAAGTTTGATTTAGAATGAACTATATGTAGGAATTAAGAATGACCATTATTGGATTGATATATTGAACGAAGAAAAGAGAAATAAAGAAAAAAACACAATCCCAATAAAATACTCAGATGAATTGTGACTTTATCTCGAAAATAAGACTTTAAAGAACAAAAGTTTGACGTGTAAAGAGCTATCAATAAATTGTAAAGAAATTTTTCCCAATTCACCTTGTTCAATGGTTTTTATTGATTTTATATTTTTTTTCTTTACAATTTACTAAATGAGATTTCTCATTTCAAATAAAAGGACACAACAATTTTTAAAAACTTGAATTTAACTTTTTATTGTTTTGTATTAATGATTTTTAAAGATTAATTTGAGTGTTTTTTTTTTATGTCTTTAAGAGTTTATTATATTTTAGAATGATACTACAATTAATTTGATTCAATTATGAATAATTCTCGAAATTTTTTGTGCCCTTTTATTTGAAAAGGAGTTTAGATGAAATTGGTAATTAATTCAGAGTATAAATAGAAATTTAAATTAAAAAAAATTAATATATCTTTTTTTTAATCATATGAGATTTATCAAAATTTGATTTCGATTGAAAAAAAGAAATATATAGCAATAATATAATTATAAGAAATTCAAGTACGTATTTTTTTTTTTTGAAATATTTCTTTTGAAAACTTATCTTAAATAATTTCAAATTTTAACAGATTAAAATCAATTTTTAGTTTGAAATGGGTTGGGAAAATCAAAATAATTTCTCTTTTAAAAAGAAAATTTCTTTTAAAAATTAACTCTTCAGTCGACATCAAAGATTAAATACCCATTATCCTTACTTGAGTTGTCTTTTTATTAAGAAAAAGAGATACGAAGAAAAAAGCAGAGTATATACTTGTAAACACCAAGATACTAAATTTATTGCTTTCCGAAATCTTTTATATTGTAAAAGGTAGATACGTCAGAACACCCACAAAAATTGAAACAATTAATTATTTATTTAAAATAAATTGACTCTCTAAAGTTGTAGGTTCTTAAAAAAAAAATTAAAAAAAAAAAATCTAAAAACTTATATTTTTACTAATATCAAACATATAAAAATTAAAATTCCAGAGAAATTAATATTTAATACAATCAAAATTAAATTAAATGTAATTTTATTTTTTATTTTTTTTTTTTTTACTTTTATCAAATTATTTTTGAATTTTGTTACAATCAGTAAACAATGAACAAAGAAAAAAAACAAAAGATTTTTCTCAAAAACTAACCAAGTAAATACTCAATTGATAAGTTAGTAGAATTAATTGAAGACAAAACAAAGTGCTCGCCTAATATAGAAATTATCAAAAATAAAAAAAATCCTAACAATGGATTAGTTATTATTACACCATTCTCGAAAGAAAATGAAGAAGTAATCAAACAAAACCTCAGTGATAGTTTCTATTTTGAACAAAGACGAATATTAATGTCTGAATATGATGAAGACTACAAAAAAAAAAAAAAATCTTTTTTATTCTGAAAAAAATAAAAAAGAAAATCAAAACAAAAAAAGCAACACTTCGAACAATGAAAACCGAACAAAAACAAATGTTCAAAAGAATGAAAAAACTTTACAAAACAAACACTACAAACAATCTCAAAGTTCAAATCAAAAAAAAAAAAAATTACCAAAAAAAAAAAAGAAAAAAATACAGTCAGTTTCGCTTTTAAGGCACAAACTTTCAACGAAATTTAAGGAACAAAAAAATCTCAAATTAAGGCACAAAATTTGGAATTTTTTTTTTTACAATTTATTTTACTAGAATTTGAATTTTGTGCTTTAATTTGAGATTTTTAGTGTGCCTTAAATTTCGTTGAAAGTTTGTGCCTTAAAAGTGAAACTGACTGTACTAAACAAGAAAAAAAAGAAAAAAAATACTAAAAATGTGAAAAATGCACCAAAACCTCGAAAAAAATCGCGAAACAATATGGAAATTGACCCTCCAAAGCATCAAAATCTTAATTGCCAAAACAATACTCAAAATGAAAAAAAAAGATCATAAACGATCTAAAATTTCGACTAATAGAGGATCTTCACTAAACTATGAATTTTTGCCTAATGCCATTTTTATGCATAATATCCCATACAGTCAGTTTCACTTTTAAGGCACAAACTTCCAACGAAATTTAAGGCACATAAAAAATCTCAAATTAAAGCACAAAATTCAAATTCTAGTAAAATAAATTGTAAAAAAAAAAAATCCAAATTTTGTGCCTTAATTTGAGATTTTTTTGTGCCTTAAATTTCGTTGAAAGTTTGTGCCTTAAAAGTGAAACTGACTGTACACTGCGAATTATTATGACATTGAAAGTTTACTAGACTCATACGTTGAAATTAAAGAATTAATATTGTTATTGGATAGATTTAACCGGTTCAAAGGGAGTACAAAAGTTATTTTAACAAATGAGGAAGAGTCTAAAAAAATATTAAATTTTTCGGGTAAATTGAGTATATTTAATAGAATAATTTTTTTTCATAAATTCAGAAATATTAAGACTGGAAAAATTAACAAAACACAAGCAGAAAAGATACACAGGACCGACATTTTTTAAGAATTTCGAGTTTTTTTAACAACAATTGTCGAATTTTCTTGATTTTTTCTGATATGTCACCTTTTTGACACATTTTTGATATTTTTTGATTTTTTTTGTCATCCTTTGAATTTTTTTGATTTTTTTTTGACAACTTATGTCATCAATCAAAAATTGTCAAAAAATATCATAAAAATTCCACAAAAAATTGTCAAATATTGACATTTAAAAATAATCCTACAGTCAGTTTCACTTTTAAGGCACAAACTTTCAACGAAATTTAAGGCACAATAAAATCTCAAATTAAGGCACAAAATTTGGAATTTTTTTTTTTTTTACAAATAATTTTACTAGAATTTGAATTTTGTGCCTTAATTTGAGATTTTTATTGTGCCTTAAATTTCGTTGAAATTTTGAGCCTTAAAAGTGAAACTGACTGTAATAATAAAAATGTAATTCATTTCTCCAATATGGATAAATGTAAAATTATCAAAAAATTACATTATGTACCAAAAGATAATAAATTAGTTCTTTGTCAAAAAAATATTTCAACTTTAGAAGTTTTTAATTGTTTAAAAAATAGACCAGTTATCCGATATCAAAGACAAGGAGACAACTTAATAGAAATATGGGATTTAAAAGAAAAAATTAATTATTATGTGAAAAAAATATTAAGAAAAACTCATTTATTGCCTAGAAATTTATACATTTTTCATTTTCAAAATAATCAAAAAACATTATTATTAAAAGGAAAAAAAAGAAATTATTATAAAAAATTTATTAATATAAAGATTTTATCATTCAATGTCAGAGGATTCAATGAAAAAAATAAAATTTCTATCTTAGAATCCTTTTTATTAAAATTAAATATTGATATCTGTCTAATACAAGAATCAAAAATTACAAAAAAATCCACGCTTTTTTGAATTATTTTTCAATTAAAAAAAATCTTATGGAAAAAAAAATGGAAAGGGTGGTTTGTTAATAATAATAAAAAATATTTTTAAAGATTTTACAAGAGAAGTTCTTGTACCAGATCTTGATATCATGGGAATCCAATTTACAGATTTTATTATTAATAATGTATATAAAAGACATGATAGAAATAAAGAAATAAATGAAAAAATTCTTAATTTATTACGAAAATATCAAAATCATAACACAATTATTGGTGGTGATTTTAATTTAAATGAAAATCAAATAAATTATTTTTAAAGTTAACTTTAAAATTATTTTTAATACTACAGTCAGTTTCACTTTTAAGGCACAAACTTTCAACGAAATTTAAGGCACATAAAACTCTCAAATTAAGGTACAAAATTTTTAATTATTTTTTTTTACAATTTATTTTACTAGAATCTGAATTTTGTGCCTTGATTTGAGATTTTTTTTGTGCCTTAAATTTCGTTGAAAGTTTGTGCCATAAAGGTGAAACTGACTGTAAACCAAGTAGAAAAATTAATAACTTGAATTATTTTATCACAAATTTTAATTACTTAAAATCCATCAAATCTAAAACTATTAAAAATAAAATTAGTGACCATAATGCAATCCTAAATAAATTCAATATCAAAAAAAATTGAGAAATAAAAAATGTATTTAAAATTAAAGATATTGCAAAGTTTCATCTTGACTTTACAAATTTTTATAAATCTAAGAATTATCAACTTAATGAAAAGAATTTTAAAAATTTTAAAAAACAATTTAAACCAAAACAAAGAATTATTTTAAATACAGTCAGTTTCACTTTTAAGGCACAAATTTTCAACGAAATTTAAGGTACAAAAAAAATCTCAAATTAAGGCACAAAATTTGGAATTTATTTTTTTACAAATTATTTTACTAGAATTTGAATTTTGTACTTTAATTTGAGATTTTTTTTGTACCTTAAATTTCGTTGAAAATTTGTGCCTTAAAAGTCAAACTGATTCTATATCTAAAAAAGATTTAAAATTATTTAATCTAATTAATCTAGTATATTAAAAATTATCATTAATTAACGAAATTAAAGACAGAAATTCAAAACAATATTTTAAATTAATAAATCAAATTAATTTTGAATTTGAAGATAATCAGAATTTTTGGAAAAAGATTAATAGATTAAGTGAAACTTCGAGTAAAATGATTTTAAATAATGATAATATGGAAACATCTTATTTCGGGTTTGTTAAATCTATTAGTAAAAAAACCAAAAAATATATATTAAATTTTATTAAAAATTTTAAATTAGATAAAAATAATTTATTAGATATTAAAGTAGAGGAAATATTTTCAACTTCTAAAATCAAAGAAATTATCAAATATCAAAAAAATAAATCTGTTAAAGAATTTGATAAAATATTTCAATATAAATCGATAAAAAATCAAACTAGTGAATTTTATATAAATTATGACAAATTTCTCAGGACAATCCAAAAAATATTTTTTAATAGGATTAATGATATTTCTCAGAAAAATATCAAATTTATTAAAAAAAGAAATTTATTGTTCGTTCATAAATCAGGGGATGAAGTGATACCGCTGAATTATTGACCAATTTCAATTAATCAAACTCTCCAAGATTTTTTCTAAAATTATTATATGCTGGAATCCAAGATTCTTGGGATTTAGTTTCAAAAAATCAGTTTGGTTTTAAGAAGAAATTATATACAAGAATTGCAGTTATAAATTTATTAAATGAATATCAAAAGTTAAAAAATGAATTCAAAAATGGAGATATTTATATTGTTACAATAGATATTCAAAAATGTTTTGACTCTATACACCATTCATTGATTTATTATTCAATTAAAAAATTTATTAAAAATGAAATTATTGTAAAATATCTACTTGCATATTATTCAAAAGAAGGAATTGGTGTTTATCAAGGAGATCCATTATCTCCTTTATTATTTTGATTTATTACTCATTTTCTCTTAGAAAAAATTAAAACATTAGCAATACATGTTCAGATGTTTGCAGATGATCTAATTTTGCTTATGAAAGGATCATTGATAGAAATAAATTTTCAACTAGAAAAAATCTTTAAAATTATAAAAGATTTCGGAATGAATCCAAATAGTGATAAAACGAAAAAAAACTTTAATTCCAAAGAAAATTTTATATCTTGGTATTTGGCTTGATAAAAAAACTCATTTAAAGTTTAACCTTGAGAAAGTTACAGTCAGTTCCACTTTTAAGACACAAACTTTCAACGAAATTTATGGCACAAAAAAATCTCAAATTAAGGCACAAAATTCAAATTCTAGTAAAATAAATTGTAAAAAAAAAATTACAAATTTTGTGCCTTAATTTGAGAATTTTTTGTACCTTAAATTTCGTTGAAAGTTTGTGTCTTAAAAGTGGAACTGACTGTAAGACCAATTTCAAAAAGTTAATCAATATCTTAAAAAAAAAAAATTTTCTAATCGATTAAAAATTCAATTTTTTAAAGCTGTATTACATAGTCAACTATTATATGGATTAGAAATATTTGATTTAACAAAAACAGATTTTAAAGATATTGATACTTGGATTAATAAAAAATTACAAAATTTTTTATTAATTAACCCACACTATCCCAGGCTTATTTATAAAACTGAAGCAAAAATTGATCCTGTTAGAATAAAAATATATAAAAGAAGATTTAAATTAATACAAAAATTAAAAACCCTTGGTTTTGATGAATTAATTAATTATCCACCTTTTAGAGAAAAAGAATTTGAAAATATTAACTGGCAATCAAATAACTTAAAAGAATTAGAAATTGAATTGGATAAATTCAGAATCAATCAATTAGAAAATAGCCCAAGCTGGAAAGTCCAAAAATATTTAAAAATTATCCAAATAAATAACACAATAAACAAACAACAAAGATATTTAAAATGGAAGGGTTCAACTTCAATTTTAAAACTCAGAAATTTAACAAATTATTTAACTAGATACTCTTATGTTATGAATAAAAATAAATCAAAATATTGTGAGATATGTAAAAAAATAAATAATTTCGTTATCATTGAAGATTTGGACCATTTTCTATGGAATTTCTCAGCCTATGAAAATAATCGTAAAATCTGGATATCTGAATTAAAAAAAATTAATATATCTAATATATTAAAAAATAATAATATTTTCAATATTATTATAAAAAAAGATTCATCAAGTTTATTAGCCTTAGTGGATAATAAACTTATCTTTGAGTCTTTAATAAGATTCCTAAATAAAATTTTAAGAATTTGTGCACACAAGAGGGGCTAATAACTCCTCCCTTAAATAATAAAAAAAAAATTAAATGTAATTTTTAGAAATTTACTTTGATTATTTATTGAGATTATGTTTTTGAGATCTAAGACTAAACCTATTCACTAAGTCTTTTGAGATTTTCTTCATATCTTATTTAGTTATTATTTGAATATAATTTTTTATCAACACATACATCAAAATTCAAATATTCGAGAGATTCATTAAAAAAAAAATTATAATAATTCAATTTTTTAAAAATTTAGTTAAAAAAAAAAAGAATTTCAGATTTCAATTGTAATTTATATATATATAAATCTTTATTTAAAATATATTTATTTGCTAAAAATAGTACATTCGCATTATTTCGTAATATAATTCCAATATTATTAAACAGTTATTTGTTTATGTACTGATTTCTTTTTTCCTTTTATTTTTATTGAATTTTTTTAATGGCATTTGAATTATTAATAGTAAAATGATAAACCAATTTTTGTTTATATTATTACAAAAAATAGCCTTATATATTTTATAGATAATTATTTTTGATTTTTTGTTAATAAAAATATCTCATTATTTTTGATAACTGTTATATATATTTAGATTAATTTAAATAATTTTTAACAGATTTAATATACTTTAAATCAATGATATAAAAAATATCTGAATATTAAAATCAAAATTAACTATTTGTTAAACTTTTTAATTCTTGAAAATTTATTTTTGGATCTTTAAAAATAATCACTGAATTCAAATTAATTATTATTATTCTTTTTAACATACCAATGGGTAATTTATCATTTTTGTTTCAATACAAAATCAATTTTAATAAAAAGGTGTAATTATTTAGAATTATTAGATTCTATTAGATAAGATTTAAATTTCAAACCATGATATTGGTATTCTTACCTGTATGAAAAATTAAAACCAATTTAATACTTTCGGACTTTTCAAGTAATTTTAACATATTTTAGAATTAGAAAAATAATAATTTGATCATTGAAAGATCCTCAAAGAAACAATCAATATTAAAAAATAAAGTAAAAGAAAGAACATATTAAAGCAGTGATCAGATCCAAAGATATTTTTCTTTTGGTTTTATAACTATTTCATGGATTAAATTTTGCAGTTATATCGACAATATTTTTCATTTTGGAATTTACCTTGAATCTCAACCTATTATCAAATTATGTACAGCTTAAAACAAAAAATCCAGGATAAAATTAAACATTAAAATCACATTCAATATTTTTAATTCTCTTTAGTTAAATCAATTAACTTGACTCAAATATTTGTTAAAAAGACTGAAATTTAAATTCAAAGTATTTCACAAAATATTTGCATTCAAAATGAACGATCTTAAGATTATTCTCAATTTCATTTTTTTTTTTTCATTGATCTAAGCAACAATTTTTCCTTTGAAATTTTAGAGTAAGTTCAATTTAAATAAGAGTATTATACCAAAAAGTCCACACTTTCACTTTTTTTATAAATATGGTCAGGATCTGAAAAAAATCTTTTTTGCTGTTTGTGAGTTTTGTTTAGTTTGAGTATTTAAAGTTCCCGATTTTTAAACATTTCTTACAATATTTTAAGAACATGAAATAATATTTTATACAAGAATGATGATATAGGAACCAAAGTTTAACCATTTAATGTTCAACAAAGTAGATTAAACAACCAACTTGCCATTGTATTGTTGTATTTTATTGTAGGTTTTGAATTAAAGTAAAAATTATTTATACACCAAGTACTTTTATACAAAAAATCAACTATACACTTCCAAATAGAAACAAATAAAGTAAAAAAATTGTTTTTGAATAATCCTCTTTTCGAAATATAAAAATAATAAAAATTTTTAACTTTGTGGTTATCATTCCCTTAACTTTCAAGAGTTACTGAAAACCAAACAGAAAACCAAATGAGTTTTTCTTCAAGTTTCAAATAGAGCAATTATTTGATAAATATTTCAAGACAATGAATAATTCATCATCATGACAAGAATAGCACAATCCATACAAATACTTTCAAGACTTTTTCGAACTTTCAGACTGACAGTCTGCAAGATTTCAGTCTCTGATATTCTTTCATATTGTTTCAAATTTCAAATACTTGGTTCAAACTTTTGTAAGCCAAAAAAAGGCAAAAAAATAATAATTAACAAAAGATAACATTTTGAATTTAATTGAAATTTTGAAAGTTATCTTAAAGAAAAATATTTGTAAACTTTCAATAACCTTAAACTCTTTTTATGGAAACCAAAAATTGGAAAGTTGTTGAAATTACATGTTTTTAAAAGTTTAACATATAAAAACTTTTTAAATTGAAAGTTATTGAAGTCTGATCTTGTAATTCCTTTCAAAAATGAGAAAAAAATTCAAAAAAACAAAGTGTTGGTAAGGAAAAAAAGTGACTACAATTTTTGTGCTATTCTTGTCGTGATTTTCTCCGGCATATTTCATTTTTTTCTTTTATATTCTTAAAAAAAAAATTCCAAAATGGCATTAATCAACCCCAAACAAAGAACCTTTTCAAAAAAGCACTTTGTTGAATTTGAAATTTTATTAAAAAACAGCAGTGGAAAAGGAGTTGTATCGATCATCAAACGTGCTATCAACAGCAAACATTTATTTGTATTTGGAGAAATATTAAATCGAGAGAACGTACAAAACCTTAAAAAGACAGAAGACAAAAAATGGGTCGAATTACTCGAAATTTTTGCTTTTGGTACCTTTCAAGATTATCAAAAAAGGAAATCCGAACTTCCTGAAATTACAGAATTCCAAATTCATAAATTAAGGATGCTTACTATAGTTTCTTTAGCTTATTCAACAAAAGTAATTTTTTTTTTAATTCAAACAAAACAAAAAAAACAAAACAAACAAAAAACTAAAACAAAATGAGAAAAAAAAAAAAAAGAAAAAATACTCCCTTCATTTCTACAGACAATTTTTTAAAGGATCTTATAAATTCACTTTGGCTTCTAAAAAGCTTTTGAATTTTTTTTCTCTTTTTTTTTTTATTAATCTTCTTGATCTTTGATTCACCCTTAATGGATAAGCCACCCTTTTTTATTTTTTATTTTTTATTTTTTTATAATTCTTTTTTTGAAAAATCCAAAAACAAAAACAAAAACTCAAAAAAAAAACAAAAACAAAAATAAAAAAAAACAAAAACAAAAAATAAAAAAAAAAAAATACTACAACAGCATGTACCTTATTCAGTGCTTCAAAAAGAATTAGAAATTAATGAAGTAAGAGAATTAGAGGATTTAATTATTGATAGCATTTATCTGGGATTAATTGTAGCCAAATTAGATCAGAAGGAATCCTTGTTGGAAGTACAGGAAACAATGGGAAGAGACGTCCCACCAAGAGAAATAGGAGGAGTAGTTTCCGTTTTGGAGGACTGGTTAAAAAACATCGAGACACTTCTTGACTCATTAAGCGAAAAAGGGAAATTTGCAACACTCATGTCTGAAGAGACAGAAAAAAAAAAGAAAAAAATCGACAGCGATATTGATGATAAAAAAAAATGGATCAATATTTTGTTAACCACAGAATCAAAACAAGAAGCATTTAAAATCAAACAATACCTTGGAATTGAAGATGACGATGACGAAGATGAAGAAGATGAATTTATGGGAAGAAGGAGAATGGGCGGAATGATGGGAATGGGTGGAATGGGTGGAATGATGGGAATGGGCGGAATGGGTGGTAGATTTAGAAAATTCTTTTAATTGAAAAGAGTAAAATCACAAATTCGCAAATCCCAAATATCTAAACCATTACAATTCTCTTGATCGATAAAAAAGAATATTGAAATGAAAAAATGAAAATTGTTTTGAAAGAAATCAATTACAATCAAATTGTTAAGTTTTGTTGAAGACACAAAAAATAAGTACAAATTCCAAACAAAACAAAAAAAAAAAATAAAAGTTTCTAATTTAATTTCGTTTAATAAAAATTTAATTCAATGAGTAACTTCAAAAAATGTTTTGAGTCTGATTTTGTTACGCGATTTTTTTGAAAATTAATAAAATGAAATTTGCAAATTTTAAACACCACTGGAATCACACAAACCTTTTTTTTAAAAAAAGTATCTCATTAGAAACTACTATTCAAATAAAGAGGATTTGGTAATGTTAATTCAGAGAATATTCAATATTTCAGAAAAAAAAAAAAAAAAAAAAGAAATAATCATTTTTTGCGTGTTTTTGATTTTTGTAAACATGATGGTTCCATTTTCTTGAAAAAATAATAGTCTGACTTTGGCCTCTTTTGTTTTTGTTATTTTCATGAATTATGTGACTTTTTTCTTAAATCTTAATTTTTCCCTTAACTTGATCAAAACCTCTTTTTTTATTTTTAATAGATTAAAAGGATCTAATAATTTTAATAAGAGCTAACATTTTGATTCTTTTTCGAAAAAAAAATCCTTAAATAATTCTTTTTTTGATTTCAAGGGGATGGATGATTCTTTTTTTCGATCAACGATTCATCTTCAACTTATTTTTTGTTTAAATTTGGTTTTTCATCGAAATCCCCATCATTCTCAAAATTTAAAAATTAATATTTTTTAAAAAAATTTAAAAAAAAATTTCAAGTTTTCTCAAAAAAATAATTATTTAAGGTTTTTTTTCTTGACATTTTAGTTTTAATCATCTTTTCCTCAAATCCTGATGTTTTTCTATTTATTCCCTTGTAAGAAAATTATTTTACTTTTTTTTTTTTTTTTTTTTTAATTTTGCTGGGAGGATATTAATTTTCTCATTATAACTGTTATGTTTTGAATTTTTGCTCATCTCGTGTATCCAGGACGGGGATAGTTTTTATTTGATCATGAAAATGATAATATTATTTTAGATATATATTTTAATTATTTTTCTTCTTCACTTTTTTTTATTTGATAAATTTTCTTTAATAGCCCCTTTCTTCAAATGAATAAATAAATAACTGTTATATTTTCAAGAATTTAAAAAACTAGAGTAAAATCATAAATTTTGGGGGATACTTTTGAATCAGGGAAAACCTTGGTACTTTACCCTATCTAATCCAGAATTTAAAAGCATTGAGTTTAACCTTAGATTTTTCTCTATTCGTTCGAATTCTGGAAAAGCTAACAGTGTTTTATTCTTGAGTTTTCTTTTTATTTGTGAAGTTTTCTAGGTTTTTTTAAGGTTTTCTATTTTATTTCTAAAGTAAAAAAACCTAAATAAAATCTATCGATTTTCCAAATAAATAGAAAACTCAAAAAAACCTAACGAAAATCAATCGATTTTACAGATAAAGCAGAAAATTAAAAACCACCTTTAGTTTTTTTTTTTACTTTTTGAAATGAAAAAAAAAATTATTGAATTTTCTTTACATTTCAAAAATTAAAAAAAAAAAAAAAAACTAGGCACTCTACGGCACTTGGTGACACTTCTCTAATTTCTAAATTTATGTTTTGAAATTTCAATAAAGAAATATCATTTTCTTGATCATTAACTAATGACTAAAAAATAATGATTCTTTATTTTATATAATAACAAAGATATTATTTTGATTATTTTATTAATTTGAATTATTCTTGAATCCAAAATATTTGATTTTTAAAAATATTTTACATGAAAAATAGAATCAAAAAATCTTTTTTTATAATATAGAGTATTATTACCAAATAAAAAAAATTCCAACTTTTGATTTTTTGGAATCAGAATATAATAATTTTAAAGGGTTTTGAAAATTTATTCTTTAATGGAACTTAAAAAAGTCGAAAATATTGATAAAAGCTGGTTCAATTAAAATGATTTTAATATTATGATTCCAAATTTTTAATATTTGTTATTCTCAAAAATCTCAAAAAAGGTAAACATTTTGGGAACTCTTGTTATTTTAATTAAAGGATTTCTAAGAATGAATGATTCAATTTATTAATTTAAAATGATAGAATACATGGTATTGTAATTATTTCGTTTGAATGTAGAGTATTTTCATTATAACTTACTTTTTTACGAAAAAAAACATTTTATTGTAAAAAAAGTCAATTATCGAAAACATTGTTTTAAAGTAGAAATTTTGGAATAAAAAAAAATGGTCATATAAAACACAATATTTATCTTTTTAAGTTTTTATGAATTTTACAGACTTAACAAGTCATTCATTAATCAATGGTCTTTATTAATGAGAGGAAATTTGTAAGTTTGACAGCTTTTGTTGAATAACAAATTAATATTTAAAATAAAATAATTTTTTAAAGTGAACAAACAAAAAAAATAAAATGTAGCTCAAAAACAGAACAATTTCAAATTTTTGATGTGATTTTATTGACAAATTAATCTATTCTTGCCATCATCTCTGATAAAAACCTAAGGTTAATTCTCATTTCTCGATCTTTCTGTTACTTCATCTCTTGCTTTGGAAATACATTACTAACAATACTATCAATTTCCTTGGAATTCAAGATTTTTTTGTCATCAACAAAACAATTTTCAAAATGATCCAAAACTCTAAACAAAGTGTCTGTAATTTTTTAAATTTTTCTTGAATATAAGAACCACACAAAAAAAAAATAAAGAATGAAGTGTTAGTTTGAAAAACAGGTTATCTTCATTTTTGTTCTTCGGCTTTTCAAGATTTTTCATTTTGGAGAAATTCAATAATAAAATTGGATGATTTTCTTACTTAGTCGTTTAGATCTTATGGAAATTTCTCTCTCTTCTTGGGATTTAACACATGAAGGTAAAATACCTTTTAAAAAACTATTTTATCCAAGATCCCAAACTATTTTCTCAATTGGTTTGTTAATTGTTTCTTTTTCTCTAAATTTTTGTAATTTTTATTATTATATCAAAAAAGTATTTTGTTTTTCATTCTATTATTGTTTTTGAAATATATAAAAATGGTAATTATTAAATAGTTTTAATCTTTTATTATTTTGATTTTCTTTTACATTGATTACGTTTTAATTGAAGATCCAAAACAAGAAGATTTTAAATTGATTTAGTATTTTTACTAACAAAACCTAGTATTAGATATGTTTTCTTAGAGAACAAAACAGTACCTCTCTTGAAAAAAACGTCTCCTTTTTCGAAAAAAAAACACTTATTCTCGAAAAAGTAAATATTAGTGAAAAAATAATTATTGTACTGACATGCAAAATTATTGGCAAATTTGTCACTTTTAGATATAAAAATGTATTAAAAGAAAAAGATCCAATTTTCACTAACTTATTTTCATGATAGACTACACAAAGAATTTTTTTTTATTTAAAAAAAGAAAATTTTTGATGACCCAAAATTACTCTTTCCAGAATTTTCTCCTGATTTTTGAGAAAAAAAGAAAATTTGATAACAAAATCAACTTTATGAAAATTGGAAATCAAATTTTTACCAAATTACAAAAGAAAAATGATAAATTAAAAATTAATAAAGTGAACTAAAATAAATAAAGATGTGAATTATAAGATATATTTCAGAATGGGAATACTGTTTTTTCATCCCCTTCCCCCGTATCTTTTAGGAGAAATGACCAAATAATTAATCAAAAATAGAATGTATATAAAAAGAAAAATAAATTTCCAGTAAGAAAAGTCTTTTTTTTTTCTTTTTTTTTATTTTAAATTTTCACAAACGGTTTTTTTAAACTCTTCCCAAGTGAACAAATAAAACAAATGGTATTCGGGAACAATATCTTTTAACCCCCTTTTCAATAAATTGATTTGATTATTGTATTCGTTTAATCTATAATTAATTGCCAATTTTATGAATTCCTTTTTTCTTTCGTTACCAACAATGATTTGCTTTCCATTGAATAGTAATTCAACCGTTTGGTTATTAATTGAGTGTATGATAAATTTTTGAGAATTGTGATCAAAGTTTTCAATAATTTGGAATAACTTCTTATCAATTTTGTAAAGATCTCTTTTTGTTGGGCTTATCATTATTAATAATTTCCAGATTAATTGAGGGAAATTAACATTAATATTGATATTTGTTCTAATGGCCATACCTAGCAATCTACCTAATAATCGGAATTTGGGGTTATTGATAAGAGTAGGATTCAAAACAAGCATGTTATTTTCCAACTTGTAGCATACTTGTGATAATATTTTTTTTAATAAATCTTTTAACGAATGAATAAATAAATTTCTTTTTTTTTGGATCATATATTCAAAATTTATATTTAAATTGTTATACAATTTGTTTTTAATTATATATTTTTTTTTGTTCTTGTCAAATTTTCGAATTTCCCAAGAATATAGATTATTTCTTAATAATTCTGGTTTAATGTTCAATAATTCGCTATAGGGGTTTATTATGATTGGGATTTTATAAGGTAAAGTTGTAATAAATAAAGATTCATCTATTAACATTTTTTTCACATTATAGAATATTAATTCCCTCAGATCTGAAAAATAGCATGATATGAAAAGAAATGAATTTAAGGTGTCATTTTTATATTGAAGTTTTTCAATTAGATTTAAATCTATGATTGAAATAAATTTAATAATTAATTGGTTAAAATATCTTAATATCATAAATCTCCTTTTAATAATTTCCAAATCAATATTATTAAATATTGATTTTTTATAAATTTTCTTATTTGAATGAATTAATTGTTTAATGTTTAAATTTGTTAATAATATTTGATTATTTGTTGAATTCCTTTCTAATAATTGATTAATAAATAGTATTAATTTCCGATCTAATTTTGGATTCCAATAATTTAAATTTTCATGAAAAGCTAATTGAATAATCTTTTCAGAATTTTTTGATAATAATTTTTTTTCGTTAATTTGATTATCTGTTTTTGTTTTTTGTTTTTCTTTGATTAATGTTTTTTGCATTTTTCTTTTTGGGTTTTTTAATATATTATTATTATTAATTCTTTCATTATTATAAGTGTTATTGTGTTTATATTTATTATTATTATTGACCTCCTTTTTCATATTTAAATTCCTTAAAATTAAATAAAAGTTAATTTCTTGTTGAAGATTATTTTGTTTAATTTTTGTATCAAAAGTAAATAAATAATTAAAAATATCAATATTTGAATTTCGATCATCATTTGTTAAATAGTGTTTTTGAAAATATTGCTTTAGTTGTAAAATTTCTTTAAAATTAGTAAAATTTTGAGAATTATTATTATGCTTTAATATATAATTAAATTTTTTAATTGAATAATTTGAATTAGTTATGGCGTCTTCAATCAAAGTGTTTGGTAAATAACCATTATCACTTCGAATTTCAACTAATAAATTAATAAAAAACACAAACTTTTGAAACCAAATTGGATTTTTTTTGATTAAATTCTTTTGCAAATTATTATCCATAGAGTTGTTATTTTTATTTATAGTGCCTAAATTAATACCCATCTGATTGATGTTGTTATTACCTAATAACCCATTCTTGTTTGAACTTGAAAAGGAAGATGACAGGGGCATTAATGATTTGGAAGAAGAAAATTGTTCGTTTTTTTCTAATAATTCTGACCAAATAGCTGTTAAAGTTAAAAATTCAATAATTTTTTTACAATAATTAGAATGGGATTTTATATTAAATAGAAAATTGGATCTTTTATTCTCTTCAATAAATAATTTTGTCATTTCTGATTTTAAATTTCCGATTTCTTTATTTTCTATATTAAAATTATGAAATAAATCATCTTTATTAAAATCTTTATTAAAGGGATCATTTCTACTTAAAGTATATCTATTTATCTGAAATAACAATATTTTGGACAATAAACGAAAAATAATTTTTCTCATATTTAAATAAAATTTTCTCTTTTGTAATATTCTTAATAATGCTTGAAAAATATCATTGCAATAAAACTGTTGTAATAAATTAGGAGAAATCTTGAAAATCCATTTTAATAATGATAAAATGTGCTCATCACAAGAAAATTGAAATACATTTTCATCAATTAAATTCATTTTATAAGGCATGACATAAAATCGATAGCCCCAACTGTACATATTTTTATTATTTAATTTCCCATCGTCATATGGAATTTTAAAATCTGTAAAAATGGGATGATCAGTTCTCTTCACTTTTAACCAAAAATGATTACCATTAATTTTTATTGGTTTGAAACTATTTGAAATACTTCCAACGTGAAAGGAAATTAATTGGTTTTGGTTTAAATCCTTGTATAAGTATAAAACTTCGTTTTCGTCTTTTAATTGTGTTTGTCTATCGAAAAAAATTTGTAATTTCTTAGCGTTTGGAATAAAAATATATTGTGTAATTAAATTTTTTGATTTTGATTTTGATTTTGATTTTGGTTTGGATTTGGATTTGTACTTCATTTGTAATTTGGATTTCAATTTCAATGGGTGTTTTGATTGATATGTATATACTGGCAATTTTTTATTTTTTAGATCATTTAATTGTATCATACATTCTTTTTTTATTAATAATGCCAAATTTTTCTCTTCAGATTTAGATAAACTTTTTTGTAAAAATATTTTTAATAACTTTTCATAATTTTCTTTTGCCATTTTTTTCATATTGAATGATAGAAAAGAATTTTCTTCCTGTAATAAAGTTAAAACTTTATGTAAATCAATCAATGAATTTTGGTTGTCAAATAAATTTATTGAAATTTTGTTTGGAAAATATTTCACAAAATATCCCAATAAATAAAATAAGGAATTACGCGCATAATGAATCGATAATGAATCTTCAATTTGGGAAGTCATATGTTTTAATTTTTCAATTGGGATGGACCATAAACTTTCCATTGGTAAACGGTTGTTTATTCTATCTCTCTTATTTTTTAATGATTCCAAAACCTCAATATTGTACCAAAAATCACGATTAATTCCCAATTTTGGTTCAAAGGTTCTTAATAAAATGGTCTGGCTTCCTTTATCCTTAGAGATCACTAATCCAATTCTTTGAATGGTTTCATCCATTTCGGGCACCCAGTAATTGTTTTTTGAGATTAATTTTTCTTTTGAAATAATTAAAATATGATCCCCTATTCGAATGTTTTCCCAATTTTCATTATAATTATTAAATTCATTGTTATTATGTTTATTTTCTTGATTTTCATCATCATCATAGTCATAATCTTGATGATCATTGTCATCATCATCACTATCATCATCATTAACAGTAATATTACCCTCGTTACTTGTATTATTAGTTTCATTGATCATTAATCGTGGTAATTTTTGTAAAATAATGAAATCATTATGTTTATATTGTTTTTGTTCATTACTATTCTTGTTATGATTTTTATTCTTTAATAATAAATTAAAATTAGTATTATTTAATTTATTGAAAATTATTTTTTTTCAATTTTTTTTCTTTTTTTGTAATCTAATCATTTTTTCATTTTTTTTTTTTTTAATTTTGATTTATTATTATTAATTAATAATTGATTTTCGTTTTTTTGTTTTCTATAAATTATATTATTATTGGGTTTATAGTTGTTGTTATTATTTATTATTATTTCATTTCTTAAATTTGAATTATTATTATTATTATTATTATTATTATTATTATTATTATTATTATTATTATTATTATTATCACTATTATTATTGTTATTATCATTATTTAAAAATGTATTATTGTTTTGATTATTCATATTATTTTGGTTTTTTTTTTGATTTCTACTTTTTTTATTTCTAAATTGTTTGCGGACATCACTTAATCTTTTTATACCATTATTAATTAATCTTCTATTGATAATTTCGATAGAAATTTCGTTATTTTTTAAATTAGAATATTTAATATTTATTCTATTTAAAGAATAAACCATTAAATCATTTATTAAATTGGAATTATTTATTGAAAAATTTTTTAATAAAAATCTTAGAGAATAAATATATCTCAATCTTAAATTAGTAAATAAACACCAATTTTGGGAATTTTGATTTATTTTAGGATTTGAAGATAAAAAGCATTTAAACCATTTTTGTCTTTTTTCATTTAAATAATAATTTTTCAATGAGCAATTAAATTCATTAGTTGGTATTATTTGATCAATTTTTATATTTTTAATTAAATATTTTTTTTCGTTTTTGTTTCGATCTATTAAAATAATGGTTTTATTTTTATTAGAACAAAATATATCTTCAATCTCGTCACCATCACCATCACCATCATCATCATCATCATCATCAGTGTAATTCCTATTATCATTTTTGTCAATTGGTCTCTTTTTTTTTATTACTAATACGTCTACAAAGGATTGTTCTGGTAAATGATTTATGATTGTTCCATTTACCCAATTAAAATGCATTTTATTGCATTTTGGAATTACCATTGAGCCAATCCTTATTGTTTCAGTATAACCACCCAATATTACAATTGAGGAAGCGATGTAGACCATTTTTTTGTATTCTTGTTTATTATTATTCTTAAAATTTGCTTTGATAAACAAATTTGGAATTTCAGATAAACTATTATCAAGATGTTTTATTATATATTTTTTCCAAATTGGTAAATGGATTAAAGACCTTAATAACATTACTGTTTCACTAAAAATACATTTCATAACATAATCTGTTAAAGTTTTATCCATATAACTATAATATTCCTTTTCTAAATTTGATAAATATTGTGAAAAATTAAATTTAAAATTTTCAATCCCAAAATTTGTTTTAATTTTGATATTATTTGAAAAAAATTGCAATGTCGGATAATAATTTGATTTGTTCTTGAAATTTTTAAATGCAGTTCCCATGTGAATACCATTTTTAGTAAAAAACAAAGTTGAATCTTTTTGATTAAATCCACAGCCAATAGTATCACCAATCCCAAAGCCAGTTGAATAGGAGAAACCTTTTCCGAAATGGTAAAAGGGGTTTTTATTCCCAGTGATGCTGTTATAAGTAAGAATTGAATAGTTTTCATTTTGTTTTAAAGATTTATTTTTATTTGAGATTCCAATTGAAATATTTATTAATTTTTCTAAATTGTCATTGTCATTGTTATTATTATTCTGATTTGTTTTATTAATGTTGTTATAAAATTGATTTTGATCGATCGATGATTTTAATATTGTAATTTCAAAATAATAAACTAGAATTGCTTTTGGTATTGCTTTTCTTGTTCTTATAATACAATAATGATTATTTTCTTTACGCTTTTTTTTTTGATTTTGTTTTCCTTTTCGTTGTTCTTTTTCTTTTTCTCCTTTTTTTTCTTTATTATAATCGTAGTTTTCTTTTTCCTTTTCCTTTTCCTTTTCCTTTTCCTTTTCCTTTTCCTTTTCCTTTTCCTTTTCCTTTTCCTTTTCCTTTTCCCTTTCCCTTTCCCTTTCCCTTTCCTTTTTCTTTTTCTTTTTCGTTTTCCTTTCTTTTCCTTTTTCTTTTACCAAATTATTATGAATACTATTTTTATGAAAAGGGGTAATTAAATTCATAAAGG
Organism: Anaeramoeba flamelloides; assembly: GCA_027625915.1. Classification (NCBI taxonomy): domain Eukaryota; family Anaeramoebidae; genus Anaeramoeba; species Anaeramoeba flamelloides. The sequence goes on from JANTQA010000044.1 coordinate 69,057, forward strand.
TGATCTCACGAGATTTATTTTTTTTTTGAATAATAACTTTATTATTATTTTTCCATTTTTTTAACTCCCATTTAGATGGCAATAGTTGAAATATTTTGTCAGCAAAATTTAATGAAGGCAGATATTGGAAATCAGATGGTATTAAATATGGGAAATCATTATTAATGACAAACAAATTTGAATACCAAAACAAATTATTTAACATTCCTGGATAATAATTTAAAAAATTATAGTCTCCGTTCTTAAATTTTTTAGAAATGCGTAATAGTTGGTGAGTTTTTAATTTGATACCATTTTTTCTCGTTTCCAAAAATTCTCTATTTTGATGTATTGTAATATATGGTAATATTCCCATATGGTAAGGCCCATCTTTCCCATAAATGCTTAGATTTGAAGATTGTAAAGAACCGCAGACAATAGTTGTGCCGATGATATCTAATAAAAAGCTTAAAATGTTTTCACCCTTTTCTGTAATAATTTTAATAGGATTTTCCATTATTAATATTTTTCTTAATAGTCTTAAAATTAATAATTGGGTTCGAAAGGCTCCACTTTTTAATATTTTAATTAAAATTGCAACAAGATTGCTATTTTTAAACAATTTTAAAAAATTAGGCATGAATGTTAATAATTGAAAATAAGAAATAATATAATAACTTAAATAGCTGGTTTTAAAATCTGGGCATAAAGTTAGATAATATAAAATATATTTTTTTAAATCAATTTGTAATTTTGTTACAATTATTTTTTGGTTCTTTTGTTGATGATTATTCTTAAACAATTTTAATGGATACATAAAAGAAAGTATCATTAGCAATAAGCATTTGAACGATTTTTTTTTATATCGAGTATAATTAATTAAATAATATTTTCCAAAATCTTTTTTTGAACCTTCAAAGGATTTTATATGCTTGGGCGAAGGCAGTGGTTCACGTAAATGATTAAAAATCAATTGCAATTTTGGGATTGACCAATATTTATGATCTTCAACTGTAAACCTCATCGCAAATATTGGTATAATTAAAGTTTTGACCAAGGGGTCTTCATTTTCATCTATAATTATTTTGATTAAAATTTTTATTAATTCATGATACTCAAATTGAAGTTTATTAATTTTGTTTTTTAGTTCGTTATTTTGCTGCTTAATGTTATTATAGTTATAATTGTAGTTGTCAGAATTGTTTTGATTGTTCTTATTATTATTATTGTTTCTGGTATTGTTGTTGTTGTTCTTAGTATTATACAAAGTAATTCCATTGAGGTAATTATTAAATAGATTTGATTTATAATTATTTAATCCTAATTTTAAAATATTTTTAAAAATATTAATTAATATTTCACCTTTCATATAAGGGAATTTGGCAATTAATAAAAATTGTTTTAAAAATTGAATGGCTATAATTTTATTACTTAAATTACTAGATGTTTTTGATGTGGAAAGTAATTTACTAATAAATTTCCCCACTACATTACATGTGGATAGTTCTAAAAACATTATATTTGATAATTTTATCTCTTTTTTTTTAAAATTTGGCGAGAAATGTGGAATTATAATAAATTTAAATCCCCAATATTTATTATTAATAGTCTTCTCATTTTTTGTTTTATTAAAATTCAATACATTTGTAATTTTGGATTTATATTTAATTGTAAACTTGCTTGAAAAAATAAAAATTTCTTTTTTAGGAAATCCATTTAATTTTCCCCCATATTTTAATTTCTTTTTCTTAGTATTATTGTTGTTGTCCTTTAAAGTGATTATTATAAAATCATTTTTAGGAATATTACTTTTCTTATCAAAAAATATAGAATAGTATCTAACATTTTTAATATTAATCAATTTATTAAATGGTTTATTGAAATAATTATTGGTGCAATTAAATGGGTGTTTGGATTCAAAAGATAATGACTGGGGCTTTTTATCCAAAATATTCCAGATGGGAAATAAATCAATTTTTAATTTATTAGGATTTTTTGGGCCATTAGCAAAATTGATTTGATCTAAAATTTTAATTAATTTTAATAATTCTTTCAAAATATTTTTTGAAAAAATTGGATCGCTTTTTGATGCTTTTCGATACATTGAAAAAATAAAACTAATCAAAATTTTGCCTAATAGTTTTTGTTTAAAAAAATAAAATAATAATTTTTTTACTTCTTTTTCACTATTTGAATTTAAAAAAAGATTCTTTAAATGTTTAATTGAAAATTCAATAATTGTTTTTATCAAGTATAAAATTAATGTTTTATCTTCAGCCAATGGTTGACTTAAGATGTAGTCAATTATTTTTATTCGTTGATTTTGGATTTTTAAGGATTTATGATTTGAATTTAATAATTCTTTTAAAAAAAATTTTAAAAATATTGATATATTATTTGTAATATTCTTATTATTGTAATCATTCTTATAATGTATTATATTATTTTTATTTTTAATGATATTCTTGTTATCATTATTACTCACATTATTATTATTATTATTATTATTATTATTATTATAATTATTATTATTATTATTATTATTATTATTATTATTATTATTATTATTATTATTATTATTATTATTTTCATTATTAATATTGTTATCATTATTGTTGTTTTTTTTGTTATTATTATCATTATCATTATCATTATCATTATTATCAGTAAAATTATTACTACTGCTATTATTATTATTATTATTTTCATTATGATTAATTTTGATTATGAAATTTAAAATATTATTTACAAATAAAGAAATATTAAAAGATGAAATTTTAAAACAATTTTTAATTATAATTCGAAAATATTTTTCTAAATTATTTCGTTTATTGTTTATTATATTTTTCTTTAATAATTCTTTATTTAGTTGTATTAAAATATTTAAAAAGTTATAAAACCAAATATTTAAATTACCAGAAATTAATAGACATTTACTAACTGAAGAAATGATGATTTCGGGTTTTTTAAAAAAATTATTTTTAACTATATCAAAAAAAATATTATAAATTTTTAAATTGAATTTAAATATAATCAATTTATTATTATTTAAATTATTATTAATAATTGAAAGAAATAAATATTGAATATATTTTAAAATTATTAATTTATATTTCAAATTTTTTATTTTTTTACAAATTTTTAATAACAATAATAATTTTTTTTCAATATCATTTTCATTATTGTCTTGATAATCAGCCAATTGAAAAAGAAAAGGAATATTTAATTTATTATTATAATTATAGATTTTTGAAATTTTTGGAAATGCTTCTATTAATCTAAATGAATATCCGATAAAAGTATCAGCATGTTTATTATTATTGTTAATACTATCAGTATTATTATTATTATTATTATTATTATTATTATTATTATGATCTATTTCAACATCTTCGTTGGTATTATTATGTGAATTGCTGTGAGATAAAATTTGATTCAAATTTAAAGGGTTGTTTAAATAATTTAAATTAAATTTTGCTTTATAATTAAAAATTTCAAATCCACTTCGACTTAAAAACCATATTAGGGATAATTTTTGATCAAAACAACAAGATGAAATTTGTTTTAACCTTTTATTATTTTTAGTATATTTAAATTCATCAATTTTCATGCCATTGTTGATATTAAATTGTTCAATTGTTTTTTTTGAAAAAATTAAAAAATAATTCTTGATCAATTTACAAAATTTAGGTTTTTTTATATTACAATTTTTTAATTTAATTATTGAATTAATTTTGAAATTTTTTAAAATATTCATTGAAATGAAATAATAATAATTTTTATTAATCAATATTTTTAAATTATTTTTGTTTATTTTATTTTTGTCAATTACTAATAAAAAATATAATAATTGTTTTTTCTGATCAGCAAAAAATTTTTATATATTTTGTTAAATATTTTTTTTTTTTAAATAAATTTAATAAATTTAATTTATTTTTCAGTTTTTTCTTGATTTTATTATTTTGATTTATAAAAATTGGCAAATTAAATAAAAAATTGATTTCATTTAATTCATATTTTTTAATTATTGATAAATCCTTTTTATTAATTTTAATTAAATTTTGTCCATTCCAAAAAAATAAATAATTCTCTAATATACAAATTGAGCAATCCCTATTCTTGATATTATTTAATTTTTCTTGACATAATTTATTCAACGTTAGTATTTGGTATACTTTTCCAATTTTGGAATTTAATTGCCCCTTGCCTACTTTTAATAATCCGTATGAGCAATATACATATAAAAAATGTTCTGAAATTGCTAAAGAGGGCTGAAATTTTAAGAAAATATTATCTTTATTAAAATCTTCAACCAGATTCATATTATCGTCATTGGCATTATGTCTAGTATTATAATCGTAATGGTAATTTTTTATGTTAAATGATATTTCTTTAAATTCATTTATTTTCCCAAGAATATTAGAAATTTTAAATTCCTTTAATGGTATAAAATTAAAAATTTCATTAATACCTTTTTGAATATTTTCTGTTAAAATGGTTTTATTATATTTTGTGTTTATTAAATTCTTTATCAATAACAATAGTATTTGAAACTGGCCAGTTGTGTAATATAACCAAAATAATATTTTGAGAAACTTTTCATAGACTAAGCTATTATCTAATTTCATCTTTTCTTCCTTAACAATTTTTAAAATATATTCCAGAAATGAACTAAGAATATTTTGTGGTTCCTTTCTTAAACTTAAAACTGTCAGGGATCGTAAATGTTGAAGTAAAAGATCAAAATTTGTTTTGTTATCACTATTCTCACTTTGGTTTGAGAAGAATGCTAAAAAGAATTGAAATTGTAAATTATAAGAATTATCTTTAGTGTTGATGATCGGATGGTTTTTGAATTTTAAAATCTTGTTATTTTTTGATCCTTTTTTTAATCCAAATTTCTTCTGGCTTGAGGGTAAATGTTTTTTTTCTTTTTCTTTGTCTTTTTGTTTTTTTCCTTGTTGTATTTCTTTAATTGATTCAAAATATTTTTCAATTAAAGGCAATTTTGGAAGAAAATGTGATCTATGGAAAAGTGTCGAGTATTTTAAAGGATTTTTTATATCAAATAATTTTGTTGACAAACAAAATGTTTTAAAAACAATTTCAGCTTTTTGTTCTTTTTCTTTTTGTTTTTCTTTTTGTTTTTGTTTTTCTTTTTCTTTTTGTTTTTCTTCTTTTTCTTCTTTTTCTCCTTCAATGTCTTCTTCGGGTAATTTCAAATCTGTTTTTTGATTTAAAAATCCAACAGCAGATAATAAATCGTTATCAAAACCAAATAATAAGCCATTTTTATGATGCTTTGATTTTAATTGTAAAAGTAGTTTTTTCGTTTGTTTTGAATAGGAATCAAATTGCTCAAAGTGTTTGTTAGCTTCTTGTGTTATAAACTCGTCTTTAAAAAGGAGCGAATAAGACTGAATTGTTTCAGAGTTTATTAATGAGTATGAGGTCAATGTGCTTAATATTTCGTGGTTAGCTTCCATTTTGAAATTGTGGATTTTTTTTTTTTTTTATTGTTTATTAGCTACCAGTAAGTCGCTTAGTGTTTGATAAAAATTGATCGTAGTTGAGCAAAGCTGAGTTTTTTTCTCAAAGCTAATCAAAATTGATCTTGTTGCTTTCAATAACAAAATGTTTTATTTTGTCTTTTGGTTTGGAAAAAATGATTTTCTTATCGAAAGATATTTTACTAAGAAAGTTCTGCATTTGAATGAGGTAATTCCTTTATTGTCATCGGGGAGAATTTAAACTTTATTTAATTCACAAATTTTTATATTTGTTTGTCGTTTTTTTAAGGGTACTCATTCTAGCGAAACAAATTTGTTTGTAATCAAAAAAATTGTTTTACTTTTATATGGATAATTGTTCAAATTCCAGTTGAACTCACAATCCTTTGTGTGATAATTGATAGATTTTTAACAATCGATAACCAAAATAGTAGAAATTTTTTATAAAAGAAAGAACCAAAGGATAAATCTCAATCTCAAATTTGAAAAATACTTTTGAGTATAAACTTCTCAGTTTTCGAAGTGTCTCTCTTTGACGATTTTTGAGATCTCAATTTTTGAAGATTTTTATTTTTCAAATGAGTTATTTTTATCGAAAGAATATTACATAATCCATACATGCTCAAATTTTGTCGGACTCCAAATTGAAAATTCATTTTTTTTTTATTTTTCAAAAAAGCTATTTATAAAAAAAAACTGTAATTAGAGATACATTTAAGAAATATATTTTTTAACTTTTGAGTCTGAATTTTGTTTATTCAAATTTAACTTTGTTCCAAAATCTATTTTTTTTATCAAGAATTCTGATTTTTTTACTCAGAAAATGTAACAGTTTTAATTAGTGAGATCAATTGTTTGAACCATTTTTATAACTAATTGTTAGAGGCTTTCGAGTCACAGGTGTTAATATAAACTCTTTTTCAAACAAAAGGGTACACTTCCCAAATCATCAATACTGTGGAAATTAATTGTTAATAAGTTAATTACTCATGGTGATTATCATTTTAATTATTCATTTTTTCATTTTTTGTTTTTTATTTATGGATATTGAACAGTTGGAAAATGAAAAAAAAAAATAAGATAAAAAGAAATTAATTTGGAAATAATAATGGAAAAGGTTTAAGTTTGATTATATCTAGCTAGATATAATGGATTAAGAAAGACCATTATTGGGTTGGTGTATTGAACAAATAAAAGAGAAAATATTGAAAAAAAAAAAAACAATCCCAATAAAATACCCAGATGAATTGCGGATTTATATTGAAAATGAAACTTTAAATAACCAAAGTTTGACTTGTAAAAATTTATCAAGAAAATTTAGAGAACTGTTTCCCAATTCACCTTGTTCTAAGGTTTTTATTGGTTTTTATATTTTTTTCCGCTACAATTTATAAAACAATTTTTTTTCATTTCAAAGAAAAGAATACATCAATTTGAAATTATTTAATTATATTTTTTATTGTTTTGTTTTACATGTTTTTAAATATTCTTTTGGGTTTTTTTCTATGTTTTAAAGAGTTTTTTATATTTTGGAATGATTCTATAATTAATTTAATTCAATTAAAATAATTCTTGAAATTTTATATGCTGCGTATTTGAAAAATAGTTTAATTTAGATGTACTAGGAGCATAAACAAATTTTCAGAATAAAAGGCCGATCTTAGATTTGAATAATGAATGGTTTTTATATCGTTTTGAAGTTTTTCCTCTCACAATGAAAATTTTGCAAATTAATCATTTTTTCTCTTTTTTCTTTTTTCAACCATGTTTTGTTAAAATGAAAAATGAAAATGAAAAATTGGAAAGAAGTACAAGATGAATAAATCAAAAAATTTGGTTTCAAATATGAAAAAGAGATTATATTTAGTTATTCAAATAGATAGATAAATGGGTTTTTTTACTTTTTTAAATTTTCTTTTTTTTATGTAATGCTTCTTTCAAAATAAATATCCCAATTTTTTTTAACAGTTTTTTTTATTTTTTTTTCTTTGATTTTTCGACAAAAAATAAATATCTCTTGAGTATAGTATTGAATATTAAAATCTAAATTTTTATATTATAATAGATAACTTCAATTATTAAAAATATTTTAATTTAAAATTTGATTTTTTAATGGGCCAATTATTATGAAAGATAGTTTACATTAATTTAAGATTTTCTCTGAGTAGACACTAAACCCTTTCATTCAATAATTATTTTTTTTTATTTTTTTTCTTTTATAAAACAAGAAAGTTAATTATTCTTTATATAAAATCAATAAATAAAACTACCAAAAAAAACATTTTAATGAGAAAAAGAAAAATAGAAAATTCATTCAAAAATCTTCCAGAATGGTAAATTAAATTCTCACCAAACCAAAAAAAAAAGGAATAAAAATTAATTAAAATTCAATGAGAATAAATTACATAAAAAGTTACTTGAGAACAAACCAATATAAAATAAGTGATTTTTTCAATTTTTTTTTTTTTGGTAAAATATTATAAAACCAAAGGAAAAATTAAATCAGAGTCAATTTTTAAGTGGTGTTGTTATTTAAGTATTTATTTAAAAATCTATTGATCAATCAAATACCATAATATTAATTTGAATCCTTAATTCAAATAGTTTTTTTTTTTTAATTTTTTATGTAATGTGTTTGTTTTATTAAACTTTATTCTATTATTTTTCTCTTGTATTTTAATTTGAATTTTAGAAAAATCAATTTATTTTATTTTTATTCAACTTTGAAAAATTGTTTTTGAAATAAAAAAGAATAAACTCATTTGAAAAATAATTTTTAAATTTGGATTTTTGGTTTTTAATCAATTTATTTTTTCTATTTTAAGGGGTAGACATTTTATAAAAATAAAATAAAATCTTGTCAAGATCTTCCTTTTTTTTTTTTTTTTGTAATTTGTATTTCAACTTAAGAAATGGATGAGTTAGCCTCTTTTTAACAATTTATTGATTTAAATCTCTTTTTTGAAATTCAAAATTTGCATGTTTCCAATATAAAACCAAAAAAGTAACCTATTATTTTGTTTAACAATTAAGTTAATTCTTGAAAATGGAAAAACAAATTTTTGGTTTTATGTTGGAAAGTATTGTTTTCGAAAGCAAATTTTTTATTTTGTTTCTTTTTCTTTGATTAATATTTCAATTCAAATCTCAGTCAATAAAACTAAATGAAGTATAGGTGATCCAAGAAATGAATATTCGGTATAAGCTTAACTACAGTTTCTCAATTAAACTGAGATATATTAAGCAAAAAATTTTTTTTCTTAATGATTTAAAAAAGTTGTCTTTGATTTTCAAAAAATGAAAAAAAATTGCAAAAAAATTTTCAATATTGAAAAATTTTTTTAACAAATTGTTTGGTCTTATTCACAAGAATCCTTATAACAATTCAATTTGGTTTTGGCAGAAAAAAAATGATTTTGAATTTTGAGGATAAAATTAACTAATTCCCAAATATCTTCAACAAAATTTTATTTTGAACAATCGAATTTTTTCTTAAAACAAAAACAAAATTCCCGAGTAAAATTATTACATGACTTTAAAACTTTGATTATTATAACAACTATTCTTAAAAAAATACAATTATTTTTAAATCTGTTGAATATATCAATTTTTTTGGGTTAACCAAAAGTTTTATCTCAAAAAAGAAAAAAAATCTTTATATTAATATTACTGGTAACAAAGAAATGATATAGTATAATAATGATGAAAATGTCAATAAACGGTGTAAAAACTTGTTAAATTGTGAGAAAAAAAAAGAATTTAAAAGTTTTCTTTTTCAGAAAAAATGGAAAAAAAAAATTGATCTCACTAAACTAATTTTCTTTTATGGCTTTCTTAGTAGATCAGAATTTTTTGACATTTGGGATCTACAAAATTTGTAAGTAGAGAATACCACCAATAACATATTTTAAAATTTTGCCTTGTTGTCGTAGAAGACTAGTCCCTTTTTTTGATCTTACTTTTCATTTTCAGGGTTCTGTGATTCTATTAAGATTTACAATCAAAAATCCGGTTGAACTATTTTTCCCCTTGAGGTTTTTTTTCCACAATAGCAAATATTTGAAAGGATAGGTTAGGGTCGGTTAAATTAGGTTATTTGTGTTTGGGTTGGATTGGTTTATTAGGTTAGATAAGTTTGCCAAATTTCCCTTAATTTTTTGTTTGCCCAATTAAAAAAACATAAAAAATGAAATAAAAAATCAAAAAAGCAAACAAATAAAAAAACAATTATTCTAAAGTGGGTTCTTTTAGAAAGAGTTTAAAGGTTTTTTTTTTTTTTTTTTTGTTTTTTTTAGAGTTTTGTGTTGATGTAGCGAAGTGTATGAAAATTCTTTTTTTTGTTCTTCGGAATAAAACATTTTTTTTATCAAACTAAAAGAAAAAAAAATCTTTGAGTTTTTTGCATCTTTCTAATTTTTCAATTTAATCTTCTTCTTCTACTTCATTTTTATTTCCTCTCATGACGTTTAATTTTCTTTTTAATCTACCTGGTCTTCCACCACCAAATGGACTTTTTGAAGAAAATCCGATGTGTTTTTGTGATTCAATTTTGACCATAAAGGATGGCACATTAACCAATTGGCTTCCGACAGAGATGTGTCTCTGCTTAATGAGTACTCTTGCGTGGTGAATGGATCTTGCAAGTCCTGATTTGTATACTTGTGTTTGTAATCTTCGATCAAGAAAATCATCAATGGTAAGTGTCAAGACATATTCAAGTCTTTGTTTCTGTTCGTCAAGAATTCCAAGATTTGTCAATCTTCTTAATAGTGCTGCTCCTTCAAAAATTCTTCTTGGATCTTTTTATTTTAATTTTTTTTTTATTTTTTTTATTTCACAATAAACAGCATTATTTGAAAACAAAGATTAAACAAAAAAAAAAATAAAAAAAAAAAAAATTTATTTTTGGAATTGGTAAAGTCAGAAATTAATTGAGTTGATAAAAATACAGTTGGTTTGTTTTGGTTTTTTTATAAAAAAATCGATCAAAAAAGAAAAATAAAATCGAAGAAAGTAAAAAAAAAAAAAAAAAAGAAAGCAAAATCAGAATGAAAAAAAGATTTTAAAAAGAAAAAAAAAACCTAAAGAACAAACCATTTTCTTCAAGTGTAAGAAGATTTCTTGCGGATTTTCTGATTTTAGCAAGTGTATAATGAACTCTCCATACTTCTCTTTTTGTTCTAAGACCATATTTTCCTACAACTTTTAATTCATGATCTAATCTTTCTTTTTGATATGGACGACGTGGTGTCTTAAATGTTTTTGATTTTCTTCGTGACATTTTATCAACAAACTAATAGAAATACTTTTTTTTTTTTTAAGGAAGAAAAGTAAAAAAAATGATTAACCCAAAAATGATAATAAAATTAAGGTAACAAAGTGGAGTTAATATTTTTAATTGACAAAAATTTTTGTTTTTTGAAATTATTTCAAATTTTGAAAGGTTATTAATAAATCAAAATAATACTAATTTTCAATTTAAAAGTTTTTTGAATAGAAACTTATTAAAAACTAGCTTTCATGTGAAAAGAATATTTTAGATTTTGAATTGTTAGAAAAACAGTTTCTTGTTTTTGAAATTAAACAAATATTTTTCTTTTTATACTTTTTAAAATTTCAATTAAATTCTAAATGTTCTCTTTTGTTAATTATCATTTTTTAACCTTTTTTTGGTAATTTGAAAGTTTGTTTCAAGTTTTTGAAATTTGTAAAAATATTGAAATACAATCGGGAGACTGAAAGGAACAGAACTGTCAAGTTGAAAGTTTAAAAAGGTCTTGAAATTATTTTTATAAATTTACTAATCTAGCAGTGTCCAATTGAGATTTGAATATTTGACAAACCAAAGGTTTCCAGGTTTTGAGGATTTTTAAGGATTCTACATTCACCCAGTGGTTGAGAATCTTGAAAACACGAATAAAGATTCGTTTGATATTTGAATGTTCGTTGATTTAATATTATTAACTTTTATAAATAAGGAAGAGATAATTTTTTTATTTTTTTTTAAATTTGAATATTTTTTTGATTAACCAGAATTTCACTATTTTTGATTTTGAATTCTGTTTTATAAATAAGAACTTAAGTCTTTCTGTTGATTTAACAAATTTCAGCAATAAATGAATTAATAAAAATATTTAAGTAATTTATAATTTTTATTTCATTATTAAAAAATTAAAAAATATCATTTTTTTTGTATTTAGAAGAAAAAATTCCCGAAAGATCATATTGTGCTTCAATACATCCTGTTAACCTTTTTAAATATGGATTTATTATTTATTTAGTTATTATTTCTGAATAAAAAAAATAAATATATACTGATTTGATTTTTTTTTTTATTCTATTTTAGATCAAAGTTTAAGGATATTTTTTTAAATAGTCATTTTAAGGTTCAATAAAAAATATATTAGAAAGAATGGTATTTAATTTCTCAATATATATATATATATATATATATATATATATTTATTCTGAAATTATTTATGTTTATCAAAAAATACCAAAATCACTTAAATTAAAAATTAATTTTCAATTTCCAATGGTTATTACTTTCTAAATACATATCAATCAATTTTATTTTTAGTATATTAAATCAAATTTTTATACATTTTTTTTTTCTTTAACTCGAATAAAACTAAAAGAAGAAGTAATATCCAAAAGAAAAAAAAAAAAAAAAAATTAAAATTTATGTCGTAAAAAATTACCAAACTATTGTTTAAAATAATTCCCCATGTAATTCATAGAATGGTAGTTTCAATACTCCTTGTATTTATTAATAAACCCTGCTTTTAAATCAAATAAATTTAGATCTTTTTTTAAATAAAATCATCAAGTTCAAAATCCAATAATTTTTGGGGTTAGTGTATATATACCCAGTTTACCAATTACATTATCTTACTTTGGGAAAAAATGGCAAGTTCAATTCTTAAAGGGCCATTTTCACCAGAAGGTGGACTGTGATTAATCCCCCCAAAAAAAAAAAAAAAAAAAAAAAAAAAATAAAAAAAAAAAAAAAAAATAAAAATAAAATAAAATAAAACATTAAAACAAAAAATGTATTATTTCATAAATAATCCTTTCTAGTATTTAGCAAATTAGACTGTTTTCTATTTTTTTTTTTTTGTTATATAAAATGCCTTCGTGAAGTTCAAGATGTATTTCTTTAGCTTGATTTCTGAATCTTTTTGGTTGGAATTTCTAACCTCCAACAACAACAATAATTTTAGCTCTTGGATATTTTTTTTTCTCATTGGTCATTTTTAAATTCAAAAAATCGACTTTTTAAAACCAAAGTTTTTTAAAAATTGATACTGTTATTATGAGATAGAATGTTATTAGATTAGAAGGTTTTGTTGATGTTTTTTTTTTTTTTTTTTTTTAAGTTAAACGATTTTTTATTAACTTTATATCAACTTTTTATAATTTTTTTTTGTTACAACTCACATAATTTTCTTTTTCTTTTTTTATTTTTGTTTGGATGGTAGTTAAACTTTTGAAATAAAAAAATGAAATTTCCTATTTTATAAAATGAAATTTCCTTTTTGTTCCTAATTCACTTTTGGTCAAATATTTTTTTTTGATTTAAAAACAACAATTCGTGTTAAAATGCAAGTTAAATGATTGGGTTTTTTTCGTGAAAGGGCTGGGTATAAATTTGGTGAATATTCTAGCGAAAATAACCATTACACTCTCTCTCATGGGAATTTGAACATTTAAAAAATAAAATAAAAAACAAAATAAAAAACAAAATAAAAAACATATAAAAATAAATAAAAGAGGGAAATTTATTAATAAAAATCTGTTAAGAATTTTTTAAAAATAACCATAAAATGGGAAATAAAAGCTTCCAAGTGGATTATTGGCTTTGAACCAAGTTTAGATTTGTGTTCGTAATAAGCAGCCAAGGAAATTGTTTCTTTTTGTAATCCCGTGTCAACTTTTAATAGTAATTCTTGTAAAAGGACACTGAAAATTACATCTGTTGGTATACAGTGAGTGATCAGCTCATATAATTTATTTCTGATAACTAGCAATTGCTTTGGCGATTGTGGCTCTTCGACGATTGATCGTGCAAGATCTGCTATATAGATCTGCCAGTCCGGTAGGGGAACAAATTGGTGTTCCTTAAAGGGGTATTGATCAATCTTTGCAGATTGGAGCATCAAAATTGCTCTTCTTATGTTTAAGTCGGAATTGTTTACAATTTTTTTGAGAAACATTGTTGGAGCATTCAGCTTTTGCCTTTTAACAACGCCTTCCAAAAGTGTCTGTACTTCGCTTTTGTTTGGTGCCGGGACACGTATTAACAAACACCTTGAGCGTAAGGGTTCAATAATTGCAGACACATTGACACAAACAAGAATGAGCCGGCAAGTCTTGGTATATTTTTCCATAGTCCTACGAAGCGCCTGCTGTGCTTCTCTCGTTAAGAGATCAACCTCATTTAAAATTACAACCCTATAGCCAATTTTGTTCGTTTTTTTTTCTTTTTCGTTCTCTTTTTCCTTTTCTTTTTCTTTTTTATTTTCATCCTTTTTCTGTTTCTGGAAAAAGTTCTTCTTTGTTCCTTTTTTCATCATGTCTTTTAACGATGTGTATGATGAAATAGGTGTAGTTTGTGCAATTTCTTTTAAAGTTTCCTGGATAACTTTTCGATCTTTAACACCAACGTCTGAGGGGTTGAGTTCAATGTGATATGACGAGGACAAAATTGATAATTCTGCAGTACCCCCTGATTTAAATTTGTAATCTTTTCTTGAAGAATGCACATGATCAACATCGGGCCCATAAAGATCTCGTAATAAACACAAAATTCTTGTTTTTTTACCAGAACCTGATGGTCCATAAAATAGTAAATGTGGAATGTCTTTCGTTGATGACTAGATTAGGCAATAAGAAGAAAAAAAAGAATTTTTTGTTTTTTTTTTTTTCAAAGAGAAAATTTAACGTTAATATTTTTTATTTTTTTTTTCTTTTGATTTTTTTTGAAGAAGATAAAAAAAAAAGAATGTCTGGAGAATTTAGATTACAATTTTTTTTAATCTTTTTGTTAATTTTGGATGGATAGTTAAATCTTCAAAGGTTTTTGGTCTGTATTTGTCGATCCATAACGACATTTTAGAAAGTATTTTTTTTGGATAAATTTTGTTTTTCAAATAGAAAAAAATGAAAAAAAAGAGAGAAATTCAATCTGAGAATAGCACTAAAAGTGTAGTCCACTTTTTTTACTTAGCAAACATTACTATTTTTTTAAAATTGTAAAAAATTTTCATAATAATTAAAAGATCACAATTCAACAACTTTCAATTTAAAAGTTTTTTCAAGTCAAACTTTTGTAACATTGCATATTTAACTTAACTTTCGACTTTTCGGTTTTACTAAAAAGAGTTTCAATTTTTGGAAAGTTGAAAAATGTTTTTTCTTTTAGATAACTTTTTAAAAATTTCAATTAAGATCGAAAATGTTGTCTTTTGTTTTATATTATTTTTTATCCGTTTTTAGTCTTACAAAAGCTTGTATCAAGTATTTGTTATTTGAAAAAATATAAAACAACCATAGACTGAAATCTTTTCGATTGTCAGCCTGAAACCCCCTGAAAAAGTCTTGAAAATATATTTATCGATTTTGGTATTCTTATTACTCTATTTTAAGTTGAATAATAAGTTCTCTTTAAGGTTATTTATCAAAAAGAAATATAAAAAACAATAAAAGTTGATTATCAATTTTTCATTTTTGATTTCAAATACCCCATTCGGTTCAGATTCCTTCTTCATTAAAATATAACAATATGACAAAGAACCAAATTCAGAAATAGAGAACACAAAATTACAATTAATTTCTTACAGACAAAATAAAATAGTAAAAGAAAAAAGATCAAGTACACAAAGTGATTTTTTTTTTCATTTATAAAAACATAGAAGAGTGTGTTATTTCTGAAAAAGAAATTTAGTCTACTGTTAAAACCATTACTTGAATGATTGGCAAAAATTAGTCACAACTTGTGAATCTAAAATCCTGGAATTTTCAAAAACCCCTTAATTATTTTTGTGATCAATTGAAAGTTCATAGAAAATTTAATAATAATCCCCATTAAACAGACAATAACCAATTTCGGAAGAGTTCAAATACAACATATCTCCGAATTATTTTAAAAAAAAAATATCTTTAGTTAATAAAAAGATAGAAATCTTAATATCTGTGAAGAAAGTGTTCGGAAAATATATATTAAAAATAAAACCATCCTAAGTTTTAAAATAACCCAGTAAAAATAATCTACTTATTTTCAAAATAATTGCAATAATTATTTCAAACTTGAAGAAAATATAATTTTTTTTATTCAAAGAATAGACCAAACCAATTTTTTCTTCTTTTTTGAAGAAAAAATCCGAGAAAAACAACCAAATAATAAAACTATAACCCCCCCAAAAAAAAAAAAAAAAAAAAAAAAATACTTTTT
This sequence comes from Anaeramoeba flamelloides, assembly GCA_027625915.1. Lineage (NCBI taxonomy): Eukaryota > Anaeramoebidae > Anaeramoeba > Anaeramoeba flamelloides. Next base: position 84,999 of record JANTQA010000044.1, read on the forward strand.
TTAAATATCCTCCAAAATTCGTCTTATAACAGAAAGAAATATATTTTTTATTTTGATTATTATTAAGCCATAATTAATAATCCGTCAAGAACAACCATAATATATTAAAAATAACCCAATGATTAAATGTATCAATATACTTTACAACGAGTTCCCTATTTTTTAATATATTCAAACATATGAAAAAAATCCAAGGTAATAAAAAAATAAAAAACAGAATAATTTTTTCTAAAAAGCTAATTGTATTTATACAAATTAGTTTTTATGCTCTGGATAATCAAAGAAAAAATATCACATAACTTATTAAATATCAAGAAATTTAATAAATTATCAAAAACACTATAAATTATTACACCCATTTTCAAATTTAAGGCACAAACTTTCAACGAAATTTAAGGCACAAAAAAATTTCAAATTAGAGCACAAAATTCAGATTCTAGTAAAATAATTATAAAAATTAAAATTCCAAATTTTGTGCCTTAATTTGGTTTTTTTTTTGCCTTAAATTTCGTTGAAAGTTTGTGCCTTAAATTCGAAACTCACTGTAATTTTTAAGGTATATAATGATTTAATATATGTTATATTTTTTATTTTGTTTTTAAAATAAGATTGTATTTTCAAATTTATTGGGTACTAAAAACTACTAGAAATTACTAAAAGTGAGATTTTGATAAATAAAAATCTTTTTAAAATTAAGGCAAAACGTATTTACAGCCAGTTCCACTTTTAAGACACAAACTTTCAACGAAATTTAAGACACATAAAAATCTCAATTTAAAGCACATTTTTTGGAATTTTTTGTTATAAATTAATTTTACTAGAATTTGAATTTTGTGCCTGAATTTGAGATTATTTTTGTGCCTTAATAATGAAACTGGCTGTATTCAAGAATTCAAAAATATGTTATTTTGTCTTTTCACTGAAAATTAATTGATAAAAATAATATTTTTTTAAAAATGATAATCAATTTTTCAATTAATGAAAAAATAGTTTAATTTATTAACTACAATCAGATCATTGTATATAAAATTACCCTATTATCTCTGAAAAAAAAATATAGAAGATTTATTAGCCCTCTAAACATTTTACTTTTTTCTTAACTTTTATAGTACAAAATTTAAAGTAATTTAACATCTACATTTATAAAACGAACCATTTCAACTCGAAAACAAAGTTTAAAAATATGAAAACAGAGAAATTCCAAAAATAATAAATAAAAAATGGAATTTCACCCCTAGTTTTCTTAAACCAGATAACACACAATTTCTTACCAAACCTAAAATTTCAACGACAATTTCTTAAACCAGATAAACTACTAATCAATCAAATTTAACAAATCCATTTATTTATTTATCTTTATTAAAGACTCCTTTTATAAAAACAAGAAAATAAAAGGAATAGGATATACAAATAATAAGATCTCATCGGACTGTTAATTAATTCAAATTAAAATTTAAATAGAAAGCCCCTTTTCTGTTTTATTACCCTTTCCAATATAAAAGAAGAAAAAATTTAAAAAAGATATTTACTTTTTATTGGCGGTTAATAATTAGCTTAAAGACAATATGTACTTTAGGTAAAAGAAGTTAAAAATGCTTTATAATTGAAAAAATTAGCGAAAAAGATAAAGTTAAATCAATTGGAAGACAAAATAAATTAACTTTAGGAAATACTCAATGTTTTATTATCAATAAAATCAACACACATACCCATATTTACTTTTTAACAATATATAATGATATTTAGAATATCCCAAAAATACAGAATTTTTTTCAACTAATTAGAATAAAAAGAACAATAAAAAATAAAGTCCTTACCAAAAAACAATATTATAAAAAATATTTTTTTTTGTTTAACCCCACTTTAGTAGTGAATGATTTTTTTCTCTTCTTCTTGTCTAATAAGCTAAATTTCCTTTTTAGTTCTATTCCCTCTTAAAAATCATGTTTCACTATTTACACCAGCATTAATATTCTTTACCATTTGCAAATTATAAAATAAATATTGATATTTTGAGTTGAATAATTCCATGAATTATCAATTTTTTTTTTTAAAAAAAGCAAGAAAAGATGACTATTTATAATAGGAAAAATAATTCAATAACTTTCTTTAATAATTTTCTATTATTTTGATATTTATTTTATTTGTAAGAAACAGTGGAAAAAAAAAAAAACAAAAATAAAATAAAAAATTCAATTATTTTAAAATTTTTATAAAAGCATTTAACTAAATCCTTTCAAACAATTGTTTTTTTTTTTAAATAAACAAAAATAGGCAAATAATAAATATAAAAACGAAAAAATAGATAAATAAAATGAAAAATTATTTTCAAAGTAAAGCGATTAAAAAAAGAGAAAGAAAAAGAAAAAGAAAAAAAATGTTAATGTTGTAGTTATTATCTAAAAATAAAAGAAAATATTGTGCAGATCCTATATATATATATATATATATATATATATATATATATATTTCGTATTATATGTTTTGGATACTATATGGATGAGTAACCCCCATTTAAACAATTTATTAATTTGAGTATCAAATTTTTTGAATTGAAAAACTCATATGTGTCTAATATAAAATTGAAAAAATTAACTTTTATTCTTATTTCGAAAAAAGTTAATTTGTGAAAATAGTTTAATATATTTTTCGTTTGATATTGGAAAGTGTTGATTTTGTAAAAAAAAAAATTAATAAATGAGTATTTTGAATCTTTAATATTTAAATTCAAATCCCAAAAAAATAAAGTAAAATGGGTAAGGGTGATTAAATAAATCAAAATTTGATATTCCACTCACCAAACTTTTATCAATGAAATTCAGATCTTTTCTGTATATTTTTTTTTACTCGTGAAATAATTATTTTAATTTTTTCGTAATATAGTTCATTTTTAAATATGCTTTCATTTAAAGACTTAAATATTTTATTTATAACCAGTATTTTTGTATACTTCCTTCCACATTCTATATGATTTCTTTCTTCTTTCTTCAAGAAAAGAATTTTTAGTGAAATAATTTGGAAATATGTAAGATTTTCGAATTCTCAATCAAAATGATAAAAATGGATCAAAATTTATAAAATACAATAATTCATTTCTGAAAAGAAAATTATACAGAAGTTTGGTATTATAGTAATTATTTTTTTCCTTTTTTTTTCAATTTACTGATATGATAAAAATTATTTGAAATTTGGGATGAGATCTACTGGAAGATTTTTTTCTTTAAGAAAATGCAACCTCAATAAATCACAAATTTCTGAAAAAAACAAACATTTGTTATTATAGATTAAGTCTAAAAACCTAAAGTAATAAAATCTTTATATTAATTTCTGAAAAGCAAAGTAACACGCTCACTTTTTATCCCAAAAAAAAGTTGAAAAATTTCAGAAAACAACTAATATTTTAAAATTTTTTAAAATTAATCTTTCAATGTTTAATATGAACTTATTTTACAAAGAAAAAAAAATTTATTAAAGTTTTAAAACTTGTCGACGATAAATTTTCTTTATTTTGGAAAAAACTCAATTTACACAAAATTCATTTTTTCTCGAATCTTTCAGTAATCTTTTTTTTTTAATAATTGAATGACCGACTCGTTTAACAGTTTAAAAATAAAGAGTTTGGAATCGTTTTCTTCTTCCAACGAAGAAGATTTTGTTCTGGACGCATTAGACAAATTGGATGTTGAAGAAGAAATTTCTTCAGGAATCGATGAAGATGAATTTGATGCCAAGCTGTCGGGAATTCAAACAATAAATTTTGAAAAAGATTGGATCAAAATTTCCCACCAAGAGTCACCCTTAATTTTAAAACCAAAAATGGGTCAACAACAAATCACAAAACCCAACAATCAAAAAAATAAAGAGAAGGAAAAAGGGAAAGAGAAAACAAAGAAAGAGAACCACAAAAGCGAAAAAGAAAACTCTGAGAAAGGGGTTGTCAAAAAACCAAGACTTTTAAGCAAAAAGAACGATTTTGGGATCCTCAACAAAAATATGAAGCATTATAAGGACACAACCCAAAATTATGATCAAAATAAGAAAAAAAAAGACAAAAAAAGTACCAACACATTGCCAATTACGAAAAAAGATCAAAAACTAATTGATAGTTTTCTAATTGTCGAAGAGGTACTTGAGATAAAGCCAAAAAAAAAAATTAAACAAAATAACGAACGACAAAAAGGGGAAAACACAAAAAACAAGAACAATGAAAACAAAAACAATGAAAACAAGAACAAAAAAGAAAACAATAACAAGGAAAACTTAAAAAAAGTAAACAGTAACAAAGAAGAAAATCAAGAAACAAAGGAAAAAGAACAAAATGGAAAAAGTCAAAAATCTTTTGTTTCGAAAGATACAACAACCTTGTTCTCGCAAAATAAAATTAACTTTTATCAAGATTCAGAACAAGATCTGAGGTGTGATCCATTAAGAATTAGGTATTTGATAAACGAAAGGATTATTGTAATTTCGAACAATGTTGTCTATTGCTATGAGATACCGAATGAAACAAAAATATATCAAATCAAGGGAAAATTAATCTTAACAAATTATCGGATCTTTTTTGTCCCCAAAAAGCCCGATGTTTTCCAATATGTAAATGTTCTTTCAAACCCAATCATCCCATTAGGAGCCATATCCAGAGTTAGCAAATTCAACAACCAGTCCTTTGGGAATGGGTATTACACAACGGGGATAACGATCTATTGTAAAAATTTCCGAGTGTTGCATTTCTATTACCCAGATAAGGATCCAATGAAAACGGTGTTTGAGATCTTATTACGAAAGGCGTTCCCGCTCTCCGTTAAATTGTGCTTTGCGTACAAGCACAAAAAAAAAAACAAAATTGTTGATAACGGGTGGTACATATATCATCCAAATATTGAATTCCAAAGACAAGGCCTGCCCAATGGGAAATGGGCTCTTTCGAAAATAAATGCCAAATATAATCTTTGCTCGACTTATCCACAATTTTTGGTTTTTCCTAAAGGCATCTCAAATAAAGAAATTGTTCTTGTGTCAAAATATCGCTCAAAGGGCAGACTTCCAACCTTAACCTGGATACACCCATCAAACGGCGCTTCATTGGTTAGATGCTCGCAACCAAAGGTCGGAATAACAAAAAGAACAAGTTCGGTGGACCAAAAAATGATGAAAGCAATTTTAAAATCGTGCCCAAATAGCACAAAATTGTTTATACAGGATTGCAGACCTAAAAAAAACGCAATGGCAAATAAGGCTAAAGGTGGCGGGTATGAAATAATAGACGACTATCCAAAGTGCAACCTAACATTTCTGGGAATCGATAATATACATGTGATGAGAGAAAGCTTAAACAAGATAAAAAATACTTGTATACAGTCACTGCGGTCAGAAAAAAAATGGTATATTTTTTTTATTTTTTTTTTTTTTTTTTCATATTTTTTTTTATTTTTTTATTTTTTTATTTCATATAATATTTCCCTAGCTTTTGAAATTTACTGTTAATTATCAATCCAATTGGGGGTTAATTTAACAAAACAGCCAACTAAGCCCTAATTCAAAATTTTTGACACACCAAAATTTAGTTTTTGAAAAAAAAAAAATAATTAAATAAATTATTGAGAAACACCAAATTAGAACCATTCGATAATAGTTAGCAATTGTTTATAAATTACAATACTTACAAAACAAAAAAAAAAAAAAAATACAATATACTAAAAATACCATAAATGTCTCAAAGATTTTGAAGAGAGAAGGTTTTATTGCTAAGGGTTAAGTGTTGAAAAAATAAAAAATGATAAAAGAGAGAAATTTGAATTGACTAAATTTGTGTATTCTAAATCAAAGAATGTCTCGATATAAGTAAAGTGTCAAGAAATAGTCATTGAAAAAAATATTTTAAACTCAATTTAATTTTGCAAAGAGTGAAACAAAACAATGACTTGGATTTATTGTTAAGGGTTAGATGAGACTTCATCTAATCTGTTAAAGAGAGAATTTTGAAGTAATTAAATTTGAGACTTCAAATTCAAAGAGTATCTAACAGATACACTCATCAGAGGTATTTGAATCTTAATTTAATTTTCTAAAAAAAAAAAGAGGAAAGAAAGAATAAAAAATGAAAAAGTGGTGAAAAAATGATAGAAAGAAAAGAATGAAGAGTGGAAAAAATATACGAGGTTTAAAATAATTTTTGTGAGAGACCTGAAATTTTCTTGGAGTTTAAGTGAATTTGTTGATATGCTTTATTTTGTCTTGAGCTCCTTTTTCCTAATTGAGTGTTGAGTCATGCTGATCAGAATATATTCTATGGTAACATCATAGATTCTCATTTATGTTCATTTTCCTCAATAATTCATCTGTGTCTTTTTTGACTATTATGCTCTTGTCAAAAATTTTGATTTTTTTGATTTGTTTTTTCCAGTGTTTTCTGGCTCTCTCATATTTTTCACATGTCACAAATAAAGCGGTCTATGTCATCAATATTTTTGTTACATCTTGGGCATAATTTGGAATTTACTCCCTTTTCCCATCTATATGTATATCTATTCAACCCATTACATAAAGATTTGAGTTTGAATAATGTAGTTGATGATTTCCAGTATAAGTAAGGCTGTTTTTCTTTGAAGTTTTCTGGGAACTGGTTAATCTTTAGGTATTTCTTCAGTTTCCAGTTATCGTCTCCTTTGGAGGAATTTGCTTTGTCTTGTATTGGTTTTATGTGAGCTTGATGGAGTTTTTTCTTTATTTCAATTTTCCCCATGTTTTCCCAATCAATACCTTCAATTTCATCCAGTGTTAGTTCTTTAGCAAAACAATGTATTGGTAATTTTTTTGAAACTTCACCAGCAATTGTTGATCGATCAAATGATAAGATACCATCAATTAAATCTAAGTTTTTCTATTTAAGGGATTAGTCACTTACCATGCATTTTATCCATGCTCAAAGGACAGCTTGACACTAAAAAGGGTATTATGGAATTTTACTTCTTTTCATTGACAAAATTCAAATAACAAAAAAAAAATTTCATAGGATTCTTGGACAAAATTCAAATAACAAAAAAAAAAAAATCCAAAGTATCAAAAGCAAAAAATTCAAATTTACAAAAAAATGTTTTAAAAGGAACTTCAATGTCAAAAATTTAGTTATCAAAAAAAAAGTTTCACAATATTATTAAATTAAAAAATATAATAAAAATTCAAAGGATCTTCAATTTCAAAAAAAGTAATTAAGAAAAAAAAAAGTTCCTGGATCTCTTTGACAAAAATTCAAAAATTTAAAAAAAAAAAAAGATTTGCTCAATCCAAATAACAAAAAACGTAAATAACAAAAAAAAGAATTGGATCTAAAAAGCAAACAATATCAAAAAAAAAAATTTTTTTCTACCTAAATAAATTAAAAAAATTCAAAACAAAAAAAAAATTGAGATGATCTCATTGACAAAAAAGATCAATTCATAAAAAAAAAGTTTACAAGCATTCTCATCATTTCAAAAAATTCAATCAAAAAAAAAGTTGATTGAACATTCTCAATTTCAAATTTAAAAAAAAAAAATCCAATTATTTCTTGTTTTATATTTCCAAATGTGGAAATTTCTTTAATTTGAAACAAATTATTATCTTTCAGTAAAAAATTCAATTTAATTCTTATTAATCTAATGTGTGTTTATTTTATAACTCTCAAAATTTTACAGAACAAGTATTTTGTAAATATTCTTTTGAGAAAAAGAACTCATTTGAGAATAGTAAAAAATGTAAAAAAAAAAATCTTCAAGATCTCAAAAAAGAGACAAAGAGCTACACTTTGAAACTGAAATAGTTGCTTTCTAAAATTATAATTTAGAACAATTTGAATTGGAAATGGAGTGTCACTCTTTGGACACTTTTTTCCAAAAATGTAGTCATTTTTCATTATTTATTTTTTCAGAGATCGATTGTACATCATAGGTTGATTGGTTTTTAAAGGTGTTTAGTTACCTCATAAAAAATTACCAAAAAAAATTTTTTCAATTTCAAAAATATTATTTTTCATCGTAATAACTCGGCTCTTAAAGGATCTCAATTTTAACTTTTATCTCAATCATTCAAAAAAAATTCCGATCTTATCTCAAATATTACACAATTGAAAAAAGGAAATGAAAACAAAACAGTATAAACAAAAAATGAAAAGATTAGTTTGTAAAATCAAAATTATTTCCAAATTTCAGCAAACTGTGATTCAGTTATTCTTTAAACTGTTTTAACTCTGCGCCAAAATTTTTGAAATTTGGTTTAGTTCATTTTCTTTAAACTTTTCACATGAACTTAACTTTTAGTATACTTTGATTAATAAAATTGAAAATTCACGAATTTTTTTTTCAAAGATATAAAATTCTTTTGAAAAACAATCTCATCATTTCAAAAAAAAAAAAAAATGTTATTTTTACTTAAATTATATCCTTATTGCCTTCAAGATCTTTTACAAATTAAAATGGAATTATTAATTTCTTTCCTTCTTTATTTCACATTTTTAATAGGCTATCTTCATTAGAAAATAGTGGTTGGTTTACTCATATGCAAAAAATTATTAGATCTTCAACAAAAATATCAAAATTAATGAACAATGAGTCACAACCAATCTTGGTTCATTGCAGTGATGGATGGGATCGGACGGCACAAATTTGCAGTTTAGTGCAATTATTTTTAGATTCATATTTTAGAACGATTGAAGGATTTGAAGTCTTAATTGAAAAAGATTGGTTATCCTTTGGTCATAAATTTCATCAAAGAATTGGCCAAGCAAATTCGGATTATACAAATTCTCAAAGATCACCAGTGTTTTTACAATGGATTGATTGTGTTTTTCAATGTGTTAATCAATTTCCAACTGCATTCGAATTTAATGAAGATTTTTTAATCTTCATTTTGGAAAATTTGTTTTCTTTAAGATTTGGTACATTTTTGTTCAATAATGATCAAGAAAGAAAAATTAAAAAATTATCAACAAATACGTATTCACTATGGACATATGTTAATCAAAATCGAAAACAGTTTATGAATCCTTATTATCAAAAAAAAATTATTCCAATCTATCCTGAATACAAAATTAGAAATTTAATTTTTTGGGATAACTATTATATGAAATATTTTCTCCCCAGTGAATTGGAAAAAAGAAAATCATTTAAAAAAAAGGATTTTTCGATTAACATTCAATTTGAAAATTTACAATATTTATCCAAAGAAGAAACAAAATTAACAAATCAACTGAAAAAATTAGAAAAAAAATTAAAAAAATTAAAAAAAATTGAACAAAATTCAAAACGAAAATTAAAATTAAAATAAATTAATATTTAATTCTTTTTTATCTATTATTTTTGATTATTTTTTTATTTCAGTTTTTCAGGCTATAATAATAATAATAAATTGTCTTATAATGTATGTATTTATCTGATTATTATTAAAATATAAACCTTATTTGAAAAATTTTGGACAAAGACCTCAAATCAAAAAAAGGCAATAAGAATTTTAATTTTTTGCTTTTTTTCAAAACATGATATTAAACCATATTTTAATAACCAATTATTAATGTTTTTATCAGCAATCATTTTCTTGTCCAAATAAAGTAAAAAAAATATCAAAACCAAAAAAAAAAAATCGATGTATCCAAAATAATGAAACGAGAGAAGAAACAAAAAATGTTTGGATAAATATGTTGTAGTTTCACCAACAATTGGTTGATTGATCAAATGATAAGATACCGTCGTTGAATTGTATTTAATATTTTCTATTTAAAAAACTCAAATTTTAACCTTCTATCAATAATTGGAAAATAAATCACAATCAAAATAAAAAAGATTATGTAACTAGAAAAAAGAAAATGAAAACAAAACAGGAAAGAAAAAAAAAATGAAAAAATAGTTTGAAAAATCAAAATTCTTTCTAAATTGAATGGAAAATATTACATTGTCATTCTTTCAACTGTTTTAACGATTTCCAAATGATTGAAATTTAGTTTTTCACCAAACTCTTTTTGGGTCAATGGGGAACTCGTTTTATTGAAGAAATAGAATATATTCGATAAGTTTAATTCATTATTCTTCTCAAAATAAATTTTAAATTTTTTCTAATTTAATGACTATTTTTTTTTTACTTTTTGTTTCTCTTTTCTTTTTTATTTTTTTTTCTTTCTTTTTTCTTTTTTTTTATAAGGAGTAAATTTGAAAAAAAAATAAAATTTTTAAAAACTTAAAATTTACATTAAGAAATGTGATACTTTGTATTTTCTTTTAAAATGAATACATTTAAAATTGAAAAATCTTATTGACAACAATTTTAATTTCCTAAAGAAATTGAGAATTTTTACACGAGACCTTCCAATGAAAGTGGCCCATAAATATTTTGAACATTTTTTTTTTTTTTAGAGATTTATGGTTTGTTCAGGTATTTTTTTATAAATCTCAACTCTAATCTCGAATTTCATTGTAGATCTTATTATCAAGCAATTGTAGTTTGGTTGATTCTGAAAAAAAAGTGGATTTTTCATTTTTGGCTATGCTTCTTTGAGTGAAATGGAGTTTATATAAAAATAATTTACTGTTATTTAATAAAATAGAAAGTGAAATTGTTACCGATATTCATTCACTTAAGAAAGGAAATACATTTCATCTTTTAGAAAAATTTTAATTTGGATAAGCTTACTGAAAAAATTTTTTTGAGTACCACCAGATATTGAAACTTGGAAAAGACATTCCTTTCTAACCTATTTGTGAAATATTTAATTAATGGAAATTGACTTTTTTTATAATTGTTTAATTTAAAAACACTCTTTTAGTTTTTTTTTTTTGGTTAAAAATTAGTTGTTAAGAAAATTTGTTATGAGGTATCTGATAAAAAATGCTAATTTCAATGAAAGAAATTTAAAAATTGAAAACTAAGATTCCAAAGAATGAAGATAGACAGTAATAATAACTTTGAAATAGTCCCACCTTTTGATTATTTAGATATTTAGAAATTAACGATCCAAAAAGAATTTGAATTACTTTTTCTAATTGTTGGTCCTTCCTTGGATTTTGAGTATACCATATAAATTTTAATTCATTCTTGAATAAAAATTCTTGATCTAATATTAAATTTGATGTTTTTTTAATAGGTTATCATATGATAATAAATTCTTGTAATAAAAAAGAAATTACTACCAAAATGACTATTTCTGTTTGCTATAGATTTCACAGTGGATTTTGTATGGTTGTAAAACATTACCTCTTGCACTATTTATGAAAATAATCAAAGCAAAATCACTTAATTTTTCCGTTTTTTCAAATATTTTTTTTTAATTTTATTAAATTATATTTTGAATAAACTCAAGTATTACCAGTGAATACCAAAAATAATCCAAGAAAAAAACAAAAAATCAACATGAGAACGTGTGTATTTTAAACAAATCTTTTCTTTTTAAATCCCATACAAGAAATATCACCTTTCCAAACAAACTTGTTATAATAAAGAATGAAATCATAATTATAATCAAATGATATTTTATGAAGATTTATGTTCTTCTATATCCTTTTAATTTGAACGTGTTAAAGTAAAACCACTAGGTTTTAACGAATTTCTTTTTTTTTCATTACTATTTACTATTATTTAACAGAATAATTTTCTTATAACTTTGTTTCCAAAATTTATGTTTTCAAATATTTTATCAAATCAGGTCATGATAAAGAATACAAGTTTCAAAGATTCAAAAAAAATAATCAAATTTTTGTTTTCATTTAAAAAAAAACAGAAAAAAAATTTCCAACCCAAAGAATAAGAAAAAATCGAGAAAAAAAATTTAAATCAGAATTATTTCAGTTTCCAATTGCTTGTAAAAATAAATAATCAGCTTTTCAAACAAAAATACCCAAAAAAAGCTATTTTACGGAAGAACATTTAAAAAATATCCTATTTTCTTTAATAAAATCAGATATTAGATGAATGAAATGAAAATAAGAATATAAATCCATTTTTAGAAAATTCTTTAGAAACAGGAAGTAATTTACTAATCAAAAAGTTTTCGAAATAAATTTTTTTTCAATTCAGAATAAAAAAAAAACCCAAAAAAAGAAGCAATTGTATCAAATGTTACATATAAGATATATCAGAAAACGCCGGGCATTTTTTTAGTGGAGTTATTAATTAATCGACAATACCAAATTCAGATAAATATTAATAACGATTGAATCAATAACTATCATATTTATTTCAAAACATGTTATTTTGAAATATTTTCAAAAAATGAAAAAAAAAAAAAAAAATAAACTTTTTTTGAAGAAAACAAAGCACATGACCAATTTCAATAAAAAACTGGAAATATTACAAACAGATCACAAATTATTTTTTAAACACTAAAATACAGTTATCTGCATTCATTCTAATCAAAAATTTGTTGAGATTAGAGAATTTAAAAAGAAAATTTTTTTGATCAAAAAGAAAATAATAACTAGCTATTTTCACCCTTAAAAAATATCTTCTAAATTTAAGATCAGAAAATTTATCATCTTTATTAATATAATAACATATTAACAAACAAATCGAATTATTATCAAGAATTAATAAATGTAATTTGATGATTTTGTATTTTTTAAATAGTTATTTGTAAATTTTATTTAATTAGTATACAGTCAGTTCCACTTTTAAGGCACAAACTTCCAACAAAATTTAAGGTACAAGAAAAATCTCAAATTAAGGCACAACATTCAGATTCTAGGAAAATAATATACGTAAAAAAAAAAATTCTAAATTTTGTGCCTTAATTTTAGATTTTATTGTGCCTTAAATTTCGTTGAAAATTTGTGTCTTAAATTTGAAACTGACTGTATTTTAATTTAAATTCCCCCCATTTTTAAGGAAATAATATGTTATTAATAAATAAATGTTCATTTTTTATTTAATTTTTGATTCGGAAAAGCGAAGTAACAACTATCATATCTACAAAAAACCCAAAAATTTATTTTCATTATTTTATAAACATTTAAATATTCACAAGAATAACATTTATATATTATAACTCTTCATAAAAAAATGAAAATAAAAAACTATTTTATAAACAAAGACAAAAAACGAGAAAGAAAAATACGAAATGAAAGAGAGTGGGATTTATTCGCATGTTTAAGTACTCAAGAGCTCTTAATCTGTTAAAGAGAGAGTTTCCAAGTGACTAAAATTTTGACTCCTATTTCAAAGAGTAGTCAAAATACCTTTTAATTACAGTCTTTAGAAGTATTTTGACCCCAATTTAGTTTTCTAAAAAAAAAGAAAAAAAAAAAAAGAATAAAAAATGAAGAGTGGGAAAAAAAAATATTGAGATATAAAAATATGGCTAGTATTAAGAGGATATATGAGTTTCTGATGAGTTGCTCGACTTGCTATTTCGACTTTTATTGTAATTAAATAAAAGAAAGTAAAAAAAAAGGATAATCTTGATTAAAAAGTTATGTTTTGAAATCTGGGTGTTGAACAGATTGTTGATTGTTTCCTTTTTATGATATTTATGTTGAAAAAATCTGGATTACCACACTTTTTTTTCACCTGGTTTACATAGCATGTACTTGGTTGAATTTGTTTCACGTTGAAGATATTATTGTGCTAAATACCAAAAAATAACACCAGTACAAAGTTATATAAAAAGAAGTATGGAATTAATCATATTATTTTTTCTCTTCTTCAATGATTTGATCATCAAAAAATAACCACACCTCTGATTATTCTTCTTCTTCTCTACTTTTTCATCAAAAAAAAAAAAAAAAAAAAAAAAAAAAGAATTCTTTTTGAAAAGAAAGAAAAAGGTAATGACCCTTTTCAAATTTATTCCTCAGTTCAACTATTTCTTAAAAATTCCATCAATTTTTATCAACTAAATCCCAAAATACTGGAAAAAAGTCAAATTAAAGGTTTAATTATTTGTTTTAATTTTGTGGTTTTAAAAAAACATATTTAGTGCTTTTTTAATATTATTTTAATAGAATTCAACTCATAAAATCTTTAATAAATATTGACTTTCAAATCCTTTTTATTGTGACCCAGTTACTTACAATTAACACTTGATAATAAATACCCCAATTACTCTAATTTACATATGTTTAATCAAAAAAAAAAAAAAAATAAAACCACTTTCCATAATTACAGTTCTTAAAACTTGTAAAAAGGTGAAAAAAAGAATGAATACCAATTTGACCTATTTTTCTATTTTGAAAATCATCTTTATTTTTTTAAAATCAATTTCCAATCTGAGAATGAAAAATTCTTAAAATTTATTTCAAAGTTCAATCAGGTTATGAAAAATAATTCTTCAAAAAATTCAATTTTCACAATTAAAAAATATTTTCTAATAATATAAGATCGTATGAAGTATGTTTAAAAAAAAATTTTTTATAAAATAAAAATTTAATATTCTTGGTTTTTGTGAATTTTCTTGTATAAGTTATTGATATTCTAAATAAATAATTAATGCGATAACCAATTTTGAAATATACAAATGCAAAAAAAGTAAATCGAAAAATAATCCAAATAAATCATTTGTTAATTTTTTCTAAATCAATTTTTTTAATTATTTTGATTTCATTTTTTTTGATTGGTATGTAAATATTTTACACTAGTATATAATACATTCTACTATTTATTAAATTTTTCATTTATTTGGTTAAAGAAATGATTTTAATTAATAAGTTACTCAAAAACCTTTATAATCAAAATTATAAAAAAGAACTAACAACCTCCGATATTCTGTAATTATTTCTTTTATAGAAAATCTTGTTTAAAGAACAAAAACTGCTTTCTAGCGAACAATAATCTAATACTAATGGATTGTTAAATAAAGCTTTCGAGAGGATAGTACCCTTAAGGGACTAGTGAACTAAAAAAAATCTTCAAGTAATTTTACTAACCAATTAAAAAAAATTTTACCGTATCTTGAAATTAAAAAATAAAGTAAAAATCTGATAACTAGAATACATGAATTACTTTTAATACTATTTTCAGAAATGAATTATTGTTTTTAAAAGACTGATCCATTTTTCTCATTTTTGAAAAGTTCAAAATTCAACATATTTCCAAATTATTTAAAAAAAATTATTTTCTTTCAAAGAAGATTGAAATCTTATTGCCTGTAAAGAAATTGTACAAAAATAAACTTTAGAAATGAAACCACTAAGTTCTAAAATAACTAAGTTTAAAAAATCTACTTAATCTCAAAAAAAAATACAATAATTATTTTCAACATGTAAAAAATATAATTATTTGATTCAAAGAACAGACCAAATCTATTTTTTCTAGGGATTAAATGAAAAAATATGAGAAAAAAGACCAAAGAATGGAATTAAAAATTCTCCCGAAATACTTTTTTAAAACCAGGAATATTCAACTTATAATCTAAAGAAATACTTTTTAATTTGATTATTTATAATCAATAATTATAAACCAAATCTTAATTATTTTAGTAAAACATTAACAATCCAATGATTAAATGTATCAAATAGACTTTCATTTATTTCTCAATTTTTTCAAGATTTTGCAACAAATAAAACAATTCAAATGCATATTTCTAATAATAATAAAAATAATAGATATTATCAAATCCCTGATTTTAATACAAAAGTTCCTTTTTTATACTCTAGGTATTTGAAAAAGTATATTGAAAAGTCTTTTAAATTTCAAGAAATTGAATAAATATTTGAGAATAAAATAAATGATCAACTTTTTTAGATCTTCAAGGATACAATATTTGATTTATTTTTCAGGTATTTTTAAAATAATATTTGAGACACAACGTTACTTGTTCATAAAGACTCTCAGAAATTACTAAAAATGATATTTCTTCAAAAATAAATTTTTTTGCACATTTTTCTTTTTCTAATTAGATCCAAAATCTCAAACAAAAAAGGATCAGATCTTTTGACTGAAAATTCCATTGGAAAAAATGAAATCTTTTAAAAATGATTATTCATTTCTCTAAAGTTGACAAACGAAGTTTCTTATTGGTCGTAATTGTATCCTTATGTAAATAATTACTATATCACCTTTGGGAAAAAAAATAAATAAGAGTTACTAGTCCCTTAAACAAAATAAAGGAATAAATATTCATTTTTTTCTTTTTTTTGACAGAATTAAGATAAATTAACATTTTTTTTCAATATGTCTGAAGAACAACTTAAAAAAACAATTAAGGACTTAACGAACCGTTTAATTATTCTTGAGTCAAGACTTCGAACAACAGTCGTTACAGAAAATATTAATAAAGAACTCGAAACAAATAAAGATCAAATTTTAGAAAGAGCACTCAACAAACTTGATACCGAAGAGCGTATAGAAATTGAAACACAACTACAAGAAAAAAATAGATTACAAGAACGTGTCACTGAACTTGAAGAATTAAAAAAGAAAACAGATTACAGAATCGAGCACATGAAAAATTATCTGAAGAATTAAAGAAATTAATGCTTTATTGTTTTTTTTTTTTCAAATAAAAAAAAAAACGAAGAATTATTTAAAAAATTAAACAAAAAAAAAAAAAAAAAACTACCAAAGATTTGTTAACATCCATTTTTGAAAAGTCTGTTAACTGGAACCTCAAACGATTTCAATTGTCTCAACAAATTTCTTTTTTAAAATAAATTTAAATAAAAAAGAACCAATAATAATACTTATCACAAACAATTAGTCTGGTAAACAAAAAAAACGTTTTTGCTTTTTACAAAAAATGAAAAGAGAAAAAAAATAAAAAAAAATTCTTCAAAATAAGCTTTTGTTTTTCTTAAAGTTTGTTATTTCTTTCCAGTTTATAATATTTAACATTCAAAAGGATCTTTTTACTATGAGAAAAGCAAAAAAAAATAAATAGATCAAAAAGCTAATGCAATGAATTGTTTTTTAAAAAGCCATAATCCCATATACTGTTAAATGTAAAAAAAAAAAGATCAAACTTTTCATTAAGCTTTCCCAGAAAATCAACCCAACAAATGAAAACAAATCACCAAAGTACTAAATTCTAAAAGGACAAATTATAATTTAAGTTGGTTTTAAGAATTAAAACTCAGAAATGGTACCTGATTTAAAAAATCTAATTTTGGATAGCTGAATGAAAATTTTGTTCCATTTATTTTTGCAACAAATAGTAAACTGGAGAAAATGTTAATTTTTGAAGAGACGTTTTCATGTGTGTGTGTATTTATTTGAATGAAAATCTCTTAATTTCTTATTACGATCTTAAAAAAACTTTTAATCATTTTAAGGTACTAGTCTATATTATATTTTTTTAAGGTAAATTTAATAGAGATTTAGAATTTTTTTTGCCAATTACTTAGATTAGAAATCAAAGTGAAAAACTTCTTAGTATACTAATGAAATCTTGCTAAATGACATTCATGAAATTTTAGTTATTGTTTTAAAAGAAATAAAAAAATTTTCCATTTTTTCACTTTTTTGTAAGTTGCTTTTTTTCTACTTTTTACAAAAATACAAAAAATAAAAAAAAATATGTCCAAGAAAGTAAAACCTTGTTATGTTTGTGGAAGACGTACAAAAAATAGTTTGAAAAATAAACCTGAAAAGGTTTTTTGGATTTGCATGAAAAAACAGTTTGATTCGAAAAAAATATACAATATATGCTTTACTCTTAATAATAGATTTTCTTTCTTTTCTTGTACCATTCTTTTTTTTTCATGAATCTACTTTTTCAGTTTACACTCTTTTTGGTTTTTGTTGAATTTGAAGTTTTTTTTAAGTGTTCCCAAATTACCATCCCAAAAGTTTTTGTCAGAGTCAAAAAAAATCAAAGAAAAGAATAAGAACTATTTTTTTAAAAAGTAATTATTGATAAAACAAATTGAGTTCTTTATAGAGTCAAGTTGGATGAACAGAAGTGAAAGAGAAAATACTCACTGTTTTGAATTAATTTTTTGTTTTTAAAAATGAGAATAAATATTATTTTTGAGAAAATAATTAAAACCAAAATTAATCAAAAAATTCTCGCCCGTTCAAGATCTTTTTTCAAAAAAAAAATTTTAAAAGTCACTTTTTTTGACAGAATTGTAAAATTTTAAAAAAACAAGAACTAAAAGTTCTAACATTGAAAAAACCTGTCTATTTTCAATTTTAAATATATTTCAAGATAAGGATTCCTTATTTAGTTATTGGTCAAAAAAAAAATTAATAGAGACTAGTCCCTTAAGAGAAAATTTTGTTTTTTGATTACTGTAGTCAAAATAAAGCTTATAAAAAAAATTAATGCGTGTTTCAAAATATTAAGTGCGTGTTTTTTTGTTATCGAAGGCCTCTAAATCAACTGAACAAAGAAACTTAAATTACAATTAACCCTAAACAAATATGATATTGATTTCTTAAAGTTCTATTATTTAAAAAGAAATCCTAAAAATAAAGTATCAAATTGGAAAATTTATCTCAAAAAATAGAGTAAATTTTTTAAAAAAATTTTTTTAATCCAATTGAACAAAAAAATTCAAAATTAACTGTAAAAATATGAAAAATTTTCAACTAAATGCAGTAATAAGTTAAATTTTACTGAAAATATTCAGATGTTTACCTACAAAATGGATTTGAACCTAGGTATACTATTTGATACTGATTGGATGTTGCTTGGAACAAGAAAAAAAAAAAGCACGGATTATACTTTAAATCACAGATTATACTAGTTTGGGCACAGATTATTTTGATCACTTAACTTTTGAAAAAGTTTATTAATTTATGTTAAATAAATTAAACACTTGGATCATAATTTGAGTTGTAACACCATTGAGTTTTTCATTAGCTATTATTAAACCAAACTTAAAAAATATTCATTGGTTTGATCAAGATTTACCGTACCAATAAAGTCTTAAGAGAAAAATAAAAAATGTTAAATTAAGAATTTAATAATATTCAAGTAATTACACCTGAAATTATTTTTAGAAAGAGACGAATTTAAGGGGTTACATTCCAAATGAATTCTTCGGATACACAATCAATAGTATCTTTTTTTTTTTTTGTTAAGGGATGAGCATCTATTATGGAGAAGACTAAAATTAAAGTATGTTCTTTTTGAATGAAAAACACATTAGTGCTTGATGGTACAAATGCCTCTAAAAAATTAATTAGAAAGCAGTACTATTTGTTGATCATTTAAAATTAAAAATGATTCATTGTGTTATAAAAAACTCAAACAATTTCAGACAAAAATCTGTTTTTCACCACAAATTTAAAGATTGAAATTATCAATATTCAAACTCCATAGTTGAAATGCCGGTTCTTATCATTCCTAGAGATAGTTGGTATCATAAATAATTTTATCTGTCTTTATAAGTAATCTATGTTATTTAAATAAGAATATTAAGATCATTTGAACTATGTTGTTATCCTACTGGATACCTTAGATTTCTATATATAGATTTTTTTCTTATTAAAAAAACGAAGATTATGAATACAAGTGCTTTTGATATTAGGATACTACACTAAAAACTGAAATAATGATATTTATGGTATACAGTTAATTTACCACTAACCATCAAAACACAAAAAACCCAAAAACAAATAATAAATCAAATGAAATAGTTTTTTTTTTAAATATGATCTATTTGTTATTCCTTTAATTATTTCTTTTTGTTTCCTTATTTAATTCAGTATCTACAAATTCCGATTGATTATTTTCAATCGTTATAACTTTCTTATAAAAGTGTCTTGAAATTTTGATTGGAAGACAAAAATTCATTTTTTTTTGAAAAAATAATTAACCAATAGATTCTTTTGGCAATTTATTTTCACATGATGGAAATTAATCAATTACACAAATAGCTTGATAAAAATCAAGAAATAATAATGATTATTTTTGTTTTTTTTCAAATTTTTATTGAAGTGTTCTTTGAAATTAAAAAAATGAAAAAATAGTTACTTTTGGAGGTTCTAAATTATAATTATTAGATTCAGAAATACCATTATTTGGGTTTCTATTTTTAGAACTGTAAAAAGGAATTAAAAAAAAAATTTCAAAATGATAATTTTTAAAATCATCATGAGTAAATCATCCAATAATTTCAAATTTAGTAATATTTCTAATCGATTTTTTAGAGCAATTTGAATCGTGCTGTACATATGAAACAAATCTTATGATTTAAATACAGTTATACCATACTTCTATTCTAGACAAATCTATGGTGAGTTTAATCCCTAAAAATATAAAAAATATATAAAGATCGAATTAAAAAACTTGATTCTTGTACAAATTAGAAAGAACTAAAAAGTTGTAATTATCACAAACCAATAAACAACAAAAACAATTCAGCCATAATAAATTGATTTTATCAAGGGTATAGATCCGTCACTAAATTTCTAAGATAAAAATAAACATAAAAAGATCATTTCAAAAGATACTAATTTTTTTACATTTTTAAAAATCAAACAAAAATTACTTCTTGAGAAGAGAAAAGTCCATGTGTGGTTATGTCTGCATAATAAATCCAATTCAGTGGTTTTATTTCTAATGAAAATACAAGTTCTGTTCAAATTAATACATAAACAAACGAAATCATTGAATCAAATGTATCATTTTTTATTTTTTTGCTTTTTTTATTTTTTTTGTTTCTTTTTGAATCTTTCTTTTTTCCCAAAAAGGCCGAGATCTTTAAATAATATTCCGTTATTTTAATTAAATGAGACGATCAAACGAGAGCAATTACAACAAATACTCTTCTGAAAATTCATCAGTGTATAATTCAAACCAAATTTTCTCAAATAACAATCGTTATGAATCACACAATCCAAGGAATGTGCCATACGATCAAAACGAACCCAATTACCATCACTCGTATTCTCGAAAAGATGAGTGGAAAATGAGAGAAAAACAATCACAGCGTTCAAACGAACTTTATTCAAATCACAACAACAACAACAGCAACGAATACATCCACCGAAACCAAAGGAGCTCATATAACAATAATCCAGAATATGAAGGATCGATGGATTTGGAAAAACGGAATTTAATGATGCAATCGAATAATAGCCAACCAAACTACAGCGTTTATGAGAACGAAAATAATTCACAGAGGATGACCAACAACGACTATAAGGAACGGAGTTATGCTCGTGGCAATACTTTTGAATCAAGAGAAAATCGAGTTAATCAAAATACAGAAACACCGAGGTATATAAACAGAGATCGGAATATAAGTAGAGGCAGTGGTGGTGGTGGTGGTGGTGGTGGAAATCGAAGAGACAATCGTAATTTCCAAAGGCAACTGACCTCAATAAAAATATTTGATTTGCCGAATGAATTATTTGATATTCTATCTTTATCCAAGCTTGTAAGAAAATATGGCCAAGTTATTAAAATTATTATTAACCCAGATCGTACATCATGGATCCGTTTTAAAAGTTTCCAGTGTGCAAGAAGAAGCTATAAAAACTTGATAGCTTTACAAGAAAAATACCAAATAAGAATCCAATGGCCATACTTAAGATTTAAAGAAAGGTCACAGGATCAGAGAAGGCTTCAAGATGAAGAAGAGAATAATTTTGGGAAAATAATTGAACCAAAAACCAATGATTATGAAATCGATAGGGAAATTAAAGACCTGGTTTATGAAATTAATAAAAGCATTAAAAAATTAGAATCCAAAGATCAAAAAAAAAAAACGTCTTCTTCTTCTTCTTCTTCTTCTTCTTCACGATCTTCCCATTCTTCAAAAAATTCAAAAAAAGGTGAATCAAAAAAAAGTCAAAGTTATAGTAAAGAAGATCAAAAAGATCAGAAAAAAAGAAAAAGTAAAAGAGAAGAAAGGAAATATCAAAAACGAAGACATCATGATTCCTCATCAAATACTGGAAGTAAAAGTAAAAGTGAAAGTGAAAGTGAAAGAGAAAGTAAGGGTAAAAGGAGACATAGACATAGAAATGAAAGTAAAAGGAGACATAAAAGCGAAAGTGGAAATGAAAGTGAAAGTGAAAGTGAAAGAGAGAGTAAGGGTAAAAGGAGACATAGAAATAGTAATGAAAGTGAAAGGAGACATAGAAATGAAAATGAAAGTGAAAGGAGACATAAAAGTAAAAGTGAAAATGAAAATGAAAGTGAAAGAGAAAGTAAGGGTAAAAGGAGACATAGAAATGAAAGTGAAAGTGAAAGGAGACATAAAGGTGAAAGTGGAAACGAAAATGAAAGTGAAAGAGAAAGAGAAAGTAAAAGGAGACATAGACATAGAAAAGAAAGTGAAAGGAGACATAAAAGCGAAAGTGAAAATGAAAATGAAAGCGAAAGCGAAAGTGAAAGGAAAAGTAAAACTAAAAGTAAACGAAGACATAGAAAAGAAAGTGAAAGGAGATATAAAGGTGAAAGTAGGAGCGATGGTGAAAATGGAAGTGGAAGTGAGTCTGAACATAAACAAAATAATAAATCTAAAGAAAGGCTTGGGAGCAATGGAAAGACATATCAAAACGAAACAGATCATAAAATTGAACAAAAAGAAGATGTTTTTGATGATGTCATTAATGACGATATTGATCAAGATAGAGAGAGCTACAATAACCAAGAATTGGAAAATGAAATGGAAAAATTATATGATTTTGGAATTAATAGAGATGGGTTCTTAATTAAAGATTTTAAGAGAAATAACGCAATACTTGAAGAGAAATTTCTTTTAAAACTTCAAGAAAAACAACATAGCATTTATCTGTTAGCTATAGATTGTAAGCACAAAGACCAAAAGGAAATCATTTTAAATGCTTCGTATTCCTTACAACAATTAATCCAAAAAGAAATCGAAAATACTTTAAATTTATTCGAGAATGATGATAAAAAAGAAATGGAAACAGAAAATGAAAACCAAATCCAAAACAAAAATTAATTATATTAAAATATCATTCAAATCTTATCTTTTTTTTTTTTTATTTTTTTTTTTTCAATTTATTAATTTATCATTTTTGTAATTTTTTATATTATAAAAGTTTAAATAATAATCCAAATAAAACAAACTACATTTTTATTTAGCATTGACTTTTTAGAAAGTAATGGCTACTGGATTTGTGTTATTTGGTTGCTTTATAGTATGCTAAACTTGATAAATCTTTGTTTCAATTTTACCATTAATATAGAGTTTCCAAATGTATTATGGATATCATGATAAATGGAAACCAATGTTTGTATTTATCACTACTTTTTTTTTTTTGGAATGGGGTTTTAAGGTTATATAATAGCATATTTTAAACTTTGAAATTTTATAATCGACTAAAAATTTCTCAAAAACAAAATATGTTTAAATTTAAATTTTTAATATAACAAATCGTGAATGATTAAAAATTTATAAAAATTTTTATAGATTTTTTGGAAATCAACAATTTATGAACAATGGAAAATTAAAAGAAAAAAGCCTTTTCGAGGTAATTATGAGATTGGAAATCCATTCTTCATAAAGTTCTGTTTGGGAATTAATTAATTAAAAATTTTTTTTATTTCGATGTTTAAAGTTATTATATAAATCCCATTTCAAAAATCAAGACTCATCTGGAATAATAAATTGAAATAAATAAATAATAATGTATACAAGAACAAATAATTTTTAATTCTTGTTAAATAATTCACTATTTTATTCAAAACATATAACATTTTGTTATTTTAGGAATAAGAAAAAAATTTAATCAAAATCATCAAATAATGAATCATAATTTTTTAAAATGAGTATTATGGATTTTTATCACTGAACTTTCAATTAGAAAAATATTAACAAGAAGATTTTTTACTCACAATTATATTCATTATCAAAGATATTACATTGTCTCAATTTTTATCATATTTATTTTTTTATCTCAGAATTTTTTTTTTCAATTAGATCAATAAAAAAACTTAATATGGTAATTATTTTAATAATGATTGAATTAAACCCGGTATTAAAGTGTTTAATCAACTTTTGAGTAATGAGTTATCATTTTTAAATATATTTGTTGTTGAAAATTAATTTTTTGGGCAAAATATCTTATCTTTTCAATTTGGATTTTTTGATTGAGAAATACTATAAAAATTTTACAAAATAATAAGATTTTAATAGATATTACTTGTTGTAGTTTATATTAGTTTTTATGAAAATGAAGTTCAAAATCTCTTCTTATTTAAAATAAATAATAGAACAATAAAACATAAATTGTATTTTGAAGATAAGAAAGTATTGATCATTTATTTGATTTCCAATCGTTCAGGAAATTTATTGATATCTAATCGATTACATAACAGTGTTTTTTAAAAGTTAATAAATATAAACAACCATTTGTTATTATTTAAAAAAAGATACTTGATAATATTTATTAATTATACATCTTATAATTTTTAAATTTATATTGGTTTTATTTTGTTTACAAGCAAGTAAAGAATTCAAGAAAAAATATTAAAACAGCCTGATAATTTTAATCTATGGATTGATACCAAACAACTGAAATACTTAATATTGTTCTTAGTAATTATTTGGGAAGAATCAAATGAAAAAAATTCTTTAGTGTTAAAACTTGAATTTTCCAGGGTTTAAAAAATTATTCTGGATAATTTTTTATTTACTAGTTTTGTTGCTTTTCTCAGAAATTTTTTTTTGAATAAAAAGAAAAAAATGATTCAAAATCTACACCTAATAAAGAAATTAGTTTTTCAAGTATAAAATAATTATTGCAATTTTTTTTAATTAAGTAGATTTTTTAAATTATTTTATTTTAGAACTTTGTGGTTTAATTTTATAGGTATTTTTGTCGAGTTCGTTCATAGATAACAAGATTTCTTTCTTGTTCAAAGATAATAATGGTTTTTAAATAATTCAGAAATATGGGGAATTTTGAACTTTTCAATAAGTGAAAAAATGGATTAAACATTAAGTAAATAATAATTCCTTTTTGAAAAAAAAAATAAATTCCAAAATTTGAAAACATTTAAAACAGTTTAAAGAATAACACAATAAAACTTTCCATTAAATATGGAAAAAATATTACATTTTACAAACTCAAATTTATTTTTTTTTCATCTGTTGTTTTCATTTCTTTTTCACAATTTACTTAATTTTTTTTGTTAGATCTGTAATTTTTTTTATATATGATTGCTATTTACAATAAAATTTTATTTGAGGTAAATAGAAAAACTCAAATAAAATTATTTGATGGTATTGAGTCTTTTGATAGATCAATAATTGTTGGTGAAATTTCAACAAATCTAACAATAATTTTTTTTTTGGTTCTGCTCGATTAATATTTTTTGACACAGAGATTATTATTTTTTGTTTTTTAAATTTTTTCTTTTATTTGGATTAAAATTTTTTTCCATATAAAAAAAATTAATACAAGGTAATTTCATCTTATTTAATATTTGAGTTTGGAAAAATACAATAAAATAGTGATTTTTTTGTTGTATATTTTTAATTTGGGCATGTCAAAAAAAATTTGTTATAGATTTAGTTTTTAAGTTTTAAATAATAGAGCTATTTAATCTGTTATGAGAGAATTTTGAATTGATTTTATTTGGTATTTCCATTTCAAAGTATATATCAAATAGATATAATTGTTAGAAGTATCTGGAAATTGATTTAATTTTTTGAAAAAAAGAGTGGATCATAAAGATTCTATATATAAAAAAAGGTAAAAAATTAACAAATGAAGAATGAAAAAAAAATGAAAAAGTTATAAATAATTGTTTTGAGAAACCTAAATTCTTTCGGTCCAAATGAAAAAATTTGGTGTAAATTTTTATAGGTTATATAGTTTTGAGATTTTTTTTTATCCTTCTAGCATTTTTGAAAAAGGGTTTAGTTTTAAAAAGTAGTCAGTTCTTATTGTACCTATATTTTTACCAAATTTTTGGATATTAAGATCAGGTATTATTTTATTTACATTTATTGTTGATAAAATAAGACATTACAAAAAAGTTTAAATTGTGTTTCAAAATAAAAAGGTGTGATTCTTATTTAAAGATAAAATATTAATTAAATAATCAGAGAAACCGACAATATACAATAATTAAATAAGGTATTGGTTTCTTAAAGTTCTATTCTTAAAAAATAAATTCTAAAAATTTTGGATCTAATTGAAAAATTTTTCTTAATCGGTTAAGGGAGTAGCTACACCATAAGACATGATAAAAATTTGAGAGAGATGAGATAAGAACATTTTATTTTAGTGGCGTGTGATCGTAGATTCTCTAAAAATTTTTTTAAAAAAATTATTTGATATTTTTTTTTTAGTAATGTTCAACAATTAAAAAATTGAGATTATATTGATAGAATAGTTTTTTTTTTTATTATTTTTTTATTAAAATAAACTTAATTACATTAATTTGGACACATTTTAAACAGTTGAAAAAATAACAATAACATGATTTACATCCAATTCGAAAATAATTTTAATTCAACAAACTATTTCATTTTTTTGTCTTTTTTGTTTTTGTTTTTCATTTCCAATTTTTCAGTTACTTAATTTGTTTAGTTAGATCTGAAATTTTTTTATAGATGGTTGATAGAATGTTAGTGTTGAGTTTCAAAAATTGAAAAATCCACATACAACCTGTGCATGGTATCTTATCATTTGATCGATCAACCATTGTTGGTGTAATTTTAACAAATCTACCAATATATTTTTTGTTCAAACTCTTTCATTTCAGCTCGTTTCCTTATTTTGGGTACACTTGTTTTGATTTTTTATTTTATATTGTTTTCTTATATTTGGATGAAAATGATTTCTTAAAAAACCATTAATACTATGTCATTTAAATATGGTTTTATATTACGTTTGGGAAAATATAATAAATTGAGTTTTTGTTTTCCTATTTTTGATTTTCTGATATGTCCAAATTTTTGGAATGGGGTCTAGTTTTTTTTTTTGGGAGAAGATAATTTCAGATTTTTTGAATAAAATTTGTGGCTATTTTGTGTTTTAAACTTTGATAACATATAATCATATTCACTTCTCTAATTCCACTAAACGCAATGATTTAAAATCCTAATAAGTAATAATTTGACTTAATTATTCTAATTTTGGAATTCTTCTAGCTATTTAAGTCCCATTTATTTTTCCTTTTATGATTCTTTCAATTGTAATGTTGTTGTTCATTTTAAACAAAATCCATTAATCCCAAATGCCACTAATAAAAAAATATTTCTAATTGCTTTATCTTGTCAGGATTAAAAAAAATCTCAAAAATGATGAAAAAATAAAAAATGAAAAAATTAAATGCCACAATAGAATGTTGAGAGAAGGATAAAAGAAAAGTTATTCAACTTTCAAAACACTATTTTTTGGAATTCAACTCAACATTCTATTGTGGCAATTTCTTTGAGACCTGAAAAAAAAATTTAAAAAATCTAATGAATGAAGTACTTTAAATAATAAAAATCAATGAGTTACAACCAAAGTAAAAAATGTTATTTTCTGATCCTTTTCAGAATTCCAAAAAAGTGAAAAATTTTCCTTTACCGTGGCTACTCCCTTAAGACATTTTTTTTTTTTTTCCCAATCAAAAAAAAAAAATAGAAAAAATGTTCGAATAATTTCGAACTAATTTCATTAATAATTTCATAATAGAAAATTTATTGAAATAATCAAAGAGTTTATCTACAAAATTGATTTGAATTTAGGTGTACTATTTAACATTGAGCTGGGTGTTGTATTGGAACAAGAAGAAAAAAAGGCAATAAGATTTTATTTTGAAACAGGGATAATTGGCTACAGAAACAAATTATTTTTATCGCGGTACTTTAAAATTTGTAAAAATTGGACATCCAATTATTCTTCACATCTAAAGAGATAAAGAACATAATTTCAGAATACCTTCAACCATAAATTCCTCCATGTGGATTTTTTTTGAACTTCTTTAATTTCAGAGATTCGAAAAAATTCACAAGAGAAATAAAAATATCTTTTCCTAAAAAAGATCCAAATGACAATTAGAAAAGGGTTTAAGACACTCAAGTCATTTAAATTAAGATTAAAAAGTTTTTTAAACCTTTAAAAGCATCAAACCAACTTCTTAAAAATAAAATTGTTTATATTTTTTGATGAAA
Organism: Anaeramoeba flamelloides; assembly: GCA_027625915.1. Classification (NCBI taxonomy): domain Eukaryota; family Anaeramoebidae; genus Anaeramoeba; species Anaeramoeba flamelloides. Next base: position 112,991 of record JANTQA010000044.1, read on the forward strand.
AATATTTTTTTTCATTTTTAACTTTTTCAAACTTTTTTCAATTGGACAAATGCAACGAGAAATTTATTTGGTATTGAAAAACAAAAAACTGAAGAACTATTTAAAAAGAATCAAAAAATCAAATAGCCCAATTTGTGTCTTTCAATTACAAAAGAATTGGTTTAAGTGCAACAACGCATTCTCAGTACTTTTTAATATTAATAAGAAGCGTGATGTATTTTTAATTCCAAACCTCGTCAAAACACTCAAAGAGATCGTTCTTCAAAAAACACTCGAGTAATTGTTCCTCACCGTTGTCTTATTTTTTTTTTTTTAGTGTTTTCTCACCCAAAAATTTTCAAAAATAAATTAAAAATTTTGAAAAAAAAAAAAAAACAAATTATACTTTTGTTGGTATTATCTCAAAAAGATCTCGAACTGGATCAGCATGCTCTCAGTGTGTTTTCGTAACAAAAAATGGGGGGAAACTGTGGTTCAAGTGTTGGAGTATTCCTCTCCAATTTCAAAGTGGAAAAGGGATCCAATGTCTTTTTTCTGAACTGAAAAGCCAAGATCTGAAGAAACAAACAGAACTTGATCAGTTAACAGTTTCTGTTTCACAACCTGAAGAGACTACCTCCCAAAGTAGTGGGGTTTTTTTCTTTTCAACAGAAGACACACAAAGTTCGTCTGACTTACAAAATAGTGTCAATGATGAGCTGATTGAGAAAAATGTTGTTTTTGGAGGAATTAACAACAAAGAAAAAAATTTTCAAACAAGCAATTTATCTGAACGAGAGGAAAAAAAAAATCTACCAAAGTATATAAGCTACGAAGTGGCTGTTCAAAAGCTGTCTCAGAACAACCCAAACAATTCATACAATGAAATTATGAAAGAAAATGATTCTGAGAATAACTTCAAAAGTAATGGATCCGAGAACAATCCAAAAATTTCTTCAGACTTGAATCAACTGTCTCCGAAAAATGAACTTAATAAGAAGATAAATGAAAGTTTTAATAAAAAGATCAAAAATAAGAAAATAAGATTGAAAACAATTCAAAAAGCAGACAAGCACACCGAAAAAAATAGAAAAAAAAATTTAAACAATACCAGCGACGAATACTACGACGTTGACAACACCCATCTTAATAATAACCCAAAGAATCAAAAAAACCAAGAAAATTCAAGCACAAAAGACGAAGAAGATGTTGATAGTGATTTTCTTCAATCTAACCAAACCAACCAACAAATCAATTTTGAAACAATGACAATCAACGACTTTTTTAATTTTTGTATTAAATATATAAACACATATAACAACGAAATGAAATCAAATTACCAGCCAAAGAAGGAAATCTTTTCAGACCTTCAAAAAGTTAATTCCATTTTTATCAAATTCTTTTCTAAAAAAATTGAACATATCAAAAATTTAAACAAGCAATTATCCATTGAAGAAAAAACCTCCATTGATAATTTGAAAAAATTGGATACCCATTACCAAAAAAGATTCAAAGAATTCCAAACAAAGCAACAAAATTCCAAAACAAATCAAATTTTACAGAACCAAATCGTCATTTTCAAACAGATTATTGAGAAACTCTTGAAAAATGGAACAGATATTCAGCAAATTGTTACCGATTTGGATTAACCTATCTTTTTTTTTTTCTTTTTTTCTTTCTTTTCTGTTTCATTTTCTTTCTTTTTTTTTTCTACTCTTTATTAACCGCAATTTTTTATTATTATTTTTTTTAACAAAATGTACATTTAAATAAATTTCTTTTTCCTTTTTTTATTATCTCCATTTCAAAAAAATTGTGATTTTTTTTATTAATCAACATCCTCAAGATATTAGTATTTTTAAAAAAATAGAAATTTAAATAAGAGGTATATATATATATATATATATATATAAACTTTGTTTCAGTCAAAGGTGCCCAACATATTTTTCAAATATCAATTATTATATATAATTGACCTTTGAAGAAGAAATAAAAAATAAGCAGAATAATACACATTAAATAATTGTTTATTTCTGTAGGAAAGTAAACTAATTAATCAATAAATTTTCTTAAGAATTGATATACTCAAATTTCTGGATCTATTGAGAAAAACAAGAATATTCGTTTTGAACATCTACTGGTATTTGAATTATTAATAGGAAACAATTTTCACTTCATTTTCTACGCTTTTCTTTTAGAAACCAAGTCCCCAAACGAAGTTTGTTGGTATTTGTGTTCTCTATTAAAAAAAGGAAATGAAAATGAAGTGAAATTTTTACACATTTATTAAACAAATTTCAGGATCAAAGATCGAATAGAATTCCAATAGAAATCAATATGAATTTTCAACAATAATTTCCACAGTTTTAATGACATTAAAATAACATGTTTTTACCAAGTGACTATTGATCTTGAAATAAAAAAAAAATTTGTAACTGAATGAGTTTCTAAAAAAAAATTGAAAAAAAAAAAATGTAAAAAATGTGCAAAAATGATATCAATTTGGAAAATTTCCAAAATATTTTTTTTTTCAAAGATCCAGGCAAACCCTTTAAACACATGTATTTTACCCATTACAACTAGAAAATTTTGACAGAAAAATAGTTTATATACATTACAGAGATTTTTGGAAAAAATATTTGTTTCTTAAAATTATTATTTTTTTGTGTTCATTGTTACTCTTTTTAAATTTTAGTTTCTAAACTAACCATTTTCCAAAATCAATTTTTTAGATATTTTTTCAAAAATATATTTTATATTTATTTTGAATCACTTAAGATTATTAAAAAAAAATTGAGTATACAAAATATCTGTATAAAAAAAAAATAAAATACAATAAAATAAAATCAAAGGTCTCAACAAACTTTTAACTATACAATTATATATCTAGAATACTTCTTGGTTTTGTTTTGAAATTTAAATGAGTTTTTCTGATTTCTCATTATGAAATTATTAATAGTTTCATTCAAATAATGCTCCATTAAACTAAAAGAAAATCCATTTTTTTTTTGTTTCATTGTGCAAAATTATAACAAAAAATTATAATTGATATCAAATCAAAAATACTTGAAATGAAAAAATTCCAAAGAAAAAAAGTAAGTTTTATTTATTTTGATTTAACGAAACCAATTTTAATTATTTAATAAATGGGAAAAGCAAGTTAAATTGTATTTTATGGTTGAGAATTTTTTTTTTTGATAACTATTTTCAATAAATCAATATTTGATCAAAAACGATTATAATCTATTTGAAATTTTCTATATCCTAGTTCTTAAAGTTAATTTCGTTATTTTTAAATAATTCGAATTATTTTTCATTTTTTCAAATTATTTTTTATATTTTCTTCTTTTAGTTAATCTTCAAAAATCGTGGTTAATGTACAATTGAATTTATCGATTATCATGAAAAAAAGATTTACAAGTTTTATTTTTGAAAAAATCATTCTATAATATTATACTAGAATATTAATTTAGTGCAGTAATTTGGGATTTTTAATGTTTCATAATTTTCATTTAAGTTTTTCTCTTAAAGGTGTATCTGAGTACACTAACAATTGTAAAAAAAAAATGATAATAATTTTTTATCAATTATTTTTTTTAAAAAAAATTCAGGTACAAATAAGTATTTTTTGATTAACAAGTAAATTCTTTATTATTCTCCCAGAAAATCTTTAAAGGGATTAGTTTTTTTCCATCAACAAGTCTAAAGTTAAAGTGTAGTATTATTGGTTTTAAAAGGTGTTTATGGTTCATATATATCTTGAAATGCAATTCAAAGCCAAGTAGTAATAAAAAATTACTCTAATTACTGGAAAAAAAGTTATTTCAAAGTAAAAAGGATAAAATATTTCAAAAAAATCTGCATTTTGCAGCAAATTTAAATCTTGAATCAAAAATATTCAGATCATAAAATTAAAAAATATCTTTTGTAAATTTGTGTGAAAAGATAGATTATTAACGAAAAAATTTGATAGTTTTAAAGAATTATTGAGTAAACTGTGAGATTATTTTGAAAGTATTTTTAATTTATTCGAAATATGTTGATAATAAAGTTAGATAAATAAAAAGTAAACAAAAATAAAAAACTTTCTGTTTCTATGTTAATTATATATAATTAAATCTTTGAGAAAAAAAATTAAAAAATAAACTCTTTTTCGAAAATTGTGACTCACCTGAAATAATAAATTGAAAAAAAAAAAAATTATCCTTAAGTATTCAAGAACAATTAGTAACTAAATATGATTTTTAATTCTCTTTTAAGTCATTCTAAATCTATAAAAGCCTGCTATATTAAATATTAAAAAAAAAAAAAATAAAACTAAAAAAGAAAAAAAAGTGAGTCACAATTTTTGAAATGAGCATTAGGATTTTTTATTACTGAATTTTCACTGAAAAAAAGTTGAACAACAAGATTTTTTATGAATAATTAAATCCATTTTCAAAGACATGAATTGGTCGAAATTTTCTTAGTGATTATTTGTCTTTTCAAAGAGATCTTTTTTTTTTCCAAATGATCTTTTGCAAAAAAAAAAAAAAAAGAAAAAAAAAAAAAAAAAAAAAAAAAAAAAAAAAAAAAAAAAAAAAAAAAAAAAAAAAAAAAAAAAAAGAAAAAGAAAAAGAAAAACAAAAGTTACAAAATTAGAAAAAATGATTCTGATCCAAAAATTTGAAAATATTTTTTGTAAAGAATACTGGAATAAACCCTCAAAACAACTCCCATTAACATTATAAAGTGAGTCAAAATTTATGAAAAATAGTTTATTTTATTTTTTTTTATTTTTTTTTTTGGGTGGGGGGTGTAATAATATCGAACTCAAAAGGGATTAACGTCAGCCTAGATTTCTTTATAATCAAAATATGTTGTAATTGGGTGTAAATGATATTAGTGCGCCATGGCTCAAATAGCTCTAAAAAATCTATTATAAATCTTATTGCCAAATAAATTATTACATTTTTTATTAAATGATCACATTTAAAAAAGTTTTATTTTGAAAAAATTTTTTTTAATTCCTTTTCCAAATCTAAAAATAGAAACCCATAATAAAGTATTCTGGTATTACATAATTTTGATTTAGAACTTCCAAAAGTATCTATTTTTATAATTTTTTAATTTCAAAGAATAACTCAATAATCATCAACATAAAAGTACAAAGACTGATTATTTTTGTTTGCTTTTGATAAAGATACTTGTATAATCCATATATTTACATGATTTGAGAAATAATTCGTAAAAAAAATCTATTCGTTATTATTTAATTTTCAAAAAAAAAACAATTTTTTGGTAACTAATCTACATTTTGCAACTAATTTAAGAAATATCTTTTGTGACTTTATAGTCTGAATATTGATAATCCAACCTTTAAATTAATGGTGAAGTACAGATTTTATTCTGAAATTGTTGGGTTTGTTACTAATACATAGCATCATTTTTTAATTGATGAGTTCAACAAATATTACTACTTGATTAATCAATTTTTTAGAAAACCTTTGAACCATATAGCACTTATGTGGTTAGGTACAATAACAACATACTTTGTTCCTAGGCTTCTCATTGGTAGAAGCTAACCCCTTAAACACTGTAATAATATTAATTGATTTCTATCTTTGATCTGAAAAAAAATTTTTTTTAAAAAAAATTCACAAAATTGAACATTTTTAATTGTGATACTTGGTAAATATTCCAATAATTTCCTGTTCAAGAATATTTAAAATGGGATTCTTTAGATTAATTTGAATCATGAACGACTGATATCATTTATTCAATTCCTATATACTTTGATTATACAGTCAGTTCCACTTTTAAGACATAAAGGTTCAACAAAATTTAAAGCAGAAAAAAAATCTCAAATTAAGGCCCCAAATTCAAATTCTAGTAAAATAATTTGTTCAAAAAAATTCCAAAAAATGTACTTTAATTTGAGGTTTTTTTGCCCATTAAAATTTATTGAACATTTGTATCAAAAAAGTGGAACTAAACATCGATCAATATTGGTTGTTTTTGGATCTCTTAAACTATATTTTATATTTTTCAACTTTTAATTTTAATTGATAAGATCATCCAGGCTCTTTTATTCATGCACCACTTTCCAAAAAAAAAAAAAAAAAAAAAAGAGGTAATGTTTTACAAATCTTCGAAAAAAACAAAATCTAAATAAAATTCAAAAAATCGAAAAAATAAATAAGTAATTTATTATTAAATCTTTAAATCTATTTTTCTTTGATTTCTTATAAATAGGAAAAAGAAAAATTATTATTTTTACTATCCACAATAAAACCAAACATAATCAAAAATTTCAACACCAAACCCAAATAATCAATATTTTTTATTCAAATTGTTTCAACTATATTGTTTTAAACCTATCTATTCCAATTTGGAAAAAAAGGACAAATTTCAAATGTTATCAACTTAAATTATCAAATTAAGTTTAAGATAGCTCAATTTAAAACCAAAATAATAATTATTTGCTCCATATACAAGATAATTAATTATTTCCCATACCAAGAACCAAAACCTTAAAAAAATATAATAAAAAAAGAATTGTTTATTCAATTATCTGATTTTGAAAGAATAAAAATGAATATAGAAATTTTTAAAGATGGTTTTGGAATTAGAAATAGTACAAGTGAAGAAATTAAAGATTAAATTCAAATTCAAAAAAACTATTGATAAATTCAAGAAATATTTGAACTTTTTTTCCTTTCAATTTCCAGTTAATTAGATTTGTTTATTAAATGAGAATAAAAATGGTTTAACTGTTCAAAAAACTTAGTAAAATGAGTTAACCCTGAAAACACTCTTTTCTAATTACTGTCATAAAAGTAGAGCCAAAAGGTTTCCAAGAAGAAAATTTAACAACAAAAGTTTATTACCTTTATTTGTTTTTATCAGTATTAACAGTTTGTAACTGTAACAAAGTTTTTTACCTATTACTTGATAAAAATTGACAATAAATGAAATGATTTCCTATGTTTGATCTGTTTAACTTCATTCAAAACCAAACTTTAATTTATTGTACACTAATCTCTATCATTTCTTTTAAGTATTACCCAACCATTAGATCTTGAAAATGATCCAATATTTTTTTTCTTTTAAGAATTCTGATTAACAAAAGCAATCATTGGGCAATTAAGAAGGGTTTATGAGACAATGGTTTGGTACTCTTTTATATGCAAGAACTGTATGATCAGTTATCATAAGAAGAACATAAAAAGTGAATATTTGAAAATTTTACAATTTCTACTTATTTTAAGTACTGTTAATTGTAAAATAAAAAGATCAAAATTTTCCTTCAGCTTTCCAAAAAAAATAACATTGCCTCACAAATTAATATAAAACATCAAATTCTACAATTCTAAAAATGAAAATGAATAATTTAAGCTTCTTTTACGAATTAAAAATTGAAATTTTAGACGATTTATAGAATCTTTTTTTTGGAAAGTTGAATGAAAATTTTGTTCCATTTATTTTGAAACAAATAGTAAAATAGAGTTTACGGATTGAGTTTATTTGAAGTTTGTGTTTTTTCCAAATCGCAAAAACTTAAATTTTCATACACAAAAATTTTTTTTATTTTTTACTATTTGCCATTTGCTGCAATGTCCAAAAAAAAGGAACCAGAATTAACAATACGTCAGCTTGCTTTACAAAGGTTGTCGTCAAAGTTAGTCGGCGAGTTTGGGAATAGTAACAAACAAGACACAAACCGAAACAAGTAAGTAATACCCTAATTTTTCAATTCAAAAATATTATTTCTTTCAAAATTCCAACAAAAAGAACTGTGAAAAAATTTCTAACTCTCGAATCCATAAAAATAATTTCTTTTTTTATAAAAACACTAATTTTCATGATAAATCCCTTTTGTCAAAACGAATTACCCAATCTTAAAAATACACCCATGAATACAAAGGTTTGGTAGTAACACAAACTTTCAGTTTCACCAAAAAAGAAAAAACACTGCAAGAACATTTAATGAGCAAATCTTTACACCACAAATTAGCAAAACAAATAATAATAAAAGTAAGAATAATGATAATAATAGAGGAAGAGGAAGAGGAATGGCTCGGGGAAGAGGACGAGGAAGAGGCAGAAGAAGGGGAAGGGAAAGAGGAAGAGGAAGAGGAAGAGGAAGGGGAAGGGAAAATATAAGAAGAACAGTAAGTTGGGTGGCAGAAAAACCATCAGTTCTTACAAAATCAGATCTTTTTGGTATCACTGATAAAGATCCAACCGAATCAAACAAAAAACAAAGTGTCTCTATCACTGAACAAGTCAGAAGAAGTATTCTTCAGTCAATATTCCAAAAGCCAATTCAAAAAACGGAGAACAAACAAACAAAAAAAATTGAAACCAATACAAACAAAAAAAATCAAACTTTACCACAAGAATCAAATAATACACCCAAAAACAACATCACAAATAAGCGTACAAAACCAGAATTAAAAAGCTATTGAGAAAACTGAAAATAAAAAAAAATCTGCAAAAATTCTATTTGATGATAATTTATTACAAATGAAGATCGATTTTCCTGATTCTCCGAAAATAAAAACTGAACAAGCAGAAGAAAATGGCAAAACAATAGAAATTGGAAATGGAAAAAAAATCCAAGAAATAAATGAAAATTTAGAAAATCTCGACCATAAAAATGAAGACCAAACTGGCAAAGAAAAGACACAAATTAAATTACAAAAAGAGAATATTAAATCCCAAATCGATGCAAATGATGAAAAAAAAATCAAAACTAGCCATAGTAAAGATCAAAATCTAGAGTCTGTGATAAAGATTGAAAAACAAAAACAAAAAGAAAATGGAAATGTAATAGGAATAACAAAAAAAAAAAATATGAAATCTGTCATTGAGAGCGAAAAAGATCAGAAAAAAGATATTGAAAAGAAAAATGAAATTAAAAATAAAAAAACAATAGAATCAGAAATAGATTCAAAAAATCAAACAAATTCAAAAAATGAATTTGAAAATGAAAATAATCAAGAAACAAATGAAAATATTGAAAATAATCACCCCAATCAAAAACTCGATTCAAAAATTGATTCTGGAAATGAAAAAGATATTGAAATGGAAAATGGAAATGAAAATGAAAATGAAAATAATAATCACAATAAAGAAATCATTTTAAACCCCAATTCTAAAAATGAGAAAGATATCAAAAAGGTTTCTGAAAATGAAAATAATATTGAAAACGAAATTGAAAAAGATCTAATTATGATGAACAAAAACGAAAATGAATCTGAAAAAGGACATGTACAAGAAATAACAAATAATCTTAAAAAAGAAACAATTTTAAAAACTAATTCTGAAAATGAAAAGGAAATTAAAATAAAAAAGGTAAACAAAATAGAACTAGAAATAGAAAACAAAAAAAATTCAAATAACCAAATAAAAAATGAGTTAAAAAATGAAAATAAGAATGAAAAAAAAAATGAAATTAAAAATAAAACAGAAATAGAAGTAGAAAAAGATTCAAAAATTGAAACAAAAAATGAATTTGAAAATGAAAATAATCAAGAAACAAACAAAAAAATCAAAGACAATCTTGAGAAAGAAAACATTTTAAATTTTGATACTGGATTTAAAACTGATAAAGACTATGAAACGCAAAGCAAATCCTCAGAAAAGACTGGTGAAGACAATGAAAAAGAGAAGCCAGAAGCAAAGGGGAAAGAGAAAGAAAATCAAGAAATAAAGTTAAATCAAAAAACATATACAACAGTTGGCTTTGGTGATAATTTATTACAAATGAAAATCGAAGTTTATGATTCTCCAAAAATAAAAACTGAACAAGCAGAAGAAAATGGAAATGAAAATGAAGATGGAAACGGAAATGAAAATATAATCGAAAATGAAGAAATAAACCAAGGAATACAGATCAAATTAAAACAAAAAGATATTCAAATTCAAAGAGAAACAAATGATGGAAAAAAAATCAAAACTAACCATAATAAAGATCAAAATCTAGAATATGTGATAGAGATTGAAAAACAAAAAGAAAATGAAAACGAAAATGAATTCGAAAATGAAAATATTCAAGAAAATGAAAATGAAATAGAAATAACAAAAAAAAAAAATATGGAATCTGTCATTGAGAGCGAAAAAGATCAGAAAAAAGATATTAAAAACAAAAATGAAATTAAAAATAAAAAAACAATAGAATCAGAAATAGATTCAAAAAATCAAACAAATTCAAAAAATGAATTTGAAAATGAAAATAATCAAGAAACAAATGAAAATATTGAAAATAATCACCCCAATCAAAAACTCGATTCAAAAATTGATTCTGGAAATGAAAAAGATATTGAAATGGAAAATGGAAATGAAAATGAAAATGAAAATGAAAATGAAAATAATCAAGAAATAAATTACAATTTAGAAAACAATGAAGAAAATGAAAACACATCAGGCTCTTTCATTGGGGGTGAAAAAAATATTAAAATGTTAAATTTAAATTTAAATGAAAATTTAAATATTAATAATGAAATTGAATCAAATTCAAAAAATCAAATAAAAAATGACTTTACAAATAAAAATATCCACCAAATAACTGAAAATTTAGAAAATAATTATAATAATGAAAAAACATTTGAAAAAGAAATTGGAATGCAAAAAGAAAAAGAAATTGGGATTAAAAATGAAAATGAAAATGAAAATGAAAATGAAAACAAAAACGAAAATATCAAAGAAATTGAAAGTGAAAACAAAATTGAAACAAATTCAAAAAATCAAATAAAAAATGACTTTACAAAAAAAAATATCCAAGAAATAAATGATCTTTTAGAAAACAATAATAATAATGAAAAAATATTACAATCAGAAAATGAATCTGAAAAAAAATTAAAATTTGTCATTGGTGGTGAAAGGGGAAAAGAAATTGGAATTAAAAATAACAAAGAAATAGAAGTAGAAATAGACTCAAAAATTGAAACGAAAAATGAATTTGAAAATGAAAATATCCAAAAAATAAATGAAAATTTAGAAAACAATGATAATAATGAAAAAATATTACAATCAGAAAATGAATCCGAAAAGGATATTGTAATTGAAAAAGAAAAGGGAAAAGAAATTGAAATTAAAAATAAAAAAGAAATAGAAGTAGAAATAGATTCAAAAATTCAAACAAAAAATGAATTTGAAAATGGAAATAATCAAGAAATAAATGAAAATATTGAAAATAATGATTACAATAAAAAATCTATTTTAAATTCGGAATCTGGAAATGAAAAGGTGGATGAAATGGGAAATGGAAATAAAAATCAAAAAGAAATAGAAGCCGAAGTGAAAGTGGATTCAACAGTTCAAACAAATAATAAGAATGAAAAAAAAAATGAAAATGAAAATAATCAAATAATAAATGAAAATTTAGAAAATAATGATAATAATGAAAAAATATTAGAATCAGAAAATGAATCAGAAAAAGATATTGGAATTGAAAAAGAAAATGAAATTGTTCTTAAAAATGAAAACGAAAGCAAAAGCAAAAATATCAAAGAAATTGTAAGTGAAAACGAAATTGAAACAAATTCAAAAAATCAAATAAAAAATGACTTTACAAATAATAATTTCCACGAAATAAATGAACATTTAGAAACCAATGATGAAAATGAAAACACATCGGGATCTTTAATTGGGGGTGAAAATGATATTGAAATTGAAAATGAAATTGGAATTGAAAATGGAATGGATTTGAAAATAAAAAAAATCCAAGAAATAAATGAAAATTTAGAAAATAATGATGATAATGAAAATAAATTAGAATCAGAAAATGAATCTGAAAAAGATATTGGAATTGAAAAAGAAAATGAAAATGGTATTAAAAATGAAAACGAAAACAAAAACGAAAATATCAAAGAAATTGAAATTGAAAACAAAATTGAAACAAATTCAAAAAATCAAACAAAAAATGAATTTGAAAATAATAATTTCCAAGAACTAAATGAACAATTAGAAACCAATGATGAAAATGACAAAACATCGGAATCTTTAATTGGGAGTAAAAATGTTTTGAAAATTGAAAATAAAAAAGAAATAGAATCAGAAATAGATTCAAAAAATCAAACAAATTCAAAAAATGAATTTGAAAATGAAAATAATCAAGAAATAAATGAAAATATTGAAAATAATCACCCCAATCAAAAACTCGATTCAAAAATTGATTCTGGAAATGAAAAAGATATTGAAATGGAAAATGGAAATGAAAATGAAAATGAAAATAATAATCACAATAAAGAAATCATTTTAAACCCCAATTCTAAAAATGAGAAAGATATCAAAAAGGTTTCTGAAAATGAAAATAATATTGAAAACGAAAATGAAAAAGATCTAATTATGATGAACAAAAACGAAAATGAATCTGAAAAAGTACATGTACAAGAAATAACAAATAATCTTAAAAAAGAAACAATTTTAAAAACTAATTCTGAAAATGAAAAGGGTATCGAAATAAAAAAGTGCAAAGATAAAGAAAAGAATTCAAAAAATCAAACAAAAAATGAATTTGAAAATGAAAATAATCAAGAAACATACAAAAATATTGAAAGCGATCTTGACAAAGAAAAGAAACAAAAACAGATTTTAAATTGTAAAAATCCAAATAAAACGATCCAATTTCCTCAATCAAAAAACATTAATACTCAAGGCAGTATTAAAGAATTAAACAAGCCAAATCAATACAAAATTAAAATTGAACTGTATAAAAAACAAATAATTGGTGATCAATTATTAAAAGAAGAAATTTTGACAAAAAAAATAACAATGGATGAAATGAAAAAGAGAATTATTCGAGAGCAAATGAAAAGAGAACTAGAAATGATGAACAAATATGGTTTAAAACCAAAAACTTTTAATCAACAAACCTTTCATACCGACAATGTGCATTCTAATTCAATAAATAATTCGAAAAAGTAAAACTGAAAAAAAAAAAAAAAAAAACTAAAAAATGAATCTTCATAAAAAAAATTTGCATAAATATATATCCATACACCTTTTCTTATTATTTATATTTATATGAAAAGAAAAGAAAAAAACATAACGAATTTTGGTCGAATATAATATTTTGAATCATAATTTGTTTGGATTTTTAGATAAATAATATTTAATTTAAACAACACTTATTTTTTGAGTTTGTTTAAGAATACAATTAAATTCAAATTTTTTTTTCAAATTAATGTCAATTAAAGAAAATCATTTTCGTTGACGCACTTTCTATTTTGAGTTTTTAAACGAAAATGCTATTTTAACAGTTATGTATATATGTATGCATGTATACGAATTATACTTTGAATAGAAACACGGTCATTCGGGTTTTCTCAATTTATTAATTTTCGAAAAAATATTTAAATTACATCTTTCCTTATTTATAAAAAAGGTTTTAATTATATTTTTATCTTTAATAAATAAATTAATGTATTATCTTTCTTGAAAACAATTAATTTAAATCAAGTTGGATATTAAAATTATTAAAACTTTTTTTTCATGAGATCATTTATTTTTCTTATCATTATTTTTTTTTTATACATTGATTTTATTTAATTATTGGTATTTATTTGTTCGATTTATTCAGGGGTTGTAAACCCCAATTCAAAATTTTTAAAACTCCAAATTCAATTTTTGAAAAAAAAAAAAACGAATTTTAATCAATTCAAGAAGAAATGCTAAATTAGAACCATTTACTAATTGAAATGTTAACAATTATTTATAAATTGCAATACCTACAAATATAAAATAAATAATAGTCAATACTAATTAAATATAGAGTGTGTTGAAATTTTTGTTGAGAGCAAAACCAAAAAAATAAATTCGTAAATTTGTGGATATTTCATTAAAAATTATTGATCGATTAAATGGTTAGATATCATCAACTAATTTTATTAGTGTTTTTTTATATTGAAAAGAGTATAAATTTTAACCATAAAATCAACTCTTTGAAAAAAATTTTAATTGAACAAAACAAGTTATGTAATTCAAAAAAGAAAAGAAATGAAAACCATAAACCAAAAAAATAAAAAATGATTTCTATATTTAACAAAGATCAAAGTTATTTCCGATTTAAATGGAATTGTATTATTGTGATTCTTTGAATTGATTTAATGGTGTTGAAAAATTTGAGTTATAGTTTTTTTAAAATAATTTCAAGTTTTTCTTCCCAGGTTATTCCTTGTTCAAAAATAATAACATTGAGACCAAAGATAATTAAAAATAATGTATGATAAAAAATCAGAAAAATATTTATTCAAACTTAGGTATTATGGGATTCTGTTATTATCAATCAAACACAATATAATTCTTTCTTTAATTATGAAATTTTTAGAGTGAGGTTTTTAAGAATCTCAAAAAGAGTCAATTTTTTTCAACAATTTTTTAATAATAATTGATCAATCAAAAAAAAAATACATATCAAAAGATGATATTAAAAAATTGTTTTTGTGTTTAGACTCCATTTTGTGTTTAATCATTTATTTTTTTCAAATATTATGAGATCTTATTTTGTATTTTGGGTAATTTTTCCAATGTAAAAACATTGTTATACTTTTTTTCATGATTTCACTGTTTTTATTGAATATTTATCTTTTTTTCGTAATATCATTTTATCTAGTTTTCCAATAATCAAAAATAAAATAATTTATATATACATATAATTTATTCATAAGAATTAAGGTTTTAATGAAAATATGTATAATTTCCAAATTTAATTTTAGATAAGTGAGATGAAATAATCAAATACTTTCTGTAAAACACTCATAATACATATAAATTCAAAAAAATTTAAATAAATTTTTAGTTGTATTCCCATTTTTATAGATCCATTAATTGGACTTTAAAAATCATTCTTTGTAAAGAATATTTCCAAGGTCAAAGATTTTTTTACAAAAAGTACTTGACCTTCAATAAAAATATAATACTTTACTTAAAGCTGATATAAAATAAAATTCCAGAAATGAAAAATGAAGCTAAAAATCTTAAATTATTTATTAAATGTGGTCAAAATAAAGCGTGCAAATAAACTTAATGTGTGTTTCAAAATAAAAAGCGTGTTTTTTTGTTATAGTTGACCAATACATTAACCAATCAAAGAAACCAATAATAAACCCTAAAAAAATATGGTATTGGTTTCTTAAAGTTCTATTATTTAAAAAGAAATTCTAAAAATAAAGGATAAAATTGCAAAATTTATCTCAAAAAATAAAGTAAATTTTTTCGAAAATTTTTAATCAAAATCCAAAAAATTTCAAAAAAAATCAAAAATATTATGAAAAATTTTCAACTATTTTCATGAATAATTTAAATTTTACTAAAAATAATCAGATCTTCACTTTCAAAATTGATTTGGGCTCGGGTATACTATTTGGTAGTTGGTTAGATGTTGTCTTGGTACAAGAATAAAAAAAAGGACGGATAATATAGTTCTTTCAATAACCTGTGTTGACTTAAATAAATTTTGTTTTTCAGACTTTTATTGTTGTTTTCCAGATTTTGTGTTTTTAATTGTTGTTAAAAAATCTTTAAACAGTGTTTTGTGTTTTTAATTGTTGTTGAAAATGAAAACTTTTCAAGGGTGTGTTTATTTTTAAAAAGGAAGTCTGTCTTGGCAATAATACTTTCAATCTCGAAGTAATAATTGAAATTTTTTTTCAAAGTTTTCCAATACATTGTTTCTTATTATTGATTGAAAAATTGAAAGATCTTGATATAACCGATGAGTTTTGACAGTTTTTAGGTGACCTAATTCTCTCTCATTAGGTAAATGGTTGAAAAATAATTGATTTTTAAATAATTTGGTCATTGGCAATGTTCTTGTTTAATTTTAATCAGATAAAATCTCGGATAATTAACTTTTGATTCAAAATGATATATTGGTTCACTGAGGATTCTTATCTCAACCAATAGAGGTCAAAAAAGTACCAAAACACCAAATAAAGTCATCCAATTACAAGATATGGTTTGGAGACTATTGACTTGAGGGGAAAAAGGAAAATGAAATGAAATTTTTGGTTTTCAATTTCAAAAAACTTTGAAAAATTGATATCTCATTTTTGATAATGTGGAGATACCAAACAGTTTTTCAGAAAAGCTCGGTCTCTTTTTATCCTTTTTGGGTTTGTATTGGATCAAACTGAAAGATTTGGTTATTTGTGAATTTTGGTGTTGATTTGTTTAAATTTGGTTGAATTAGATCTCTTTTCTGAGGAGATTGGTCTTGAAGGTTGTAGAAAAACACTTTGATAATATGATCGATTTGATTTCAATACGTTTGTTTTGGAAACCGCAAGGTTTCACTGAACTGTATTTTTGATTAAACACAAAATAAAAACCAAAAACCTTACTTAAAGAAAAAAAAACAACCTTTAAAAAAAAAAAAACAACAGTTATTTACAAAAACAACACAAAAAATTTTGAAAAACACAAAGAAAGACGTCAACACGGGTTATTGAAACAACTGTATTTTGAAACACGGATTATAGTCTTTTTGCACGAATTATTTTGATAAGTGTACTTTTATCATTAGTTTTATAAAACATTACTCGTTTAGCAAAATTGAAAAACATTTTTTAGACCAAAATTAGAAATGAAAAATTCAAGAAAAGTAAATGTAAACTTTTTGTTAATTGGTAATCAAATTGATACAAAAAAGCTTGTGTCAGACCATTATATTAAAATATATTTAATCAATTAAAATAAAAAGGAATTTTTAGATAAAATCAATAGAAAAGTAAAAATTTTTTCAATTTTATTTTCTTGGCTTTAGTTTAAAAAATTAACTAAACTAACAGTTACACTTATACTCTTTTTTTTTTTTCAGTTTTATTGTAAAAGTTCTGGATCAAAGATCTCCCTTAATCAGAAATTTCCTTTTTTCTCACGGTGAATGAATAATTTTCAATTAAATGTTTGAATTATGAGCTACAGTGTTGGTATTATTTTTGAAGAACATTAATAGGAATATTTTATAAGATCAGTTTTCATTTTTTTTATTTGTTTCCAAAATAAATCGTCTCAAAAATAATTAACACCAAGTAAGTTTACTAACTTTTCATTCTCCAGGATTTTTTAAAAGTGTTTTAATTTCGAGTCCAAGGTTTATTGAATTAAAAAAAAATCAAAAAAAAGAATTAGGAGAGCAATCTTTTTTTATTATTTTTCAAAAATAAAAAGAATAAAAATTAGGTTGCTTTTTTTTATTTTTTTTTATTATTTTTTTTTTTATAATGCTTTTTGCTTTTGCTGAATATTCAATCAAAAAAAAATAATAATACTAAAAACAATAATTTGGTTTTGAATTAAATTTCTTTTCTTTGTCTTAATCTAACCTTTTTAATTTGGTTCTTTCAAAAAAAAAATAATAGATGAACCCAGAAAAACTTAAAAGATTAAAAAGAAATGTACGTACCGGAGGAAAAGGATCTGTCAGAAGAAAAAAAAAAATTGTCCGAAATAATGCATCAAACACAAGTAAAAGATTAGTCCAAACCTTAGAAAAGCAAAAGGTTACTGACATGTCTGGTGTCCAATCTGTTGATTTCATCATGGACGACAAAATGATCCATTTCGGAACACCAAGACTTAAATACAATTACAACGGAAACACCTATTTATTAATTGGAAAAGGAGAAAACAAGCCTCTCCCATCCTCTGGTTTTGGAACTGGCGGCCAGCCACAAATTTCCATGAAACAATTAGAAGAACTTGCTAAAGCACAAGGTTTGACACTTGAGGAATTTTTGAAACAATTAAAGGATAAAAGTGGTGAAATGGGTGAAGGTCTTAATGAAACACAAGAAGACGAAGAAGGTATCCCAGATCTTGAAACTTTCAAAGTAAACGAAGACGAAGAAGAAAAAAAAGAAGAAAAAGAAGAAGAAAAGAAAGAAGAAAAAAAAGAAGAAAAAGAAGAAGAAAAAAAAGAAGAAAAAGAAGAAGAAAAAAAAGAAGAAAAAAAAGAAGAGAAAAAAGAAGAAGAAAAATAAAGAATTTCAGTTGATTAAAAAACTTTCAGAGGACTTTATATTATGTATTGTTTTTTTGTTTGTTTTTTTATTTTTTGGTTGATTCCGACCCCAAATAATTATTATTTATTGATACATCAAAATATTTCTTCTTAAAGATTAATTAGATTTTTTTTTTAGTGTAACCAGCTTTATCAATAATAATGTTACTCTTCCTGAAATCCCAAAAATAATTATAAACATTTTTCATTTTGAAAGGTTTCACTTTTCCAAAAAAAAATTTTTTTTTTTTAGTTGTTGGCAAATTATGGTTTGTTAATTGAAATTTTTCTTTTTATTGGGGCTGTCAAGGATAAGTCTCAAAACCTCATTCTAAGTAAGTACCTTTCACGTTTGTTTTTTCCTCTCATTTTAAATCAGAATGTGGATTATCAACTGAAATCTAAATTAAAAAATTAAAAACTCATACAAAGGTTTACAATTCGAAAATATAAGGTACCTTTTTGAAATATTATCAATAAAAGTCAGATGCGTTTTTTCAGAAAAGTTGAAGAAATTAAATTCACTTTTAAAATAGTTACTGAGAACGAAGAAAGAAAAAAGTTAAATTCAATTTATGGTACTTGAGAGTTTTCATTTCTAATTTTTACAATTTAATTCACTTCACGATCATGAAAAAATTATTTCAACAAAAAATTATACATTTGCTAATTTTTTACTTTTTGATAACTTCTCTTAGAATAAAAACCTTGGTTAATAAAAGATTTTTAATCAAAAATTATTTTTAAAGATATTTTACAATTTAAGTTCAGAAAATCCAATTTTCCAAGAAAGATTTTTTTTGAAAGTAATAGTAAAAAATTAGAAAATTTTTTTTTCACAGTTTAGTTAAGGGGTTGTAATCATATATTTTAAAAGAAATTTAAATTTAATAAATATCTTTCAAATGGATTATCAATTATTTTAACTGATTAAAGAATTATATTATGATTTAAATTGAAAAAAATATTTTTTTTTTTGATAATTCCTGTATTTTTTTTTTATTTTTGAAATAAACCGAAAATCTCTTCAATTTTCTGTTTATTCCAAAAAGTAAAAAAAAGCAAAAATAGTGATACTTTCGTTCGGTTTTCCGGGATTTAAAAGAATTGAGTAAAATCAAAGATTTTTCTCTATTCTTTTGAATTCTGGAAAACCACTATTAGCCCTTCTTGAGTTTCCTGTTTATTTTAAAATCAATAGATTTAACATATAAAACAGAAGACCTCAAAAAATGCGCAGTGAGTTTTTTTATTCCAGAAATAAAAAGACAATTTATTTAATTTTCCGTTTATTTCAAAAAGTAAAAAAAAACCTCAAGGATAGCTATTTACTCCACGGTCACTTCGGTTAGATTTTTTTTTTAATTCAAAAACATAAAGTAAAATCTATCAGATTTTGTTAATTCTTTTGAATTCTGGAAAGACCAGGACATGTTGATTTATTAATAGCAATTATATTAACTTAATTTCAAAAATAGGGGCAGATTTTTCATCATAAATAAATTTGTTTAATTATTTGAATTTTTTTGAATTATAATGTATTTTACTAATTTTTTTAGAGATAATAACCAATATAGATTAATAAATAAAAATATAGTATAATCATTGTATTTTATGAAAGACAAATTAAAAAAGAAAAAAATAATAAAAAAAAAAAGTTTTTTCAGAATTTTGAAATTTGGCTGATATATATAATCGATTATTTTAGTATGGATCTGAATAATGATAAAACTAAAAAAAACCTATATACCAAAAGAAATTTTATAGCTTCGGATTTGGTTAGATAAAAAAATTCACTCAAAATTAAACTTTCAAAAATGTCAATAATACTTTTAAAAAGGTTCTGTATATTTTAAAAGAAAGGAATTTTTCAACAGATTGAAAATTTAATCCTTAAAGTAGTTAGAGTAGTCATTTTTTTTATATATTACTATTTTTTTTTTCATAGAAATTGATTTTAAAAACATTGTTATATCGAGAAATAAACAAAAAATTACTCGATTTTTAATTAATCGGTATATATACCCCAAGATTTATTTATAAAACTGAAGCAAATATGAATTATGTAAGAATTAAATTATCCAAAATAAAATTAAAAATAATTCAAAAATTAAAAAAACGAGGTATTGATAAACTAATAAATCTTCTACCCTGAAATGAAAAATAAAGAGAAAATATCAATTTAAAATCAGAAAAAAAAATATAAAACAAAGAGAATTTGAACTAGAAAATAAACTAATTACTCAATTAAAAAAAAGCCAAAGTTGGAAATATCTTCCGTTTTTGAGAATTTAAACGAATTAATTAAAATTAACCATTTTTTTTTCATTCTTTTATTTTGTAGAAAACTGCATTTTACATTTTTTTTCATTTGTGATATTAAAAGAAAATTTCTTAATTTTTTATTTTACTTTTCATATTAAAAAAAAAACGCTAGGATTTTTACATAATAAAAATATTTAAAAATAACTACAGCCCCAGAATTATGATAAAACAAAATTGAAAATATTAATTCTATTTCAATACTAAGTAAAAATATATTTAAAAAATTTAAAGTTAGACTAAACTACTGGTTCAATTAGCCTTCCATCCTTATTATATGTATATATATATATATATATATATAAAACTTTATTCACATTATAATCAGAATTCCAGAACTTCAAATTCATGAACTATTGTATTTTTTGTTGTTAATATAGTCAACTTTATTAAAAGTCTCTAGTCAAGAAAAAAAACTTGTTTTTGGGGTAAAAATTTTTTTATTAAGATGTTTGGATGAATTTTATTTAAACACAACTTGAAGATATTTGCTTTGATAGAGAAAAAACAATAGTTTTGAAAATGTCGTTCTCATCCAATAAAACTGAAATTTCTAAAAAAAAATTCTTTATAATAAATATTGCGGTGTCCGTAGAGTACCTGGGTTTTTTTAATTTCAAAAATTAAAACAAAATTTTTGAATTTTTTTTTTTATTTCTGGAATTAAAAAAAACCTAACCTTGCTTTTCTTAGGGCTTTCTATGTCTTCTGTAAAATCTATTGATTTCACAAATAAACATAAAACTCAAGAGAAGGGCTAATAGCCGTTTTCCAGAATTCAAAAGAATCAAATAAAACCTCTTTGATTTTTATTTCATTCCTTTAAATCTTAGAAAAACTAACGAAAAGTATCCTTATTTTTGCTTTTTTTTACTTTTTGGAATAAACAGAAAATTTTCTTAAAATTTCTCTTTATTTCTCAAATTCAAAAAAACCAAACGGAAAAATTCAAAAAAAAAAATTTTTTTTTCAATTTAAATCAATAAATAATTCTTTATTAGTTAAAATAATTGATTGACCATTTTAAAGATATTTACTAAATTTAAAATGCTTTTAAAATATTATAATAATAACCACTTAGCTTTGAAAAAGAAAAGTAGAAAATTTTTTACGATTAAATTTAAAAAAAAATCTTTCTTGAAAAATAGGATAATCTTACTTAAATAGTAAAATATCTTGAAAAATAATTTTTGATCCAAGATTTTTTATTAAGAAAATATAATTTATTATTAGTGTAGTTATCAAAAAGCAAAAAATTAACAAATATTTATTTTTTTTTTGAAATAATTTTTCCAAGGTAACCCAGAAAAAAATAATAAATAGTTTTGTATTAAAGTTACAAGCAGTACAGTAGACTTCCCAATTATTCGAATTAAGAAAAAAAAAAAAAAAAAAAAAAAAAAAAACATCATTTTCAATTGATTGACATGTTAGTAGTTTTAAATCTTTTTTTCAACCATTTTAATTGTTATTTATTGGTATCCCATTTTTTTTTCCATTTTTTGGGTGAAAATGATCACTTTTACATTGATCACCTTCTCTTGAAAATGGTTAATTAAAATTGATTTGAACTTTGTTTATTATTTTTTCATTTGATAATTGTTAACCAGAATAGTATTTTACTAATTATTCTCCTATCATTATATTATCTGATGATTTTATATACAAATAAATATCTTTGAATCATGTTTATTATCCACTTTTGTCATTTGAATTTTGCTTTGATACTGGTATTTGAAAATTAAGGGATTCGGGTCACCATATTTTTCTCTATAATTAAAGTATCTGTAATTGGGTATTTGATATTAGTACTACATGGTTTAAATGTCTCTAAAAATTTATTAATAATAGATTATTATACAATAAATTATTGCATTTTTTACTAATGATCACAATTAAAAATTTTCATTTTGTAAATTTTTTTTTAATTTCCTTTGCCGGTTCTAAAAAATTGAAAGTCCAAACAACAGTATTCGGGTATTTAATAATTCATCTTTCAAACTTCCAAAAATAATTATTTTTTTAATTTTTTAATTTTAAAAATTAACTTAATAATCAGTAACATAAAGTCCCAAAGAATTATTCATTTTATTTTTTTTTTTATAAAGCTAATTGTAACATCCATCTATTTCCAAAATTTCAGATAATTTGAAATAAGAATCTATTGATTAATTTTTTAATTTTAAAAAAAATTGATTTTTTAGCAATTAATCTACATTTCTAGACCAATTTAAGAAAGATAGTTTACAACTTTCGAGTCTGAAAATTGATGATTCAACATTTAAATTTGTGATAAAATACAGATTTCTTTCTGAAATTTTTGGTTTTTTTACTTATAGATGGATCATTTTTAATAAATAAAGATCAACAAATAGCTACTATTTTATAAATCGATTTTTTAGAGACATTTGAACCATGGCACGCTGCTTTAAACAAACCTCAATAACAACTCGCTTTAATTTTAAAATTCTACTTAGTATACACCAATCCCTTAAATAGGGTTATTTTCCTTTTCCATTTCCAAATTTTTTTTTTATAAATATCCTGTCAAGTAAATATGCTGTAATTTAAAAACCCTATTATTTTTTTGCTTCTTTTTTTGTCTTTGTCATATTTGTTGATTCAGTATATATTGGGTTCACAAGAAAGTTTTTTTAAAAAGGAAATTTAAAATGTAATGAAAAATATTGCCCTTTAAGCTTTTTATTCCAATATGACACAAAAATAGAAAAATAATTTCAAGTTGAATAATGACTCCTCACAACTGACTAAAAATTCTTGAAATATTGAATTCCTGTCATCTTAAATTGAAAAACAAAATTATTTTTTCTAATTTCTTATCTTAATTATTTGACAATTTGCTTGTGATGGGAAACAAAGATTCAAAAAAAGAAAAAAAAGAACAAAAATTAAATAAAAAGGTTAAAAACAAATTACAGTCGAGAGAAGATCAACTCAAAAAACAGCATAGAATTATTGTTCTTGGTATTCTTTTTTTAATATATTTTTTTTTTCGATCGAAAAAGATCTTTTTTATTTTTTCTAATAGAAGAAAACAGCTGATCGGGTTTCTTTCTCTTTTCTTTGGAAAACATTAAAAAAAAAAATTTAATTTCTTCTACTTGGAACACCTTCTCACTCAAAAACTTTTTTTCTTCCTTTTTCAAATTCTTTTGTTTTCCAAAATAAAAAAACCCAAAACCCAAAACACAAAAAACAAAAAACAAACAAATGTTTATGATCTTGTAACAAATAAACAAACTAGGCACTGGTGAGTCTGGAAAGTCAACCTTTATCAAACAACTTTCAATTTTGTTTCAAGGTGGCTTTACTAAACAAGAAAAAGAGTTATTTGCAAAGACAATTCAAAAAAATCTGATTATTAACACGAAAATTTTACTTAAAGCCACAACAGAACTCGGAATTGAAATCACTCAAGAGTCAAAGGTAACTTTAGAAATTTGTTATTATTTTACTTTCTATCTTTCAGCCAATAGAACTGAGAATTCAGAGATCACTCAAGCAAATAATTATTACTTTTAAATTTAAAATGTTACTTTTAACAATTAACTAAAGGAAATTGCAAAAACTTTTGTTGCCTATGAAGATCTTAATGAGGAGTCTTTGAATGCCATAATTGAATTATGGAAAGACACAGGGTTTAAAGAAGCTTATGAGAGAAGATCTGAATTTCAATTGCCTGATACTGCAAACTAGTAATAATCTTTTTTTATTTTTCTTTTTTTTTCGATCTTTGCTTTTAACTTCCTATCAAAAAGAAAACTTTTATTTTGAGCCACTACTTGATGAAAATTTAATGAGAACTTTTTTTTCACTTCATTTTGGATTGCTAATCCAAAGCATTAGCCACACAATCGGTAAAGTTTTCAATTCAATTTGGTTTTTAAAAAGTATCGAAGGACTTATCATATTTTATGTTCTCTGGGGGTGAGAACTAAAATACAATGTTGTATTTGAAAAAATGGTTTACAGGATTCTGTATTAAGGGGAAATTCAAAATATTAAATATTTTTGTTTTTTTGAGGATTTTTCGGATTGGAATTAAAAAAAAATTATTGATCCAAAAACTTTTCTAAATTCTCGAAAAAAACAATTTAAATTTTAAAAAGCGATTTTTTATTGATTACTTCTCTTACTTTCCACTTTATATTCAATTGTATTTATACCATTGTCGGAAACTCTAGAATATTTTGCAACTTTTATAAAAATGATTCTAAACCTAGAAATTATAGAAGATATCGATCATTTTTTATAGGACTTTCCATTCTATAAAAGAAAATCAACAATTTTGGAATTAAAAAATTAATTCAGATTAACAAAAATAATAAAGAACAGTATCTTTGATATTATTTGAAATAAAGACTCATTATTTTTTTTAACATTGGTTAATGATAAAACAATTATGGCTCTTTATTGAAATTTCTAAACAAAAATTTAGAAATTAGGGAAGTGTCGTAGAGTGCCGTCAAGTGCCTAGGTTTTCCAGGATTCAAAAGAATAGAGTAAAATCAAAGATTTAACTCAATTCTTTTAAATTATGGAAAACCTAACGGCGGTTTTCTTGAGTTTTCTGTTTTCTTTCATAAGTGTTCTAGATTTTTTTGAGGTTTTCTATTTTATTTGTGAAGTGTTCTAGGTTTTTTTTACTTTAGAAATAAACCGAAAATTTATTAAAATTTTCTGTTTATTTCTAAAGTAAAAAAAACTTAATGAAAATCTATTGATTTTCTAAATAAATAGAAAACCTCAAAAAAACCTAGAACACTTCACAAATAAAATAGAAAACCTCAAAAAAATCTAGAACACTTAAGAAAGAAAACAGAAAACTTCAAAAAAACCTAGAACACTTAACGAATAAAATAGAAAACCTCAAAAAAACCTAGAACACTTCACAAATAAACAGGAAACTCAAAAAAACCTAACGAAAATCTATTGATCTTCCAAATAAACAGAAAACTCAAGAAAACCGCCGTTAGGTTTTCCATAATTTAAAAGAATTGGGTTAAATCTTTGATTTTACTCTATTCTTTTGAATCCTGGAAAACCTAGGCACTTTACGGCACTCCCAGGCACTTGACGACACTTCACAAAAATATTTTGCAATAATTAAAAATCAAAACTATTTATTGAAAACACAAAAATAAAACAAGTTATCCATCAAGTTCAACAATTCAAAAATTCAGGTCATTTACTAACTGCTAGAATAGATATTGCTATATAATCAATAAAAATTCAAATAAATTTTGTCCTTTATGTTTAAAGTATGAACAAAAGGAAATTATAGAAAGAATTGATCATTTTTTATGAGTATGTCCTTCCCTATGAAAAATGTAGATTAATATTTCATGAACAAATTAAAAAAAATAAATCTTAATGAATTAATTTTAAAACAAGACAGTTCAAGACTATTTTCGTTAATTAATAATCGTGAAATCTATGATTCCAAGCCTCAATTTCTGAAAGGTAATCTAAGTCTAAGGGAAACTAGAGTGTAATTTACACTAATTACCCAATAATAATAATAAATAATAAATTGTGATAAAATTCAAAATAATTTTTTCATTTTCATTTTCATTTTCTTAAATACATCATAAAAAAAAAATATTAAAAAATAAAACTGTAAACAATAAAAATAAATAAAATTGGTTTTTAACTATTTTTTTATCTATTATCCAAAAACCGTTTTAAACTTAATAGTTATTTATTATTATTATTACTAGTGAATTTCTGCAAAAATATTTGTTCTCTCAAAAGTTGTCTTTAAAACAAACAAAAAAAAAGGGTTTATTTGACTTGGTTTTCATTTAATAATATACCTAATAAAAATATTAGTACCTTTTCAAAAACAATTTTTAATTATACAAATAAAATTGAAACTATTAATCATAATATTCAAACAAAGATTTTTTCTCTATTTTTTTTTAATTCATATCATTTTTGAAACACAATTTAGAATATTTTTTTGATATTTCACAATCAAATTCTATTATTTTTTTCAATCAAAAAAACATGATATAAATCTATTATCCTCTAAATTAATTAATTAATTTTTTTTTGTCTCAAATTACTATATCCTTTTTGTTTCTTTAATATTAAATAAACAAATAAAAGTTTTCTTGATAATGCAGAAAGGGTTTCAAAGGAAGGATATATGCCAAATGACTTCGATATATTATCCTGCCGTATTCCAACAACAGGTGTTAATGAAATAGATGTTGATGTGGATGAATCTAATTGGTTGTAAGTTTGATTTTTTTCCAAAAAAAAATAAAAGAATAATAATTGAAATGTAATTTCAATTCATCTTTTTTTCTGAATTTATTTTTATTTTCTTTTTTTTTTTTTTTTCTTCACAATAATAATAAAATAAAATAAATAAGGGTTATTGATGTTGGCGGACAAAGATCTGAACGAAGAAAATGGATACATCAATTTGATAATGTCTCGATTGTTATTTATGTATGTATTTTATCCATTTTAATTACTTTTTAAAAATATAATGAATATAATAATCATTTATTTTATAAAGTCATTTTAAAAAAGTGAAAACTTTTTATTTTGATTTTGTCAAGAATAAAAACTTTTTTAAAGTTTTATGTTTTCATAAAGCAAATTTTTTTTTAAAAAAAGTGCTTTCCTTCACACACCAACCTCTAAGCTATTTCCAAGAAAGTGGGGCAAATTTATTTCAAAATATCTTTAAAAAATCCAATCGTCAGAAAAAAATTTAAATATCCAAAATCGTTAACTACCATTTATTGATTCTTGAGAATTTTTCAATTTGTTTTTTAGTATTATATTACATAAATTAAAGATATTAAATTTTCTGATCTCGATTTTATGTCCCTACGACCCAAAAAACACTAAAAATGGAAAACTGATCAGATACCTTCCATTAAAAACATTAAAAAAACAAAATGAAAAAATAAAAATAAATAAAGTTTCCATTTAACTTTTTCTTGAAAACATTTTTTGCCAAAATGATTGAATTCAAACTTGAAATTATGTATATTTTTAGATACAATATCTTATTTTAACTCATTTACTAAAACAAATTCTAAATTATGGGAATTTTATTTTGACAAAAGGGACTAATTTGGTCTTCAAATGTTTTTTTTTATTTTAAAGAGTAAAATTAAAAAAAAAGTTATTTAAAAAGGATAAACTCTCTGTAGAAATATTCTAATTTAATATATTAACTTATTCTTTGAATTTAAAAATTTTCTCAACCTCAATTTTTAAAAAAAAAATAAAAAAGTGCACAGTAATTTCGAGAAATATTTTCGATATTCAAAAGTTGAGAGAGTTTTTTATTCTAAAAAAAATTTATCTGTGTGGTTAATTGAATTAAGTTATAAGGATAAATTTCGAAAAATATTAATCAGAAAAAAATAGTGCTTTTTTTTTTTTTTTTTTTTTAATTGTTTATGGCCGAGATTGAATCATGACCTATTGCCCTTGTATGGAAGCAGTTATATAAGAACTTAGTCGTATGTTTGAATAAAAAAGTACTTTTTTAAATTAAGGGCTTATCTGATATTTTTTAGGGTGGAAATTGGTGTTTATTATTTTCTTTTTGATCGAAAAAATCTCAAATCATATCTTGCTTAATCTCAACGAATTTTTAAATAGAATAAAAAACATATAAATACATATTATTGTTTAAAAAATGAAATTTACCCTTTTCCATATTTACAGTTTTTTATTGAAATTTGTCCTACATTGTTTTCTCCAAAAAAAGTGCTATTTTTTTTTTTCATTTTTTGGAAATATTTCAAAATAAATATTTTATAATAAATACCCGAGTCATTGATTCAACCAGTATTAATATTAAAGTTCATTTGATATAGTCAATTAACTGATACCACCACTAACAAAGATGATTTTTTATGAACTGTAAAAAAAAATTCCTCACTATTGTGGAAATACCTTACACCACATTTAAAGGTTAATCCTTCACTTTACTAAAACAAAAAACTTTCAAAAAGTTTAAATTCTTGAAAAAGACAATATCCTGAAATCTGTTTTTTTGAAACAGAAAATTTTCAAAAAGTTTTAATTCTCAACAAGTTTTCACTTTTTTAAAAATAGAAAACATGATTAAAGTTTGAAAAAAATCCTCACTTTTTTAAAACTACTATATTATAACAATAATTGTTTTATTAATCTAATAAATTGCTTCTAACTAATATAATATATCTATAAATATTTACACTTTTATTTTTTTTTAATTATTGTTAATATTAGGTAATTGCATTATCAGAATATAATCAAAAATTATTTGAAGATGAAGAAGTCAACCGTTTAAGAGAAAGTCTGCTTTTATTCGAAAAAACAATTAATAATGATCATTTTAAAAAAACAAATTGTATTCTTCTTTTAAATAAAATGGATTTGTTTGAAAAAAAAATTAAGCAATATCCATTTAAAGATAGTTTTACAGAATACGAAGATGAAAATGAAGTAGATCCAATTATCGAATTTATTTCAAACAAATTTAAGGGAATTGGTGAAAATAAGTTCAGAACAATTGGCATTCATAGAACCAGCGCGACAAATACAGTAAATTTTTTTTTTTTTTTAATTTTTAATGTTCATTTTTCTTGAAACATATTTAAATTTTTGATTGATTTTTTCTTTTCTAATCTTTTTTCTAAATTATATTTAAATAAAAAAAAGGAAATGATGAAAGATAATTTGAACATCATAAAAAAACATTTGCCAAATAAAAACTAAATGCTAGAGAAACGTTTTAATGGGAATTTGAATTTCATCTTAATTAATTGCTACCCAACAAAATATTTAAAAATACAATTAAAAAAGTTTATATTTTTAGTCATCATAATAGTACATGTTGAAAAATAAAACAAAGTATGAATATATTTAGCTGAATTTAATCAAGCTAAATTTTCCAAATAATTTTTTTTTTTTTTTGAAAATTGAATTTTTTACAGATTTCATTTTTTTGGAATTAAGCAGCCAATGGAGAGTTACATTACATTAATTATAAAAATAACATAAATCACAAAAATTTCAAAAAAAAAAAAAAAATTGTCAAATGTTTATTAGATTTATTAATATAAAATATAAACCATGTTTTTGTTTTTGTGATGGTGATTTTGTTTCGTAAAAGTATTTAGATACTATAAACTCATTATTTTTTATATTGACCTGCTTTTAATTCTAATTGTTCCATTCATCAATTCAATTCATATAAACTTTTTAATGTGAACCTATTCAAATATTGAGTTTCATTCAAAGATAAACAAAATTCAAAGTGATTGTAAAAAGTATCATTAAATTTCGTTAATAGCATTATTTTTTAACAACATAATCGCAAAACATTAAAACATGTAATTTTAAAGTCTTTCAAACCTCAGGTATTTCCTAAAAAGTGTGGGAATTTTTTTTATATTGCCTATAAAATCCTCTTTATTAGTGGATCTATTCGTTAATGGACAATATCAAAATAAGTTAAATATTAATACTAATTAAATTAATGTATAGGGTATTTATTTTAAAATAAGTTAGATGAAATATTTTACAAAAATGAAAAAAAAAAAAAAATTGTACTTTTTTCTGGTGAAAATGAAGTACTGCGAATTTCAATAAAAAATGGGAAATATGACATGGATAAAAATAATTTTTTAAACAATAAAATACAGTTATATATTTTTCCTTTCTATTTGAAAATTAATAAGAGATTAGAGGATTTAAGAAAATATTTTTTCGGTCAAAAAGAAAATAATAAGTGCAATTTTCACCCTGAAAAAATATCAGATAAAATCTTGATTATATTTTTTTTTTTTTATCTTTTATTTATGTAATGTAATATACTAACAAACAAAAAAATTGGATTATTACCAAAAATTGGAAAATGGTTGTTAGGGAGTCTGTATTTTTGAATAAAATTATACTAGGATCGATTTTAAAGATGATATTTACAATAAATTTAAACTTGCTTTTTTATAAATAATTTATTTTCATTGAAACATTTTTTCAGTCAAAGGGGTCCAGTTTTATTGAAGAAATAGAAGACATTCTATGGGTTTAATTCATTATTCTTCTCAAACTAAAATTTCAATTTTTAGATCAAAAACATTTTTTCTCATTTTATAAAAATTTTTTTTTTTTTTTTCTCTTTTTTAATTTTGCTTTTTTTTTTTTTTTTTTTCTTTTTAAGAATTGAATTTGAAAAAAAAAATGTTTGAAACTCAAAATTAACATTAAGAAAAGTTAGGTTTTGTATGATCTTTTAAAATTCATATATTTACAAGTAAAAAATATTGTTTTTAACAATTTTAATTTCCTACAGAAATTGAGAATTTTGCACGAGACATTCGAATGAAAGGCCCAAAATATTTTTTAACATTTTTTTTTGAAATTTATAGTTAGTTCGAGCTTTTCTTTAATGAGTATCGACTCTAATACAAAGTTTATTATTTCTTATAATACTATACAATCTAATTTTGATTGATTCTTTAAAATAAGGTGACTTTTTCATTTTTGGCTTGGAACCTTTGAGTGGAATGGAGTTTAGTTTTTTTTATTTAATTTTAATTAGTAAAAAAAATGAGAAAAGTTTTTTAGTTTTTGGTTGTTCTGTTTGTTTTTTAATTGTTGTTTGGAAGATAAATGTTTTAAAAAAGCAAAGTAAAAGATAAAAAAAAATTGTTTTTATTTAGAGAGAAACTGAATACTGAACTCCATTTCAAAATTTGTAACTCATCTGAAAGAATAAATTGAAATAAAAAATATATTCATTAGTATCCAAGAACAGTAAATAATTAAATTTGATTTGTAATTCACTTTTAAACCATTTAAATATATAAAAACATGATATTTTAAAAATTAAAAAAAAAATAAAATCAAAAACTAAAAAAAAAGTGGAATCATAATTTTTGAATTTGGCAATTCAGATTTTTTTTATATATATATTTTCACAGAAAAAAAAAATTTACCGGACGATTGTTTGCTTACAATTATATTCATTTTAAAAAAGACGTAATATAGTCTCAATTTTCTTAATGTATATTTGTCTTTTCTGAGATCATTGTTTTTTCCACTTAATCTTTTATATAAAAAAAATAGAATAGAAAAAAAAACAATAAAGAAAAATATAAATTGAAGAAATTAGAAAAACATAAATTTTCTAAAGCATAACAAAATTTTTGAGAAAATTAGAAAAAATGATTCTCATCTAAATATAGTATTTTTTATTGTTTTTTTGATGAGAATATGGGACAAAGCCACTTAACAATACCCCCCCCATAAGCATTATAAAATGTATTAATATATTTGAAAAATATTTTTAATATAAATTCCCCCATATGCATTTAACTCACATATTTTGACTCATCGTTTCGAAAATGAGAAATATATTTATCTTTCATGGTTCTATATAAGCTATTTCCAAAAAAGCGGGGCAAATTTATTTGTAAATATATTTATAAAACACAATCTTCAAAAAAGTATTTAAATATACAAAATCATTAACTACCTTTTATCGATTATTTGTAAAAATTCAATTTGTTTCTAAGTATTGTATTAAATAAATAAATTTTATTAATTTTTCTGAAATCTATTTTATCAGATATTTTTTAGGTATGAAAATAGCTTTTTATTATTTTCTTTTTGATCCGAAAAAATCTTTTATATAACTTTTTTAATTTCAACAAATTTTCAAATAGAATCAAAAACAGATAACTGCATTTGATTGTTTAAAAAATTATTTGTCGCCTTTATCATATTTACAGTTTTTTTTTGAAATTGGTCATAGGTTGTTTTCTCCAAAAAAAGTGTTATTTTTTTTTTTTTCATTTTTTGAGAATATTTCACCTAAAATATTTTGAAATAACCACCAGTCATTGATTCAATCGGTATTAATATTAAACTTAATTTGGTATTGTCAATTAACTGAATAACACCACTAAAAAAGATGATTTTTAATGAAATGTAAAAAATAATTCCCCACTTTTTTAGTAATACCTATATCACCCTACCAAGAAAAAGATACTACTTATTATCTCAAATTCATTCTAATATCTGTCAGTTATTCTTTGTGCAAATAAAAATTGTTTTCCAACCTTTGTACAGTCATTTTAAAAAGACGATTACCAAAGTAACAAAAAAGTGGAGGTCTTACTATTCTATTTCACATTCTAAACTTTTTTATATTATTTAATAAAACTAAGGGTTTTTTACTCTGGAAAAAGTTTAAATTTTTTCTTTTAATGAATCTTCAAGATCAATGTACAATCATTTTCACTCACACGAGTACAATAACCAAAGAGTTGATTCTCTAGTGACGACCAAACACTTTATGACAAGTTCTCTGATTTATTTTGTTTTTGTATTAATTTTTAAAAGCATAAAACAGTCACAAATGGGCTATTTGAGCCGATAAGAATTTAAAAAGTATGATCCTAAATTTTGACGTGTATTTGTTGTTCTCAAAGATCACTATTCCCTTGAAGACTTGAAGGGTTTTTAGTTTATTATTTGAAAAATTAATCATTGTAAAAAACCACAAAAAAAACGAAAAAAGAATTAACAAATTAAAAATCAGAAGACGATTTGAGTTATCAAAAAAACAATTCACTTTATTTTTGAAAGTAAGAAGGCACTGAACAAAGAGAAAAATTAATATTGTGTTTTTTCTTTTTGTTAATTTTTTTTTTTTCAGTTCGATCCGAAAAGTTATTTCGACTTGTGTGGACGAGAGTTAATTTTTATTTCTGTTTCTTTCAAGAGAAGGTTCATTTTCTGTTGTTCGATTTGATCTCTTTCTTGGTTTGTGAATTGGTTCGTTGAAGATCCAGATTCATCTTCGGCATCAGAAGTAATTTCATGTGGTAACGTTGGTGCCAAGATGACTAAGATTGTACTTAAAAGTGCAATTAATGCAAGAAATACATAGATAATTTTTGTTGCTTTGTCAAACATTTGGGGAGGAAAGAGTAAAAAAATAAAAGGATTTTTAAAAAATATAATAAAATTAAAAAATGAAGGATTTCCATCAAAAACTATTAATTTAATTGGTTTAAAGTTTCTGAAAAGATATTAGTTTCTGAATTTAGATTCAACAAAATGATTACTGAATGACTCTTAAAATTTAAGGAGTAATGAAAATTTTCTATAATTTCATAATAATTATTTTTTTCTAAAAATTGTTCGAAAAAACCCTAACAAAAGTTGCGAACCATTTTTTTCGAATATAAGTGAAATTCATTCAAAAAATCAAATTTGTACCAAAAGTAATTAACTAAGTCAACCAAAATATATTTGAACTCAAAAATCTAGAATTAAAATGTTGCAAGTAAATTAGTTTTCTAGAATTATCTCTTCTGTCAAAGCATTACTTGGAAGTACTCGAAACTATTTTATCATTAATTTTGGTTGTGAAATAATCTTTTCTAATATCAAATGAAAGCAAAACCTGACTTTGGAACTATTTAAAGTTAAAAAATTTTCACTAACAAAAACAATAATCAAAGAGATTCAAAAAAATTGGAAATTTCAAAAAAAAATGACAATTTCTAAAGAAAGTAATAGTATTTGCCAAACGATTTTATATTGAAAACCCCTATGAGATCAAAAATCAAAACGGGTATTTTGTTTACTATTACAAAAATTTGGATTAATGAATGGAACTCTTTATTTATCTCCAAAATTGAAAAAACTCTATTTTTTATAATATCACTTATTTATACTTGTGAACTAAATTAAATTGATTTTTGCTTGTGTTGTAAAAAAAAAATTAGCAAAATATTTTCAATGGGAATGATTTTTTATTTACCAAGTAGCCCATTATCACAGATTCCATTTCCCAAATTTCATATTTATACATCTGAAAAATTATAAAATTAACAAATCATTACTAAATCCTTTGGATAATTTCATCTTACAACGACAGTCAGTTTTACTTGTAAGGAACAAGCTTTGAAAGAAATTTAATACACAGAAAGATCTCAAATTAAAGCATATTTTTTGGAATTTTATTTTACACATATTATTTTACTAGATTTTGATTTTTGTGCTTTAATTTAAGATTTTTTTGTACGTTAAATCTCGTTGAAAGGCTGTGTATTTTATATTGAACTAACCGTAACATTTTCATTTCTATTACATCATATCAAATCTTTGTTTCAAGGAATAGTAATATAAAATTTTTTACTTTTTTGAGATAATTCTTTTTGAAAGCTACCAAAAAATGCAATGATTTATTCATCACATAGAAAAATATTTATATTCATTTCAGAAGAATAGTTCTAATCATTAAAATATTAAACGTTTTCACAAATAACACTTAGAAATAATTTTTTTGTTGTAAAATGGAATTAGATTTTTCAAAATCATATGTTCTAAAAGATATTTGGGAATTAAGTAATTTTATCCTCAAAACTCAATCTCATTTTTTTTTCTGACAAAAATGATTTAAATTTTTATACCAATTCTTGTGAATAAGACCAAACCATTTGTTAAAAAAATTTTTTCAAAATTGAAAATTTGTTTGCATTGTTTTTTTATTTTTTGAAAACCAGAAAAATGACCAACTTTTATAAACCCTTAAAGAATAAAAAAAAAAAAAAATTATTTTGCTCCTTAGATCTCAATTTAATTGAGAAACTTTAGTAAATCTTATATCAAATTTTAATTTATTTAATCAGATATACCTCAATTAGTTTTATTATATGGGATTTGAATTGAAATATTAATTATTAACAATATTAACAGAATAAAAAATATTATTTGAAAATCAAGATTTGACAACAAAAAAAAACAAAAAATATTTTAACATTACCAAGAATTAACTTAATTGTTAATAAAAATAATTGATATATTTTTTTGTTTTATATTGGAAATAAGTGAGATTTTGATATTTAAAAAAAGATACTTAATTTATTAAAGTGTTTGAATGGGGTTAAAATATCAAGTAATTAAGTCAAAATACAAATTACAAAATAAAAAAAAAAAAAAAAAAAGGCCAAGATCTTGACCAGTTTTCATTTTATTTTATAAAAATATTACTCCATAAAGGAATATGGGAAATTTTACCATTTTGAAAATTTTTAATTGTGTAAACCTTACTGAAAAAAATATTATTAAGTGCCATATGATACCAATACTTTGAAACCAAAATATTTTTCTATACTCGATTTGTGGAAAAAAAAACAAAATAATCCATAGCCGAAATAAGAGATGAATCTTTTGATAATTCTATTGTTTGAAATTTTTTTTTGATTTCAAAGGTTTTGGTTTTATTAAATTATTTTTAGGATCAAGAAATTTATTTATCTGGATGATTGAAATTAATCCTAGAATAAACCCTAGAAATAGACAAAAAAAGGTATACATTTGAACCAAATAATTTCCTTTTGAAGGCTAAATATTAAAGTTCACCTTTCCAAATAATTTTGTTGTCATCAAAAATGAATAGAGAAATAAATTAGACCAAAATCTATTTTTGAAGATTTTTTTTTTTTATCTTCTTAATTTTGAATGAATCAAAATAAACAATTAATTATATTGAATTTTCTCACCCCATGACTATTTATTATTATTCGACAGAATCATTTTTTTAAATTATGCTTTCAAAAATGTTTTTTTCAAATATTTTATCAAAACAAGTCAAAATAAAGGACAATGTTTCCAAAATTAAAGAAAGGATCTGCTTTATCGGAATTATTAATTTGTTAGAAAAGATAAACTCAAAGAAAATAAAAAATTGAAACCAAAATTAAGAATTATTTTTGGGGGTTTCAATTAAATCAAAAATAAATAATTATCAAATCAAAAAAAATATATCTAATAAATCTATATTTCTGAAGAAGAATTCAAAAAATGTGTTATTTTCTGAAAAAATACTAGAAATAGAGAGGAATTAAATGAAATTTGGATTTCAAAAATCCTCTTGGTATATCTTTATAAATAAAAAGTAATTTTTTGATCAAAAATTTTTTAAAACAATTTTTTACAGTTCAGAATTAAAAATAAACCAAAATAAAGAAGAAGTAATTGTATCAAATTTTGTAGATAAGATCAAGAAATAAATGATTTTTATTTATTTTTTCTTGTTGATTTTTTCTTTCGTTTGAACTACTTGTTTTAATGTTGATATGTAAATATATAATAGTATAAGATATATTCCACCCTTGCATTTATTAAAATATTAATTTATTAAGGTCAAAAAAATGATTTGAATAATTCAGTTAATAGTAAACAGTGTAACTCAACATTTGTAAAATGTACTTACCTCCTTAATGAAATAATTTTTACCCAGAAAGCGTGAAATGATTTTCATAAATTCCTAATTGTGAAATCGTAACTGCATGTTTAAATTTCTGAAAAGTGAATTTTAAATCAAGTCTAAGGGTAACTTGAGTGGAATAGACAAGAGACCTATTAATAGTTAAAAATGAAATCATTTTTTTTTAAATTGCTATTTCTTGAATGCCAAATTATAAATTAACCTTACCAAACGTCCATTTCCATAAAGACTGGAAAACAAGAGTAAAGACATGGTTTGACCAACCAGCACGAAAGACTAGAAGAAAACAAAATCGAATCAAAAAGGCCATCAAAGTTGCACCAAGACCAGCATCTGGCTCACTTAGACCAATTGTTCACTGTCAAACACAAAGATACAACATGAGAATTAAATCAGGAAGAGGCTTCACACACCGTGAATTGAAAATGGCAGGCATTTCAAGACACCAAGCAATGGGCATTGGCATTGCTGTTGATAAAAGAAGAAAAAACAGATCTGCACAAACTTTAAAAGAAAATGTTGAAAGACTCAGGGAATATAAAGAAAAATTGATCTTATTTCCAAGAAGAAGAAGTAATTCCTTCACCATTCTTTTTTTTTTTTTTTTATTTCAAATCGCTTATTTAAAAACTTTTTTTTTTTCTTTTATCAAAAATTTCAACACAAAAAAAGAGAACCCAAACAAACAAGACTCAAAAAGAGATTTACAAAAACAAGCCAAACAAGTTAAAACCTATATGAAAGTTCGATATCCAGAAAGAGTAATTGAAACCAGAGTGATCCCACAAGAATTACGTGAAAGAGATCTTGCCAAAGAAAGAAGAGACAAAATTCAAAAAACCAAAGAAAGACTCATTAAAATAAGACAAGGGAAGAAGAAATAAGAACTAAGTCTTCTTGATGTTGTTGTTGCAGGTTGGTGACTGAGGTATTCAATTCTGATTAATTTTTTTTTTTTTTCTTTTTTTGTTCATTGCTCATTGCTTTTGCTTTATTGAATTTTATTAATTTTTTTTTTTTTCATTTCTTTTTCATAACTTTTGCTTTTGGGGTTTTAAAAAAGATCCCATTATAGCGAAACAAAAAAACGATCTCAAATAAAATTAGATTGAAAGTTTTTTGGCTTTTTTTTTAGAAATTTATTTTCTTTTTTTTTTACTTTTTTTTGGATGATGGAATTGATACAACATTTTCAAATTTATTATTTGCGAAAAACAACACCATACTTTTCATTTTAATTGAAACCACTATTATTCAAATTTCAATCCAATCACAGTTTTCTTTGAATCGATCAATAATATAATCCCAAAACGACAGCCAAAATTAAAAAAATTTCAGTTCGAGCAAAAAACCCAAAGTACAATCCAAATTTTTTGTCATGTGAGAACTGAAATCCAATGTTATAAATAGAAAAATGGTTTAAAAGATACTATATCAAAGGAAAGTCAAAATATTGCCATTATTAGGTTTTTTTGGAGCTTTACTGTAATTTTCAAATTAAAAAAAATAAATTTTATCTCAAACTTTCAAAAATAAAGAGAGGCAAATTAATAAAACTCAAGATTATCATGAGTCAAATGATTTTGTGAAGATCTAGGTTTTTTTCGACATTAATACAATATTTAGATTAATATTTGAGAAATCCGAAATAAAAATTTTTCAATCTTAATTGGAAAATGACAGTAAAAAAAAAAATATTAATTCAACAATTTCGTGAAATTCCAGAAGAAAACAAGGAATAGTCAAAATCAATTTTTTTTTATACTTCTCTTACTTTCTACTTTATTTGAAAGTAAATTTCTACCCACTTTCCCAACAACGATTTACTTCCCTTAAAAGACTTCCCAGTGGCCTTCATTAACCTATCGTCTCGGTGGAACATAATAAAGAGAAAAATTGAATATCTAATTTTTTTTTTTTAAATTGATTTGTGAGGCTGCTCTTTTTCTCTTCAAAATAATCAAAATATTCTATAACTTATAGGTTGGAAAAATTAATCTACTTTTACTAATATCTTTAAAACTCGACTACTTGGGGAGAATTTAATTTAGATATATAAGGTGGATTTTTAAAATCCAGATTCCTTAGAAAAAAGAGGTATCCTAGTGTGGGTGTATTAGGAATTGTGCTTTCCAAAAATAACAAATTAAGGGTTTGTCTTACCTATACTGACAAGCTCCTTTTTTCCTTTCAGAAAAGGAAAATGACTGGAAAGATTTTCTTGATACAAAAGAGAAGGTATGTTGAAGTGTTACACTCTTTGTTCAAAAGACATATTTTTTTCAACCTTTGTTGAAGAAAGAAAACTTTTCATTATTTCTTGATCTAACTGAAAAGAGATTTTATTATTTTGCAATTTCTTTTTAGATTAACATTTTTTCAAATACAACAATAGTAACTTTCCAACAACAAGCCTTTTTCTTTGTCTATTTTATTCCAAAAAAAAAAAAAAATAAACAAAAAAAATTCTCTTCTTATTTCAAAAAAAGCATACAGTTAACTTTGGTAATTTTGTAATGATTTATTAAAAAATAATAGAATTAACAAATCAAAGTCAAATGTTTGCAGATGATTTAATTTTAATTATTAAAGGCAATATGAATCAGATAAATAAAAAATTAATATTAATTTATCAAATAATAATTCAATTTAAATTAAAACCAAATAAATGTCAAACAGAAAAATCAAAAGATTTATCAAATAATAAATATTTGGGAATTAATTTAGAAAAGATTTCACATTTCGTATATGATCTGAAAAAGGCAAAAGAAACTTATAACAATTCTAAACAATTATTTAATAATTTTGACCAAAAAAAAATACTATGAAAAATAGATTATTTAAATCTTTTATATTAAGTCAATTAACATATGGATTAGAAATTTTTAATTATCAAATAAAAACTGTAAATTATTTAAATTCCTGGATTAATATATGTCTGAAATATGCAAAATAAACAGAAATATACCAGTTTTTATTTATAAAATGAATTAAAATTTGAAAATTTGATAATTTCAATTAATAAAATGAAATTTAAATTCAAAAAAAAAAAAAAAAAGTTATTTCTACCATATTTAGATAAACTAATAAAATTTAACCAAAGGATTAACAATAAAATTAATTGAAATTCAAAGATTTTAAAACTTCTTAAAAACGAAATTCATTATAAAGATAATTATTAGTTGTTGAATTCTACCAGCTGGAGGTGCCGTTAGGTTTTCCAAAATTAAAAAGAATTAAGTAAAATCAAATATTTCACTCTATTCTTTTGGACTCTAGAAAATCACTGTAAGCATTTTTTTTAATTTTCGAAATAAAAAGAAAATTTCTCAAATTAAAAAAAAGATGTGCACTCTACGGCACTTGACGACACCCTACAAGAATATTTAACAATAATTAAAAACCAAAAAAAATTATTTATTAATCAAAGATAATTTAGTCATTTACAAGCTCAAAAATTCTAAAATTCAGGTCATTTACTAACTTCTTAAATAAACTCTTTTTCAAACAAAATAATACATGTCTCAAATCATCAATACCATTATATTTGATTTTTAATAAGATACCTTTTTATTGGTTATTTTCTTTTTAATTTTTCATTTTTTCATTTTTTCATTATTTTTTTTATTTATGGATATTGAACATTTGGAAAATTAAAAAATAAGATAAAAAGAAATCAATTTGGAAATAATCTACCAGTATAAAAATGGAAACAGTTTAAGTTTGATTTTGAATGAACTAGATGTAGGAATTAAAAAAGGTCATTATTGGATTGATAATGGAACAAAGAAAAGAGAAAATATTGAAAAAAAAAAACAATTCCAACAAAATACCCAGATGAATTGCAACTTTATCTCGAAAATGAGACTTTCAAGAACAAAAGTTTGATGTTGTAAAGAGTTATCCACAAAATATAAAGAAAATTTTCCCAATTCACCTTGTTCAACGGTTTTTATTGATTTTATATTATTATTTTTTCCCTACAATTTAAAAATGAGTTTTCTCATTTTTTATAAAAGGACACATCAATTTATAAAATATTTAATTTTAATTTTTATTGTTTTGTTTTAATGAGTTTTAAATATTTAGTTGGGTGTTTTTTTTTATGTTTTAAAGAGTTTTTATATTTTATAATGACAATACAATTAAATTAATTCAATTATGAATAATTCTTGATATTTTATTTCCATTTTTATTTGAAAAAGAGTATCGATACCACTACAGAATAAATAACAATTCAAATATTTTTTTATTTTATCTTTAAAATACAAACAGAAGTTAATAATAGAAAATACTGACAACCTTTTAGGGTTATGCTCTTCCTTTGAAAATTATATATTTTCTAATTAAATTATCAGAATTAAAAATGAACAAAATAATTTTGAACTGTGATA
The DNA here is from genome assembly GCA_027625915.1 of Anaeramoeba flamelloides. Lineage (NCBI taxonomy): Eukaryota > Anaeramoebidae > Anaeramoeba > Anaeramoeba flamelloides. Next base: position 153,966 of record JANTQA010000044.1, read on the forward strand.
GTTTAACTTTATTTTAATTAATTAATCATCATGAAATCTATAATTTTATGATTCAATCTCTGAAAGGTAATAAAGTATAAAGGAAATTAGACAGTAATTTCCCTCTTTCTATCTCTCTCTATATATAAAATATATAAAAAACATTCATCTCATATTTTTTCAAAATTTTAAATAAAAAGTTTATATAAAAGTTTTTATTGATCAATATAAACAACTTTTTACATTAGAATTTTAAAAGAAATTAAACACAATTTCACTCTAAAAACCTTCCAAAAACGAAAAATTCACCTTTTTTTATTTGTTTCTATATTTTCCCAGACTTTGTGTTCTTTATAGTAAGAAAAAGTGTTACAAACGAAAAAGGGCAAGTCGGTACTTACTAATACTGAGACACTGAAACACAACAGTATGTATAATTTGAAAATCAAATCTAAAAACCAAAAACAAAAAAGGCCCAAATTATTAAAGTAAATTTAATAATAATAATAAAAAAAAAACAAGGTATTTTTTAGGTTAAAAACTTTTACAAAGTCGGAAAAAAAACATAAAATTGATCAAATTTTCAGTGAAAATATCTCTAACTTCAAATTATTATTTTACAAATTAAGATTTACCATTTTTCCAAAAAATAAATACCAAAAATAAATTAAAAAAAACTGTTTTAAATATATCTATTTCCAACATTTTAAGTTTGACTTTTAAATAAAAAATATATTATGATTTATGAAAATTTTGGGAAATTAATAAATTTAAACATTTAATTAATCAATTTAGAGATAAACTTGTGCTAATCATTATTTCAAGGTTTTAAATGTTTTTAGACATATATTAAATTAATTTCAAATTACTAATTATGATAAAAAAAATCATAAATAACTATTATCAAATAAATGATATTAAGAATAAAATTTCGTTAATTAATAATCAAAAAGTTATTAAAAAAATATTATTTAATCTTTTGAAATTTCAAGAAATTTCATAAAATTTTTTAGAAGACAATAGATTAGCAATTTTTTTTTGAACTTCAAGGATTTAATATTTTGTTCATTTTTCTTGGATTTATAAAATATGAGTAAAAATTATTAATAAATTCTTTTTAGAACTCAAAGAAATTTGTAAATGTGAGATTCTATATAAATGAAAAAAATAAAAAAAATTGTCATTGTTCTACTTTTTTTTCCAATTCAATAATTCAAATTGAAAAAGATGAGATCATTTTATTGAAAAAAAATCATTCAAAATCTGAAATTTTTTCAAAAGTAATAATTTTTTTTTCCAAAAATGATCATGGGGTTTGTCAACCAAGTTTGAAAGGATGTTTGAGAAAAGATATATGCATTCCAAGATAACTGATAATTTTAAATATGAAGTAAATTCTGATTTGAATAAATAATTCTACAAATTTGAATCAAAGCAAAGATATCAAATATTGAAAAAAAAAATTCATCAGTGTGTTGATTCAAAAAAGGCTTATCTTTGGATCTCATCAAAAAAATTTTCTATAACACAACCAAAAATATTTAATTAATTTCTCAACAACTTTTCAATATTTAAAGATATTGGGAGCTTTGTATATTTACTATTTGTTGCAAAATAAATGGAACAAATTCATCATTTCCAAAAACAGATGATGTAGAAATCAAAAAACTTTTCAATTTTTTATTTCTTAAAAAAAGCAATAAATACTTAATTTTCTCTTTTATAATTGGGGGCTTTGATGATTAATATTAATTTATTTCTTGGAACGTTTTTATTTTGGAAAGCTGAAGGAAAATTTTGATCTTTTTATTTTACAATCAGCATCACTGTTTTAAAGATCATAAAATTTTCATTAATCTAAGAATTCTTTTTTCAAAAAATTTCATCTCAATATCAACTTTCTTAACTTTGATTTGACTTTGTAAAAATACCTACCAAAACCAGAATTTGTTTTATATTATAACTCTCACCAGACTGGGGACTGTTGTTACTTGATCGCCTCAAAGAAAAAAAAATAAGATTTGACAAAATCTGAAAACAGAAAAAAATGAAAATACAAAGTCGATCAAAACACAAATTTTTTCCAATTTCAAAATCAAAACCTCAGTATTAACATCTCAAACGAGATATCCTTATGATAAAAAATTTTTGTGTTCAGATCAGTGAAAGTTATCCATTTTTATTATTCCAAAAGCTCTAAACTATTCAAAAATTCAGTAAGCATTTGATTATTTATTTTTGTATTTTTAAATATATTTTGAATTCCAAAATTTATTAAATGTGAAAAGAAAAAAAAAATATGCTGATTTTTGTTTTTTGATCCCCAAACCGATTAAGGGTTGGTATTTTTGTAATTGAAAAGGATTAACTTATTGAAATAATCATTTTTTCTGTGGTTTTTTATTTTCTTTTTTCTTGGGAAAGTGTTTTTCATCATATTTTTTAAGATTGTCTGTATTGCCACCAAACACCTTTGCCTTTTGGTCCTTTGCACGCTCTCTCTCTCTTGGGTTTTTAGTTATAACAAACATTGCCTTATGATATGTACTATGTAGCCATGCTCTTGTTTTACTGTTTTTGTTATCGTCATAACTTTCACCAAGTACTCTATCAACAGTATTGCTTATACCTCGAAAAAATTTATTATTGTTGAGTTCTTTCTTTTCGTTGGACATTGAAACTATTTTGATTCAGATAAAAAAAAAATTGAAGAAAAGAATAGATTTTTTGGTATTTCAAAAATTAAAAAAAAAATCAAAATATAAGTTTAGGAATTTGCAAAGTGTCAGTCAAGTGCCTAGTTTATTTTGAGTTTATCAAAATTTCATAAAAATCAAATATAATAATTGATTTTTATGAAAACAAAAACAAAACCTAACTGCGAATAAAGGGAAATAAAAATTCCTTTCTTAAATTACAATAAAAAAAAACAGATATTTTTTTTCAAAAAAAGGAAATGTTCTTATGAATGAGGCCAAGAACACAAAAATAAAGAATAGACAAGGAAGCTTATTTTACCTTTTTATATTTTGTAAAGAGAAATAAATATTGAAGAGTGTAAAAAGTTAAAGAATAAAAAAATATTTTGAAAAATAATGATTTTTTTTTCTTCATAATACACTACAAATAATCTCATGAAACTTTCAAAGCTGATCAGTTTTACAACACTTTTACCCTTTGGGTATGTTGGAAATCTTCAAAAGACTCAAAGTTTTTGAAAAGCCACATAATTTTGTGAGAGGAAGGTTTTTATTTATCATTTTTTAAAACTACCAAAATTTTAAAGTTTTAAAAGACTTCAATTCTGAACAGTACGAGATAGGTTTTTCTGAAAAAAGTGATTTGGTTATTTTGAGAGAAAATTTATGAAAATTTGTTTTGAAGTTCTTAAAAATTCAAACTAATCAAAACAAGCTAAGGGTACCAAATGTAAAAAGAGTGTTCATTTTAAACCAATCTTGGTATTCAACTTTTAAAAATTATAACATAAAGTTTATTAATACTGAAATTCTCTCTTGAAACACAGATTTTGATTGAAAATTCTTATTTTATTCTTTTGTTTTATGTCGGGCGAAAGAGGAAAATTAAAAATTGTTGTAAAAACTTCGAGTGATCTTGAGATTTATTTTATTTTTAAATTTATTTTGTTAAAAAAAATTGAAATCAATCAAAAAGTGGGTTGTTTCTGATTACTGTTTAGTCATTTTCTTAACAGTATGCGAAAAAAATCAAAATTAAAAATTAATAAATAAAAAAAAAATAAAGAATAAAAAAGTGATCCAAACTGTTTAAATGTTTAAAGTCAAAGGAGCCAATGATAAATCATGCCTAAAACCGAATTTCAAACCGAAAATAATTATCACAATAAAGGTTCAGTTTTCTAAAAATTCAGGCTGATCTGATATTTCCCAAATACTTTAATTAACAAAAGAATTCAGGTTGACTCGAATTCAAAAATTTGTGTTTTATGCAAATAATGCTAAAAGTTTAGTTCATCATTTAAAAAGGTTACCTAAATCAATATTGTGGTGAAAATTTAATCACAAAAACTCTATTTGGAAAAAGTAACAACCATTCCAATTGATGATCAAAAATTATAAGACACACAGATTGATTGTATCTGATAAAATTGTATTTTATGAAATAAAAATTCAATTTCTTTGATTTCAAACAGATATTTGAAAGTAAAAATGATAACAGTCAAATCTAAAACCCGGAAATTTCTGAAACCCGGTAATTCCATTTTTCTGATCAATTGTAAATATTAGTAAAAAGTCAAAAATATACTCCCATTTTACAGACAAATAACCCAATTACCCAGCAACTTATAACCGTTCCAATTGGGGTATTAGTTAAATATTCTGAATCCATCATTTTTAACTCTTTGGTGAATTCAGAAATCAAAAAAATCCAAAATTTGTAAAATTAATTGAGAACATTACTAAAAATGAAAATCCACTTTTGATTTTAAATTTTGAAATAAAAAACATTTTCATCCTTTTAAAATATTTGAAAGAATTTGAATTTGAGAGAGGTGTTTGATTATTGTAAATTTTCATAAAATTATGAAAACCATTTTGTCAAAAAATAAATCCTCTAAGGTTCCCAATAGAAATTTAAAATTTTGAAAAAATTATTAAAAGAAAGATATAAAGTAAATAAAACTCTTATTTCATAAATGATGTAACAAAATAATTCTTATAAAGATGATTCCTAATAAATTTAGATTTTATCTAAAGGGAAAATCGCAATAAATTTGATTTTCAATTGTCACTAATGTTCTCAATTAATTTTACAAATTTTGGATTTTTTTGATTTCTGAATTTACCAAAGAGTTAAAATTAATGGATTCAGAATATTTAACCAATACCCCAATTGGAAAGGTTATAAGTTGCCGGGTAATTGGGTTATTTGTCTGTAAAATGGGAGTATATTTTTGAACTTTTTACTAATATTTACAATTGATCAGAAAAATGGAATTACGGGGTTTCAGAAATTTCCGGGTTTTAGATTTGATAGTAACATTTCAGCAGATTATCATTTATTCAATTCCCCAATATCTGTTTTTCATTTAAGATTCATAGTTAAACCAATATATATATAGAATCTAAAAGTCCCAAACAAAAGAATAAAGATGACAAATTACAATCTATTTTTTTGAAATACAATTTTAAATAAAAAAACAGATTAGAGGAAAATAAAGCAAAGTGAAAATTGTTTTAATTTGATATTTAAAAAGACAAGTATTGTAAAAACTTTTCAATTGAAAGTTGTTGCATTTTGATCCTGTGAAATATATTTCAAAATTAGAAAAAATTGCAAAAAAACAAAGTTTTGTTAATTAAAAAATATTGTTACAACAATTTTGAAAAATTAAAAAAAACCTAGAAACTCCCTCCAAGAGTGAGGAACTAGGTACCAGAATATAAATATTTTTTTACTAAATTAATGAATTTATTTAATTAAATCAAAAATAAGTTTTCTTAAGGGTTAAATTTATTCTTGATAAAAAGATTAAATTTGATTATTTTAATATTTCCATAATTAAACTTCCTATTTTTCTTTATTAGAAAAAAAATACATCAAGCGTATTTTTAAACTTGCAAGATAGGGACAAATTCAACATTTGATCAAAAAGTGATTTTATTAATTCATTTATGCATAGAAATAAAAAAAACTTTTTTAGCAACAATAAATAACTTTTAAATATAAAATTATATATTTTCAAATAACAAATTCCTTTTGATAAGAAATATATACAAATTTATTGGGAAATTTTGTGTGAAAATATATTTTTTTTGAGATTATTACAGTCAGTCCCACTATTAAGATACAAACTTTAAGGGTCTAATCATTTATCGTGGATTTACCCCAAATTCAAGGAGTGACTTGAAAACATAATGTGGAATATTGGAAAATTACCCTTCTTTTAACTGATAAAATTCAAATAAACAATAAAAAAAAAAAATTCTGAGAGGAACTCGTTGACCTAAATGCAAAAAAAAATAATTTTAAAAAAAAAGTTAACAAGCATTCTCATCATTTCAAAAAATTCAATCAAAAAAAAAGTTGATTGAACTTACTCAATTCTAAAAAAAACAAATTTGAAAAAAAAAATCACGTGTTTCTTTTTTTTATTTCCGAATGGTTAAATGTCTTCAATTTAAAACAAATTACTTTCTTAAATTTCGAAATCAATTTAATTCGATTTAAACTAAAATGTGGTTATTTTGTAACCCTTTTGATATTTGACAAAGTAAGGATTTTGTAATATTCTCGGGAAGAAAATAAAGCATTTGAGAATAGTAAAAAATGAAAAAAAAAAAATCTTCAAGATCCCAAAAAGTGCCAAATAGAGATACTTCGGAACCAACAGATTTGTTATCAAAATAATAATTCTAATCCATCCAAATGGGAAATTGAGTGTCAGTCTTTGGAGTTGTTTGCTAAAAATTTCCTCTTTCATGATTTTGGTTTTTTGGAGATCGATCACGCTTCACACTTTGGTTAGTTTTTGATTGTTATTAGGCACTTATTAAAATTACAAATTTTTTTTACATTTCAGAAAATTATTTTTTACCGTAATGACTCGACATTAAATGCAAATTAAGATATAGAAACTATTCAAATTAAAGCATAAAATACAGATTCTTGTAAAATAATTTCTGAAAAAAATTCCAAATTTTGTTCACTACTTTGAGATAGTTTTGTATCATTATTTTTGGTTGATAGTTTGTGTTTTAAAAGTAAAGCTGATCTTCAGCCATTTCCAGTTTTCAGACATAATATTTATGCAAAATTTAAGTCAAGAAAACAATTCCAAATTAAGTCACAAAATTAAAATTCTAGTAAAATAATTTGAAAAAAAAAATTTAAAATTTTGTACACTACTTTGAGATTTTTTTATCTTTAAATTTAGTTGAAACTTTATTTCCTAAAAGTGAAATTGTCTATATTATGAGTTAAAATATTAGTTTATTAATTCAATTTTTTAGAAAAATAATTGTTATGATTTTTTTCTATATATTTTTTTTATTTATATTTTCATGTATTCCTCCTATGAGATTGTGAAAATCAATTAAAGAATAGAACGAAATAATTGGTTCAAAAATAATTTCAAATAGTTCAAAAAATTTCATTCTGGATAAAGTTATCTATTATTATTTTGGATTTTTTTTTAATTCAAATCTTGGAGTAATTGTTCTCATTTTGAAATTAACAACTATTTTGATTGAAATAATGTTACAATAAAGTAAGAAAGATCAATTATTTTGATTTTTCATTGTACAAAATTATAGAAAACAAGATAATATTTATCTTTTAAAATTTTCTAAAATATTAACTTGACAGTTAAAAAAAAAAAATTTATTTTTTTGCTTTTAATTCAATCCTTTTAATTATTGAATAAATTAGCAAAGTAATTTTAAATTATATTTTATTTTATAATGAGATTTTTTTTTTTGGCATCTGTAGTCAATATATTATTATTAGGTGAGACAAATTTTGGATACAAAATCAATTTTCTTTTTTCCAAGTTCTTAAACTGTAATAGTTTATATTTTTGATTATTTGAAATTATTTTTCATTTTTTTCTTTTTCATTTTTAATTTTTTCTTTTATCTTTTTACATTTAAAAAAAAGGGTAATTGAATTAATAAATTGTTCATAAATCACAATTTTTCCAATTTTTACTATTATATAATTTTATAAAACCCACAGGGGGGTTTTACATATTGACAATAGTTAACTTAGTTATTTTAGGTAGAATTTCTCATTTCTTTTAACAACAAAAAAATCTACAATTTCATTAATTATATTATATCAGTAGAAAATTCAACTGTTAAATTTTAAAAATTGTTAAATCTTTAATATTGAAATTTTAAAAATCTTATTTTCAAATAGTTACCAATTATAACAAAAATTGAAATATTACAAAATATCATTTTTGAAAAAAAGAATAAATAAAATTTATTTAGTAAGTGGTAAAATTAAAATAGTAAATAACTAAAATCCTATTTTTTGAGTCTAGATGGTTCAAATTTCTTTTTAAAATCAATTTTTTCATTAAAATAAATTAATTTTATTTTTTCATTGTTATTATTTTCTTTTTTAGGGAAATCTTGTAATGTCTCTATATTTTTAAAACACTTCATATTTACCTAAATGTCATCAAGTCACAAATAAAGATTTAAAATAATATTGATGTGTTAATATATAAAATAAACTTTTTTTTTCTTTATTATTAAATTAAATTTTAATAAAAAAACCAAAAGAGTTAAAAGATAAATTCGAAGAATGTTATTGTTTGTTTTTTTTTATATTGGAAAAAAAAATAAATTATTCCTTTTAACATTTTTTACAAAGAATTTTATTTTGTTTTTGAATTTTTAAAAGTTGAAATTTTACTACATTAATAGTAATTGACAAAAAAAACACATTGATTTAATATTAATAACTATTAAATAAACATTGATAATTTTATGATATAAAAAATAAATAAAAAAAGGAATTTCTAAGAAATTTAAAGTTTTTTTTTCGAAAAAATTTCAAAAAATTGAATTAAGAGAAAAATAATAATTCTTTTATTCAGATCAAAATGAAAAGTTTAATTTGAATAATTATCGAAAACTTCAATTCAAATAATCAAGTATAAACAAAAAAAAAAAAAAATTCATTTAATACAATGAAATTAAATAGATAAAAGCTTTTTTTAAAAGATAAACCAAACAATGAAAAATCAAAGAAAAAAAAATTAAAAGTAACTTTTAAATATTATTCAAAGATAATATAATAATCTTTTTAACTAAGAATATAAACTCTGTTTCAGTCAAAGTGACCAACGTTTTCTTTCAAATATCAATTATTTTATATAATTGACCTTTGAAGAACAAATAAGAAATAGCAAGAATAATATACATCTAATATTTGTTGATGTATGTCTGAAAGAAAACTAATTAATCAATAAATTTTCTTAAAAATTGAAAAACTCAAATTCTTAGGGATACATTGAGAAAAACAAGGATGTTCGTTTTGAACTTCTACTGGTATTTGAATAATAAATGTGAAACAATTTTCACTTTATTTTCCACACTTTTCTTTTAGAAATCAAGTCCCCAAACGAAGTGTGTTGGTATTTGTGGTCTCTATTTGAAAAAGGAAATGAAAATGAAGTGAAATTTTTCACATTTATTAAACAAATATCAAAGATCGAATAGAATTGAAATAGTAATCAATATGATTTCTCAGCAATCATTTCCACAGTTTTAATAACCTTAGAATAACACGTTTTTACCAAGTGACTATTGATCTTGCAATTAAAAATTTTTTTGCAACTGAATGACGTTTTAAAACAAAATCGAAAAAAAAAAATAAAAATGTGTAAAAATGATTTCAATTTTGAAAATTTCCAAAATAAAATTTTTCTTCTAATATCTTTGCAAAACCTTTAAACACATGTAATATACTCATTACAACTGGGCCTATTTGACTGAAAAATAGTTTGGATATATATATTTATATATATATATATATATATATAGATTTATAAGTGTGTGTGTGTGTGTGTGTGTGTGTGTGTGTGTGTGTGTGTGTGTGTGTGTGTGTGTGTGTGTGTGTGTGTGTGTGTGTGTGTGTGTGTGTCTTTCTTTATTGGTAAAAATTTGAAAAAAATCAAGTGGAAATTTTAACTAGTTAATCTAGATTAATTAGGATCTTTGAAAAAAAGTTCTGATTTGTGTGTCTTTTATTAAATAATATTGTTTATTTGATTTCTAGATTTTAAAAGGACTAAAATTAAAAAATCCTAAAGATTAAAAAAAAATTCAATGTTTAATCCAACTTGAACTATTGACAAAATCAGATAAAAGTTTGAAAAAAAATATTTGTTCAAAAAACTGACAAATTTTACCATTAAAAAAAATAATAATTTTTTTTATTTTTAAATTATTTACAATCAAATATATATATATTACTATTTAAAAGCAACAAACTGATAAAAAAATATCTATGTGATGTCAAAATATCTTTTTATAATGAATGAATGATTTATAAAAATAATATTGGAAATGTTTGGTGCAAAGTGCCCTAAAAAATTTCATAGTAACGAGTGATATATTTTAATCATTAAAACTGAAAAGTTTTTTTGATATCTAGACAATATTTACAAAAAAAATCAAATTGATTATTTTTACAAAATATAGATGGAAAATAAAAAAAAAACAATAACCTAAAAAAATTTTCGAAATATTAAAAAAATTTTTCAAGTTATTTTTTAATTGAGAGTAACTATACAATTTTTAATTATAAAATTTTCTTATTAAGATAATTTTTTATAAATTCGATATCTTATAATCAATTCATCACAAAAATATAAAAATCATGAAATTCAAAAACTTTTATAATTTTTAAAACTATTTTTTTATTTTAACTGTAAAATTTTTAATTGATAAATTTTTCTTTTAAAGAAAATTTTTAATAAATGATATAAGTTGAAAATCTATATTAAAACAATTAAATATAAAAGTTCATTACAAAGGAAATTAGGTAATTTCGGGTTGTAAGGGTTATATTTAATAAAATAGTTTCATGTTTCTTTAAACAAATGTCTTGGTTTTTTGTAGACATATCTGAAAAAAATAGTAGAAACCCTAAAAAAATTAGTACAATATAAAGTATCAGTGGTAAAAATAAAAACTAAAATCTCAAGGTTAGGGTTTAATACCCTAAAATGGATATAATTACTAAATTATTTACCTTTTTAATTAAAAAGTCACCAAGGAAAAATTTTACGAAAAATCAGATTTATACTTGGTACTCTCATTAATTCTTGGAAGGGAATTGCTGATCAATTTGAACCTTTTTGAAATATTATAAAAACTGATGAATAATTGGAAAAAATCCTTTTCAATGTAAGGAGTCGATCTGATTTTAGTGAGAATTGATCACGCTCTCACTTGTTACAATCATTTTTCTAATTCAAATTGGTGATTCGTGGAGTAAGTAGTCTTCAGAATTTTTTAATTAAGTCTTTTATTTAGTCAAATATAAAGAAATTCCCAAAAAAAAAAAAACATATAATTTAGAAAACCAAAAGACAAACAGGTGAACTTTTAGTACTCATTTTTTTTAAAAAGAAAAACAATTAATAAAAATAAATGTTTTTTTGTTAAAAAGGATTGAAATTTTTTATAATATTGTATTTATTTATTATTAGTTCAAATAAATCAAATTGATTTTTTAAAAAAAAATTTAAAAATATAGTGATCAATAACAAAAAATAAACAATTTCTTTTAGGAACATATTAATAATAAAAATAATAAATAAATATAATAAAAAGAAATATAAAAAAAGTAGTAACAATATATATTAATATATATATATAATTTCCTTAATTTTAATTAACAACAAGAAAAAAAAAAAAAAAAAACCTCATGATATTTCTTATTTTATTGAAACATTTTGATTTTTTTCAATTAGTTCATCGGTTTTTTCGATATATTCAATAATAACACGTGTTGTACCAGCTACAATCACTCTGCCTAATTTTCTTAATTCTAAGAAATATTTAAACAAAAGTAATAGATGTAAATGTAATTGTAATAATTTTTTATCCAAAATTTTTTCAATTTTTTTTTCAAAACCATTTGTTTGTATATTTTGGATAATTTCTTCAATTTCATTTAACGCTTGAATATATTGATTATCAGAATCAATAATTCTATGTATAAACTTTGTTCTATTATTTAAAAATTTTTGGAATCGATTCATTTTTTTACTTTTTGCCTTGTTTAATCTATCATTTAATTTATTATAATATTTATCACCCTCGGCCTTAAACAAGAGATTATACTTGAATTGATGTAAAAATTTAATCGACAGAATATCTTTATTTGTAAATTCCCTTTTGAGAGTATTTTCGAAAAAATTACATAAACTATTTTCAATAGAATAATATTGTTCAACCTTTGATTGAATTAATTTTGTAGAGATATTGATTACTGTCAAATATTTCACTGGTTTATCGTATTCGACATTTTGGCATTCTTTGAGAAATTCTTTATTCTTTTCGTCTATTTTTTCTTTTATTTTTTGTAATTCCTCTTTCTTGAGTATTATTTCATCAATTTTTATTATTGATTTATCATTTTGACCCATTTGTGTTTCCTTAATTGTTAGCATTCTTTCTAATTCTAAAATGTCTTGTTCCAAATCAAGTTTTTCATCTCTTTGTTGGTTATCATCGCTCTTATCCTTTAATTGATCAACATTTTTTGATTCCAATTTGGCTATTTTTTTCTTGTTTTCTTGATCTCCTTTTTCACTTTTTTCGTTTATATTCCCTAATACATTCTGTCCCTTTTTAATTTCTTTGTCTTTTTTTGTTTCATTATTAATCTTATTATCATCAATTTTCTTTTTCTTATTCAAATCATTTACAATTTTCTTTTTCTTCTTCATATCGTTTATATTATTATTACTTCCTTTATTATCATCCTTTGGATTTACTTTTTTGTCTTTTTCTGAAAGTGAATTATCTTCTGCAGAATTTGTTCCCATATTTTTTTCCTGTCCTTCTTCATCTGATATTAATATATTTAAGAAGGAAGCTAAATTTTTCATTGGTGTTGCTGTGATTTTTTTTTTAATTCTTAAAGTATCTCCTGCATAATTGCCTATTAATTTGGATATATCATTTTGGGTCTCATCAAATTCAGGGAAAAAGTCACCAGTTTCGTTATTAAAAAAGGATTCGTCTACTTCATTTTCTTCTGATAGCATTATTTGTTCATGATAATCATCATCATAACGTGCATTGAATTGAGAATTGGTTGAATAATAATAATTTGATTCTTCATTATCAGAAGAAACTAGATCATAAATTTCTTGTAAAAAATTTTTTGATTCGCTTTGTTCCAATTTACGTTTGATATTTTCCTGATCATTATTTTCTTCTCCTTTATTACTGCCCTTCTCCTTACTTTTGCCTTTCATTTTCCCTTTATCTTGGTCTATATTTTTAACCTTTTTGAATTTTTTTGACTTCATTGTACCGTTTTTTTTCAGTTCTTTTAATTGTAATTTTTCCTTTAAAATTTGTTTTTCTTTCATTAGTTGATCATGAAATTGATTTCGGATTGTTAGTAACTCATCATCATTTATTATAATAGGGAATTTATTTAATCCTTTATAAAAAGCAGTAATAGATTTATTTTCATTGAATAATTTATTTATGGATCTATTAGAATAAGTAGTTTCATATTCAATTTTTAACTTTTTATTTATTTCGAAATTCGGATGGTTTATGATTTTGTTAATTATTGTTGTCATTTCCCCAGTAAACTCATTTCCTAAATTTTTGATCAAATCTGACAAAACTTTTTTGTTTACCTGCGACAAGTTTTTGTTTGTTAAAACAAAATCTGAAAAAAGGATTTCAAAAAATATAAAATAATTGATTCTATATTTTTTGGTACACAACCCGATCATTTCCAATAAGAATTCGAATAATTTGATTTTAAATTTGGGTGTTAAGATTGAAAAAAATGGTTTTTTAATTGCTTTAATAAATTCGATTGGCGAATTATTATATGCATCATTTTTAAAATTTTTTAATATATTTGCCAAGTTGTTAAAATCTAACTTTTCTGATTTTAATATAATTGAATTAATAATCATTAAACAATTGTTTTTGAGTTTAAGAAATTGTTCTTTTTTTTTTTTAAATTTCCTCAATTTAATTTCCTTGTCTTCGTCTTCTTCATCTTCCTCTTCTCCAGATAACAATTCTTGATAATTATTTTCATTTTTATTAAAAAATTTCTTCTTCTTGGCTTTAGAGTGGAACAAAAAGGTATAATTTTTTTTTGGATAAATTTCAATTAAAAATGGCAACAGAGAACCAATATTTTGAACAAATTTAATATTCCCCTTTTGGATTATTTTATTTGATGGTAATTGCAATAATTTACTTAATAATATAATTGTTTTTTGAAATGTATTTTCAAATTGAAATCCATTGAAAATTAAAGGTTGTAGTCCTTGGAATTTCATTATTTTTTTCAAATTTTTAGGTTTGGCTTTTAGCAATATGTCATAAATAGAATCAGAATCAGAATTGGAACTTTTTTTAGAAGTAGAATTATCCTTAGAACTAGTAGTAGAATTATCATTGGGGTTAGAATTAGAATTGTCATTAGAACTAGACTTGGAATTTGATGTAGAAGTTGTATTTGTATTTGTATTTGAATTTGAATTTGAATTTGGATCCAATTTGGATTTATTTTCAAAATCCTTAGAATCATTAAGAAAATCTCGATCCACAATTATGTTTAATATATCTAAAATTAATTCAAAAATAGAGTTATTTTTAGTTTTTAATAATGCAATCAATGTCCAAAAGATTTGAGGTATTGTTTTAATCGATGATTCCATTTTCATGATTAATATTTTGAAAGTTTTTAAATTTTCGTAAATGATCCAAGAAAAATCAGTATTTTTTTCGCGATTAATAATATATTGGAAATTATTTATTAATTCTTTAATATGAGTCTCAGTGGGAACACCAATTAAATTTCGATAAATTTGATGACTTCTTGAAACAATAAATAAATGCTTTTTATTTTCATAAATGTCTTTATTTGGCTTTGAAATAATCCATTTTAATGATTCTTTAAAGTAATTTTCCTTTAAATTTTTATCGAAAATTAAAAACAAATCTAACAAATCATCTAAAAACTCGTTTAGTTTAATTTCTGACTCAATATTAATCTTTGTTATTGATATTGTTTCGTTTTTCCAAAACTGATAATTTTTATTGGTTATTTTCTTCAGAATTTTATTACTAAGATTTAAGGCCAATTGGTTTTCAATTTCCTTTTTATTCATTACCACACGAATGATTAGATTAGATAATAATAATCTAGAATGTCTTTTAACAAATTCTTGTTTATGATCAAATCCTAAAAGAATTATTTGTAAAAGTAATGGTAATTTTAAAAAAATTAAAGATTCTGAGATTTGAATGATGATCTCACTTAACAATACAATTACAAAATCGAGTCTCGTGATTTTGTCCATTGAATTATCCTTTCCAATATCTTCATCCATAATTGGGAAGGTGTTATTCACAATGTTAATAAGTTGGTTATTCTCGCTCCCACTACTCAGAATCCCATTATTGGATTCAAACATTCCTTCGTTGTCTAATTGTTGTTTGTTGAATTTTTTTTTCTTAAAAGTAAAATATTGTAACAATTTATCCTTTAATACAATTTTGAAGAGTTTTTCTTTCGAAAATTTATTAAAATGATGGATTATTTGCTTTGAGGTTAATAGATATTCAATTTGGAAATCCCCGATGGAACAAGAAAATAACGATTGCACAATTCCAGAAATATTTTTACTTTTAATAGACAAAGCTGTCCAAATACCATCCAAGAAACTGGTGTTGAGTGGTCTATTTTTCATTGTTATTGTCAACAGGCTAGCAAAAATTTGATGGAATTGCTTTTTAGATCGCGAGTTGCCATGAATGTATTCAAATTGTTGGATCCAATGTATTAAATATTCCAAAATGCAGTCCTTTCGATAATGGATTTCAAATCTGCTTTTGAAATCGATATTACTATTTATCTCGTGCTGTAAAATAGTGTATCTCTTCGCCGCCTCAAGAATTAATTTAAATGATAAATCCTTCCTCCTATAGGATAGCAAATTACTTAAATGTCTTCTTTGTTCATAAATCCTTTCCGGTATTTCTGCCTGATCGGAGGTAATCACAGGCAAGGTTTTAATTTGTTCCTCTGTCAGGATTTCTGTTTTGTACAGGTTCCATAATTTGACAATTTCAAATCGAATTGATTTACTGATCGATCCTATATTGTAAATCAAAAAATTTATTAATTTCTCGATCGGTAATTGAATTTTTCTATGATACAGTGCATTACAAATGGATAGTACAAATCCCTTTGCCCAACTGGCCTTTGCCGAATATGATTTTTTTAAATAATAATCTAATAATTCATTTTCATTGTTTTGAAAGAGGTTCTGAATAGCAACTTTTGCCACTCTGTGGTAGTTGGCTTTATTAGATAATAATAATTCATAAATCCAACTCAAGATTATTGATTTATCCTTCTTTAAGATATCGGTTTCAAATATTTGTCCTTTTAATAATTCACTCATTATTTGTAAGCAAACAAATTGAATAGATTTGGATTCATTTATAAAAATTTCCAATAAGGATTGTCTTTTTTCTTCATTTTTAAATTTTGGATTAATAATATGTTCAAAATATTTTTTTTCAAAATTAAATCTATCTTTTCCTTCTTTTTGAAACCCAGTAAAGATTATTAAATTTAAAAAATATTTTTTTCGATCATTAAAATTTAATATTTCAATTTCTTTTTGATTTTTTTCTTCTTTTTTCTGTTTTTTTTTGTTTCCTTTTTTCTCATCACCCATTTCTTCATCAATGAATTTGTTATGTTTACTAATAATAAGATTCTCATAATCATCATCATCGTTATTATTCATTAAAATGGAAAATGTTCTGAATAATAAAAATAAATTATATTTCAAAGTCAAATTAATTAATTTTTTATTAAAATTTGGTGATAAAAAATAATTTATTGATTTTTGAATAAAAAGATAAATTGCCTGTTGAATAAACTTATTCTCATGAAAATCAGTAACGGTTAATTGATCTAAAAATAATCTATATATTATAGTTATGGAACTTAATTTTTCAATTCTTTTTTTTAAACCCTTTTTTTTATTTTGTTTGTTAAAAATAACCTTGCTAATATTTTTTAAAAACCCATTCACATAATGAAAAGATTTAAAATGTATTTTAGATAAAGACAAAATCGCTGCATCCTTATGTACATTTATTGAACTATTATAAAATTTTTGTAACAATAATAATAAATTTTTAATTTCATTTTCTTTAATAATATCCGGATTGCTACAAGATGATAATACCATCGAATAATTTTCCCATCGTTGTAATTCGTCTTTTAAGTTATATACACTATTTTTTTTCATTATTTTTAATGATCTCTTATCACTTAATTTTTTCAAAATAAAATCATTTAATTCTTTTAATTGATTTTTTAAAATTGGGAAAATGATCTTTATAATATTAGGGATTTGGTTGGAGATTTCTTTTATAATTTCTGACAAAATATAAATGTATTTATATTCATTAGCAGAATCTTCGTATTGAATTAATTCTTTATATTGCTCTAATATTTCTTCAACCTTTTCTTCAATTACTTCTTTCTCTTCTTCATCTATATTATTTTCATGATCTTTCAATCGATCATTATTTTCAATTTTTTTTAAATTTTTGTATCGAAGGAATAAAAAATCAATTGGAAAAACAATATTTCCTTTCGACCATTTATACGAGTTTGACTTTGAGAATAATAATGGTCCCTTTTTAATAAATATTTCAATCACTCTTGTTTGTTGAAATAGTTTTTTTTTTTTTTTTTTTGGATCAATATCCTTTTCTTCTGTTTTGGATTGATTAGAATCATCATCATCATCATCATAATCATCATCATCTTGATTATTTTCTTCCTCGTCCATAGAAGAATTATCATCGTCGTCGTTGTATTCATCAATATCATCCAATTCGTAATCAAATTCTTTTAGTTGCTTAATTAATAATTTATTTATTTTATTTATTAATTCTAAATTTTTAAAAGCAAGAATTTTGATATCTTTTTCTAAATATACTAACATTAATAAACATATACTTTCAACTTTTTCAATATCAAAATCAACAATTAAATCAAAAGTGTGGTCCATTCCACTCATATCCAATAATCTAATATCATGGAAACCATCTTCAGTCATTAAATCATCATGCCATATTTGCAAGAGTTGATTTAATTGGTTCAAAGAGAATTCGATAAGTTTAAAAAAATGGAAAGGTATTTGGCTAATAAATTTGGAAAATTCATGAATAATAATTGGCCTCAAGTCGGGTTGGTTTTGAACAATTCTTTTTAATGCATTAAACGAATGTAAGGCAATATCCTGCTGCTGATGTAAAGTGTATTTTACAAATATTGAAATGATTTGTTCGGGGTATGGTAAAATAATTGGGATGATTTTACTTAAATAATAAAAAAATTGTAAATATTCCGGTTTGTCCCGAGTTATCAATTCTTGATGAACTTTGTTTTGTGAATACCAATTTATATTTCCAATTTGTTGATCAGTAATTTTTACTGATTCTTTTAATAAAATTTCAAACTTTGTTAAATACTTTTTAATTTCATTTTTTTTTTTTTTTTCTTTATTATCATCATCATCGCTATTATTTGGATCATCATCGTCACCCGTTTTCTTAGTTTCCTCACCTTTGAAGTTTTTCCCATTCTTATTATATTTAATCCAAAGTTTGTGGAATGCTCTAATTGATAAAGACACCTTTGGAAATAATTTTTTTCCAGATTTGGCCAATTTTAAAATGATTGATTCCATTGTATATGTTAGATCATATTTAGATACAGATAGAATAATTGAAATTAAATATGGATAACATTTTTTATCTGAAATAGCATTTTTTGTTTTCTTGGTATCAAAAAATAATTTGTTAACAATTAGATTTAAGATTTTTTTAATTTTCTTTTCTTCCATTGTTTGGCTAAATCTAATAATAATACACTCAACGAAATAAGACAAGATTTTTATAATTTCGTTTTTGTATTTATTTGATAAGAATTTATTATTTAATGAAATTTGTAAAAAAGATTGAATATTTTTTTCAAAATTATTTTGATCTAGACAGCACAATGAACTAACCATTAACTTTAATCCAAAAAAGATAGTTTTTGAATTTTGTAATAACTTTTTTGAAAGTTTTAAATATTCTCTCATTAAATTAATCCATTCTTCATTTTCAAAAAAAGTTTTTAATTCTTTTGATTTTTTATAGGTGTTTAATAAAATGTTTGATAAAAATAATATCTTTTCAATGCCTTGTCGGCTTTTTTTCTTTATAACTCGATCTTCTTCATTTTCTTTTTTTTTGTCTTCTTTTTCTTTTTCATCTTCCTTTTCATCTTCCTTATCATTATCAACATTATTTGCAATGGTATAAATATTTTTTAGAAATTTGATAGATTTTTTAATATTTCTTTTGTTATTTACTTTTAAACTAATGCAAGAAAATATTTTATTTACACCTTCAACACTAAGAATTTTATAATTAACTTTTTTTTGAATATATTTTTTTAAGATTAATTTTGAACATTTTTCAAAGTCAATTTCACAAAGCAAATTTAATAATTCTTCATAAGTAATTAATACACTTTTTAGATTCAAGATTTTTATATCTTCTTTGGAAGATAATTTTAATAAAGTTTCAAAATTAAGAATTTGTTTAAAACATAAATCAATATAAGATTCAAACATTTGGTTTCTATTTTTAGTTTTTTCATCTTCATCTTCATCTTTATCTTGTTCTTTTTTTCCCTTATTTTGGATTGTATTTTTGTTTTCTTTTGCTGTTTTATGATAATTTTTAAATATTTTTAAAGATGTATATAAAAATACTATCTCTGTTGCAATGGTTTTTAAATTGGTTGAATAATCTTTTGATTGTAAATTATATTTATTAAAGCTATTTCATATTTATTTTTTTATTTTTTATTATTATTATTTGAATGAGAAAAGAAATAAAATGTTAATTTAAATTTTTTTAGTGAAAAAACACTTTAAAAATATATATTAAACTGATTTACATCTTCCATGTGATCATTAGTTGTAGTTCTAAAAAAAACTAAAAATAAAATCCGAAATGATCTTGCTTTTAAGTGTTTTGTCTTTTTTATACTTTTGTCCTGTGTGCCGTTAGGTTTTTTTTAATTTGAGAAATAAAAAGAAAATTGATGAAATTTTCTTTTAATTTCTTAAATTAAAAAAAAAAGCCGTTAGGTTTTCCTGAATTCAAAAGAATTGAGTAAAATCAAAGATTTTTCTCTATTCTTTTGAATCCTGGAAAAGCGCCGTTAGGCTTTCTTGTGTTTTCTGTTTATTTGTGAAAATCGATAGATTTAACAAATAAAACAGAAAATCTCAAGAAAACCTAGGCACTCTCCGGCACTCTAAGGCACTCACCTAATTTCTAAATTTTTTTTTAGAAATTTTGTTAAAGAATCACAAATTTTATTATCACTTACTAATGATAATATACATGATGAATTCTTTTTATTAATAATATCTCCAATATTATTAATTTTTTTATTTTTTTCAAAAAATTCAGATATCCAGATTTTTCGAGTTATTTTATAGGCCCGACACTACCATAAAAAATGATCAAAATCTTCAATGATATCAATTTTTAACTTTTCTTTACATAAATCACAATTTTTATTTTTATTTTTACTTGTTACATCAGATTACCTATTTAAACAATAGAGGTTTTGATGATAACATATATTATCCTGATATTAACAATAAAATCGCAATAGTATTAAAAAAATCGCGATTAGTCCAACTTTATCGCACAAAATCATAAAATCGCGATAAAAAACATTATCGCGATATTCATATTATCGCGAAAAAATGAAAAATTATTTTTTTGAAATCATCTTAAAAAAAATCTCATGACTTTTACAAAGCCTTGATACTTTTAAAACACTTTCCCTTTAATAATAACAGAAAGTGTTTGTAAGGGTTGTGAACTGTCTTCAAGTGTTTGAAAGTTTTGAAAGACCGAAAACTTTGATAAAGGGAATGAGTTTGGTTGTTGTAGAAAAAAATTTTATTCTTTTCAGTTTTGTTTTTTAACAAAATATAAAATCTCAAACAAATTTTATGATCAAACTAATAATTACCCATTTCAACAATACACTTGAATATAAAATATGTGTGTTTTCTTAAAATGGAGTTGTTACCTTCACCATTTGTAAATAGCCAAAAAGAATAAAGAATAATTTTCATTCTTTTTGGTGATCTATCAAACAAAAACCCCTAAGCTCTAATTGTGTTTTCTGTCCCAAACAAAGATTCTCAAAGAATTTAAGAAGAAGAAGACAAGTATTGTATAAAAAATCTTAATAATTGGTGATCATCTGGCAAGGATGTTGTGAAATCTTTTGAAGAGTTATCCTTCCCCTTTTAGCTTGCTGAGAAAAAATGAAAATATTGTAACCCAAGAGCACATTCTTTAAAGAACAGATAAAGGGTTGGTTGTTTTAGAAGGTCTTTTATTCAACTCAATTTACAACACCAGGATTAACTGAAAAAATATTTATTTCTCTTTAGTTCTTATTGTTTTTGATCTTAAAGGATCGATAGGTTTGTCAACCAAATAAAATGAAAACACAATAAAACTCTTTGATCTGATCCTTGATTGGATCAAGTATCTTTTTTGTTGTTTTTTCAAAGAATAACTTTTTTTCACCAAATCTATTTTTTGATCAAATAAAATTTCTTTGTAAAAATATTTCTCAATTAGCCCAAAAACCCATCAACTATTATATCGCGATTACTTTTTAATCGCGATATTTTGGCATTTATTACGATTTTTTAATAATTATCGCGATTTTATAGAATATCGAGATTTGTTATATTATCGAGATAATATTGAATATCGCGATTTTCTGATATATCGCGATTTTGATTGAAATTATCGCGATTTTTGTAACTTTATCGGGAATTATAGCATGTTATCATCAAAACCTCTAATTAGTAAAATTTCGAAATGTTAGAATTGTTTTTGAAGCTTTCCAGTTTAAAATTTTCATTTATTAATTGGAAAATAACAGTAATACTTTAAGATATTCCAAAAAAGTTAATTTAAAAAATATGACAAAAAAAAATGGCCATTTTTTGCTTTTATACTGATAATAGGGCTTTAAGGTTCAAAATTCAAATTCTAGTAAAATAATTTGAGAAAAAAAAATTCCAATAAATGTGCTTTAATTTGAGATTTTTATTGTGCCTGAAATTTGGTTGAAAGTTTGTGTAATAAAAGTGGAACTGACTTTAATAAAATTCACAGTTGATTAAATTTGAATGAGATTACAAAAATCTTTCTTTGAGAGTGTTTTTAGTTCTAATTCCACTGTTTTCACCTGAAAAACATAGCTTAATTTTTTCAAAAATCTTTGTATTCAGGAATTTTGAAAAAAAATGTTGAAAAAATATTTTCCTCTTAAAAATTCAAATCCTAAAGAAACACAAATGAGTAAAAAACACAGAATTCTATTTGTGATCAAATAATTTGAACAAAATTGTGTCTTTAATTTGTTACAAAACAGCACGATCAATAAATATTAATTTAAAAAACAAACTTGTGGATCAACTGTCATTTAAAAAAAAATTATGACAAAAAGTTTGAAAAAGTAGCTTGAAAAGAATTAAACGGAAAAAACTGCACACTTTTTCAAAAATTCTGTTTGAGTTCTCTTAAAAAAACACTATTATTGAAGTTTACAATAAAAAGAAAAAAGAAATTTTGTCAAGAAAAGAAAAATTTACTCTTTTGGCGAGATTGTATGATCAAAATGGATTCTGACTCTACTAAAAGATCTCCCTCGTTGCAATCGTACTCGTTTTGTTTTAATGCCACTGCTTAACACTTTGTGGCATCTCCATTCTATTAGTGCCTCGCACACAGTTTCAACAGAATGTTCAGTGACACGGGTTAAGGAATCAATTACCGATGTAAGAAGTTTGTTATTATTTAAATCAAATTTTTCGACAGATTCTATTCCTGAAATTTGGTTGACATACAAATTCGCAAGGCCAGTGAAATGTGAAAAAACCTTTTGTAATAAATTAAAGGACGTGTCCATCAATTTGATAGTTTCAGAATTAAAGATAAAAAATAAAATTCAAAGATTGGAAAATAAAGAAGTCATTTTCCATTTAAAAATTAAATATGATTTTTGTTTGAGTTTAAACTAACTATACATGAGATTTATTTGTTTAAATTAATTGTACTTTCCTTTTTATCAACAGTCAATTGCCAGAAAGTCATTTGAAAAAGGTTTTCCCCAGAATTTTTACCTTTGGTCTTAAAAAAAAAGATCAACTCAAATTTATCTTGTATTTTTGAGATACTATTTTGTCACACTTTCTGAAGGTGTTTCTACCTTTTTGAAAATAATTTTGGAAAAGGTTGATGTCTTTTATCACTTTCTAATATACTCCCAGTTTTTCCTTTGAGAAAATGAGAGATAAATCATAAAAAATTTTTACTTGAAATTATTTCAATTTTATTAGTGAGAATAACAGGGTCTAATTAAGGTTTTTTATCAAAAAAATGTTATTTAAACATAAGTTAGTTTCTAAATTCAGGATTTTTGTTTTTTTAAAAAAAATAATTCTTAAAAATTCACATCTTAGAGTTTGGTTGAAAAACAAAGTAACCCAATAAAAAAAAACTACCACTCGGTTCTTTCTTTGTTTGTGGTTCAATTATTGAAGATTCAGAAACAACTAATATTTTCGCAATAAAAATAAAAAATAAATTCTAATCTTTCTCGATGATTTGATCTGAAGAATACTTCCAACAAAATACCCCCAATAGAGTAAGTTTACAGTCCAGAATTTGATGTATTTTAGAGACGAAACTTTTATTGTTACTGTAAAAATCAAATTTTCTAAATTAAAAGTTTTTTCCCAAAGTTCGTTAAGGAGGCTTGGCCTAATCTTTAAAAATACTAAATCTCATGTAATTGATGTCTGTATTATTTTTTTTTGCATTAAAAGTCATATTATCTTTGTACATGAAATATTTCATTTTATATTTTTCTAATTTTCATCTTTCTTAATAAGGGCGCACACGAGAGGATCACGTAATTGTATCAAATCAATGATTGAGAAAATAACAATTTTCATTTCTTTATTGGAAACTACTGTAGTCAAAAAAAGTGTGGAAATACAATTTAATCCGTGTTTCAAAATAAAAAGCATGTTTTTTTGTTATAGAAGATCTATACATTAACTGAACAAAGAAACCAATATGCCAGTTCCTCTTATAAGGCACAAAGTGCTACAAAATTTAAGGCACAAAAAAAAATCTCAAATTAAGGTACCAAAATTCAGATTCTAGGATAATAATTTGCAAAAAAAACAAATTACAAATTTTGTATCTTAATTTGAGAATTTTTTGTGCCGAAAATTTTGTTGAAAGTTTATGCCTTTAAAGTGGAACTGGCAGTAATAAACCCTAAATAAATATGGTTTTGGTTTTTTAAAGTTCGATTATTTAAAAAGAAATTCTAAAAATAGAGGATCGAATTAGAAAATTTATCTCAAAAAAAAGAGTAAATATTTTTCAGAAAATTCTTTAAATTATCAAAAAAAAAAATAAAATCTCAAAAAAATTAAGAATAGTCAAAAAAATTTGAATTCTATTCATTCCTAATTTAAATTTTACATAAAATATCATGGGATTTACCTTCAAAATTGATTTGAACTTAGGTATACTATTGGGTAGTCCATTGTATGTTGTATTGTAATAACAGAAAGTTTAAACACGGATAATATTTTGAAACACTGATTATAGTATTTGTGCATATATTATTTTGATCACTGTACCAATAAGAAAGCAGAGAAAAAAATCGATTTATTTTTCCATAAAAAATTTTAACTTGTACTTTGTTCTTTAAATGCTTTTGAGATCAAGGATGAATATTTAAAATTTTTTCCTTAAATCTAGTTTTAATTCAACCCTTTCATTTTGGTTAATGCTCTTCTGATCCATTGTTCAAATTTAAAATAAATTATATCAACAAAAAAATGTCGTTTTTTTTGGAGTTTTTATTTTCTTTTCTTTTGTGAATACTCACTTACAGAAAAGTAATTAATCGAAGGGTACTACTGATTTTGGGTGAAAATGATTAATTTTAGTAAGTTGTTAGTTCAAAAGGTGCAAATAGATAACCTAAATTAAAAACCAGTTGAATAAATGTTATCTCCTTGATTTCTATGGGTGTGATTAGTTGATTTTGGGTAATAGAATAGAAAATACAAATAAAAACTCCACAAATACGACATTTTTTTGTTGATAAAATTTATTTTAATCTTTGAAAAATGGATCAGAAGAGCATTAACCAAAATGAAAGCGTGGAATTTGTGGAATATCTCAAGAATTCCTTTTTAACTTCCATCCTTAAAAGTACCAAAATTACCTAAAGGCTCTTTTCAAGTACCTTGAATTTGCTCCATACTTCAGTGTTGACTTGAAACCAAAAAAAAAAAGATATTCTCAAATTACACTTCTTTTGATTAAAAAAATCCATTAAAAAAAAAAGGTTTTGAAAGAATTCTCAATTTCAAAAACTCAAATAACAATAAAAAAAAGTTTAAAAGGATTCCAAATTTGACATAAATTTCAAACAAAAAAAAAAAAGTTTTAAAAAGTATTCTCAAAAGATTAAAATCCAAATTTAAAAATTCACTGCTCTTACTACCAAAAATTGAAAAAATCCAGATAAAAAAAAATTCAATGGTATATAATTGGGAAAAAATTTGATTCAAAAAAAAAATTTCAAAGTATTCTCAATTTTAAAAAAACAAATTTTCAAAAAAAAATCAATTCTTTACTTATTTTATATTTTTAAAGTGTATAAATTACTTCAATTTGAAATAATTTTTTATATTTCAGTACAAAATCAATTTAATTAAATTTAATCTAACTTGTTGTTATTTGTAATCCCTCAGTAATTTTACAGAATAAGGATTTTGTAAAATTTTTACTCTAAAAATAATTATTCAAGAAATGAAAAAAAAAAAAAAAAAAAAAACCTTGAGATCTCAAAAAAGTTCCAAGGAGTGACACTCCGAAACTAAAGCAGTTGCTTTCAAAATTGTAATCTATAAAAATCCAAATTGGAAATTTGTTGTTTTTCTAGCACTTTTTCTTAAATATCTTTTAGTTTTCCATTGATGGTTTTTTGAGATTGTTAGTACAATACAGAATGATTAGTGTATATTAAGTGTTATTGGATATGTATACAAAATCGAAAATTTGAGTTTTCCTTTCTAACAATAATTTTCCACCTTTATAACCACAGACCCTTACAATAATACAATTATTTTGTTCAAATTTAAATTAAAAAAAAAATCAATACTAAAACAAGATTTTCAAAAATTACTATTATTATTATATTCTAGTAATCTTTAACATATTTAAAAAGATAGGATTTTGAGTTTTAATCAAAATCTTAAATTTCATAAAAAGACTCATGTATTTCCAAAAAAAAGAGGGTAAATTTATTTTAAAATATCTTTATTAAACTTTAATTCTGTCTTAATAAAAACCTTTTAAATATACATAATTATTAAAAACCATTTATTGATTCTTAATAATAATTGAATTTGTTTGTTCAAAGTGATATTGCATAAATAAAAAATATAATAATTTTATGATCTGGATTTTATCTGATATAATTTTTTTGGTCTTTATAAATTGGTGAATTATTTATTTTCTTTTTGATCGAAAAAACTTTTTTCATAACTTTTTTAAACTCAACAAAAATTCCAATAGAATAAAAAACTTATAAATATATTTTATTGTTTTAAAAATCTTTTCTATCCTTATCATATTGCCACTTTTTTTATTGAAATTAGCTGTACCTTGTTTTGTACTTCAAAAGATTTGCGATTTTATATTCATTTTTTGGAAATATTTTTATAAACACGTTTTGAAATAAATACAATCAGTGTTGATTCATTTAGTATTACTATTTCACTTTATTTGGTATTGTCAGTTTACAAATAGATCCATTTACAAAGGGGATTTTTTATTAAATGTGAAAAAAAAAGCCCCAATTTTTTGAAAATACACTATTTTAATTCCATTTTTCTCAAACCTTTTAATGGTGACTTTAATAGTAATAAAAATTCAAGATCTTCAATTGTATTTATAAAAAAGGAAAAATATCTTGTATCTTTTGCTTTCTTGGTTTAAAAACACAACTAATAAATTTGATTTTGATTTCAAAATAAGTCACCACATAAAATGTAGTCTTTCTTTCAAATTTAAAAAAAAAAAAAAAGAGAGAGAGAATGAGAAAGAGAAAGAGAAAGAGAAAAAAAAAAGAGAAAGAGAAAGAAAAAGAGAAAGAGAAATAGAAGATGTTTACAAAAAAAAATAACAATAAATAACAATAAAAAAGAATGAAAAAAAAAAAGAAAATGGAAAAGTTGCGAAATATAATTTATTGTTTAGTATTCCTAATCTTCAAATTCTTTTATTCTGAAAGGATGTGCTTCTGTGTTAAAAACCCATTTATTTAAAGGCACAACATTATCATCGGAAAATAATAAAAATAGATATTTCAAGGTTTCGCTAAAGAAAAATGAAGGAGTTTCGTCGTCGTTTCCAGTCTCCAAATTTGAAATATCTTTAACTGTGGCGAACCCATTTTTTATTCTTGCGTATCTTTGTATTGATCGAATGAGTTGGTACCCCCAGTTTCTGTAGTAGGGGTGATGAGTTATTCTCCAAAGGTAAAAAATGGATTCGATAGTTTCTGGCTGTGTATGCCATCTGCCGTGCACGTTATCTTTAGGCAGGGGTATCGACAGGCGGAAAGGACCAAGTCCTGTTTTGGCTCTTGAATAGGATTCTGCACAGGTTCTCGTAATTTGGTTTCCGAATTGGAAATGCGATTTGCGTTTTGGGTCGATCGTGATTTGGCCATTTCTAAAATCGTGAGGATC
This sequence comes from Anaeramoeba flamelloides, assembly GCA_027625915.1. Classification (NCBI taxonomy): domain Eukaryota; family Anaeramoebidae; genus Anaeramoeba; species Anaeramoeba flamelloides. The sequence continues at coordinate 181,642 of JANTQA010000044.1, forward strand.
TAAGGAGCTCATTGCAGAGAGGCCACCGATGAAGCAAGTTAAATGCTCCATTTTGGTATCGAAATGGTTGCCATTCATGCTGCGCACCCTGACGTACCACAGCCCATCTCTTTCATGCAACAAAACGTTTTGGATCCCATTTAATGAATGGTCAAAGTGATCGCGATACATTGATTGCGCTGGAGAGCCGTCAAGCAGCCAAACTTTTAAAAAATATTCATACGCGGAATCTGCAAAGGATTGGATGGAGTATTTGGATTGGTGCGATGTCTCAATATTTCCGTCACCTTCGCAAGTGAAATGGGTGGCATACACACCATCTTCGTTTTGGATGTGCTTTAACTGTTTCATCGCCTGATCGGCATAATGCCGATAGATCGGGTTGTTGGTTATTTCGGACAAACGAGCGAATTCTAAAGTGAAGGAATAGCTTTCTGCCAAGTTGGAAGAAAATCTGCTCCTCGATTGCGCGGGCAAATTCGCATTGCTCGTTTTGAGGTGGTTGTTATAAAAATACTGCTTTAACGAAATTCGCGAATGTGGGAATGGGCAGCTTTGCGACGTAAAGACATTCAGCATCGCTTGCCCGAGCTCATCGGCCTTGTCTTTGTATAATTCGTCTTGAGTTAAGTCAAAGATCGAGATCAGTCCGCCCAAGACCCTGATCGTCAATTCAAAAAAGGATGTTGTAACAGCGTTTGAAAAGTCGAGCCCCGTTTTGATCCATTCTCTTGCTTCCTCATATTCCTTTTTCAAGCCTAAAATCCACATCGTGTCAATGGAGTCAATTATGGTTAGCCCCAGCCCCATCCAATCACTGCCTCGTTTCGACTTTGGATGCACGTCGTCCTTTCCCCATGCGTATTTCTTATAGGCCTTCCATCCATGAAGAAACATTTCTCTGATTTCCTCAAGGCACTCTTCTTCTTTACAATAATCATAAGATGCAAGTGGAAGATCGGGGACATTTAAACCTGGGTATTTGTGATCTTCAAAATGGAAATAATCGAATCGTTTTGCTTTTCCTACCCGTTCGTTTTTTTTTTCTTGTTCAAAGATCTCCTCTTCTGTTTCAATTTTTGTAGTTTCTTCTTCTAATTCGGTTTCTGTTTCTGCTTCTGTTTCTCCTTTGGTTTGTTCGTGTTCGGTTTTAAATTCCGTTTCTGTTTCAAGTTCTGCTTCGTCTTTTGGTTCGTAAGTATGTAGCCCATTTTGTTTTTCTTTTTCTTTTTCCTTTTTCTTCACTGGATCAAATAGGTTCTTTTCAAATTTTGATAACTCATCAAAGTTTGGTAAATTATGTTGATCTGTTTCTGAATTTTGTTCTTTAGTGTTTGTAATTTTTAAAGTTTTACCATTTTTGTCATTTGAAAAATTAACAAAAATAACCAAACTACAGACTAAAAAAAGAAAAAGGGACAAGATTTTAAAACGCGTAGTTAAGTAAAATTTTTCGTTTTTTTTTGAGTGAAATCCTCTAATCATGGTTCTTGAGTGTTGATTGTTTTTTTTTTTTTCTTTTTTTTGTTAGAAGTTGGGTTTTTCTAAAACAAGTATTTATCAAAACTTTGGAGAATTACAAAAAATGAAATTTCCTCATACTTTTTTGAAATGGATTCTATTTCTTGGTTATCTTCCATATATTTTTTTACAAAAGTTTTAACTAGTTTTACAAAATTATTTATTGCGCAAAAATTTGGGAATGATTGATTCTTGTTTCTCAAACCTCTTTTACAAGAACAGTTATTAAACCTACTTTTAGTACAACGCTGTCAATACTATTTCATTACTCAATAACAGTAAGATAATTGTCATCTAACTTTAAAGATCAGAGTGATAATAAAGCAAGACTTCAATTATTCGATCTTATTGTGTTTGACTTGATTGTTCAAAATTTTGTTTTTTGCTTTCTCAAATTGAATAAAATATTACTGTAAACGAACCATGTGAAGAAAATTGACAAAGTAAAAATACAATTTCGTTAAATTCTCAAACCTAATTATACCGAATAAAAGTGCAAAAATTCTCCTTTTCTTTTCATTTTTTTTGTTTTTACAGGGTTAGGTGCATTTTACCCTTTGTAAGAATTATAATTGAGAAAACCCTGACTGAAAAAAGATATTTTTAAGTGTCAGCAGGTATTGAAACCTTGGAGAAATATAACACCATTATCCACTTTCTCGATTTGTGAACCCAAAGAACAAAAATAAGTCTGTGTAGTATCTTTAAAATTTACATTTTTTGAACATTTTATTGATTAATTTTTTGGTTTTATAAAATTATCTTTTGGATCTAGGGATGTGTTTATACGGGATGAGTGAAATTAGGTAAAAGAATAAAACCCAAAAAACAGACCCGAAACTGTGTGTGTGTTTGAAACAACATTTTCTTTTCGAAGACCAAATAGGAAAGATCACCTTTCCTTATAAATTTGGTAAAATAGAAGAATTACAAAAAAAAAAAATCGATAAAAACCTATTTTGTGGATTTGATTTCTTAACCTTTTTAGCTTGTATCAATACAAACTATTTATAGACTTGAATTTCTTGCCCCATTACTCTTTAATTATTAATTTACAAAACATATTTTTACTCAAATTTGCTTTCAAGATTCTTTTTTCAAATAATTTAATCAAACAAAGCCAAAATTAAAATTACTATTTCAAAAATTAAAATAAAGGAGTTGAATTCCCGGAATCAAAAAACAGTTAGAAAAGATTTAACCCAAAATAAAATCAAAAAAATGACGAAAAAATTTCAATCAGGATTCAGAATTATTTTGTATTTTCATTTTAATCGAAAATAAATAATAATGATAAATTGCAATTTGTCCAATAAATCTTTATTTTTGAAGTAGAAAAATTAGTAAATATCCTCTTTTCCGAACTCAGTCAAGAATTAGATGACATAAATGAAAATAGGATTTTTAAATACATTTTGGAAATTCTTTCGAAATAAAAAGTTATTTGTTTATCAAAAATTTTCCCAACAAAATTATTTTCGATGAAGAATTAAAAATAAAACAAAATAACGAACAAGTAATTGTAACAAATTTTAAAGATAAGATCAAGTAATAAATGATTTTTATTTATTTTTTTTTGGATCAATTTTTATTATTTTGATTTCAGTTTTTTTATTGGTATCTAAATATTTTTATACTAGGATATATTCCACTCTCGTATTTATCAACATATCAATGTAATTGGTGAAAGAAATGATTTGAAGAATTCAGTTTATCATAAATGATGGTACTCAAAATTCGAAAAAGGTACTTACCTCTGAAGGGAACAGATTCTTAAAAGTGAATGTCTTATATTAAAATAGGTTGTGATTGAATGTAAATTATATTGGTGGTCAATTGTTTAAATATCTCTCAAAGTTTGGATTCAAAAAGTTGTACTATTTGTTGATTACATCAATAAAAAAGTATCATTGTATTAGTAAAAAGCCAAAATAATCACCGAAAAAATCTCCATTTAGAGACAAATTTTTCTGTTAAGTCATCAATACCAATACTTTACAGTTAAACAAATATCTTACTTAAACTTTATCTAGATTTATTCAAAAAATAAAAAAGCCTGAACTTGATGCCTAAATCTGTTTTTCAAAATATAATCCGTACTTTTTTTTTCTTCTTGTTTCAATGAAATATCTAATTCACCATCCAATCGTATACCTCTGTTTAAAATCAATTTTGTAAGTAAACCCCTTGATCCTTTTAGTAAATTTTAAAATAGGAAAGATATTGTTCAAATTTTTTTGTTTTTTGATGATAAAAATATTATCAATAATAGACTCTATTCTTTGAGATAAATTTTCCAATTTTATCCTTCTTTTTAGAATTTCTATTTAAAAAATAGAGTTTGAAGAAATTAATACCATTGATACTTATTGTTGGTTGGTTGGCCCCATTAATGTCAGGTCTTCTAAAAAAGAAATATTTTTTTTTTATTTTGAAACAAATATTAAACTTTTCTGCTTAAAGTATTTTGTCCAATGGAAGATTAGTTGTTAAATATTTCTTTTTTGAAAAAAAGAAAAATAAAATTATTTACTCAAACAAAGATTGTTTTTAAAAATTATTTTCATAAATTTGGAATGCATTGAAGTGAAAAATAAAACAACTCTTTAGTCAAAGTTTCCAAGTTCTATTGAAGAAACAGAAAAAATCCTATAATTTTAATCAAATATTCTTATCAAGATAAATTTTCAATATACTAACCAGGATTATTTTTTCTAATTTATTGTTTTTTATATTTTTTGATTGCCCTGTTTATTTTATTTTTTTTTTCTTTTTCTTTTCTTTTCAATTAATTTTTTTTCACAAAGTAAATTCAAAAAAAAAAATGTTAGAAAAGTCCAAACCACCTTCAAGAAAATTGAGACAATGTACCTTTTTTTGAATGAATATTTCTGGAAAATATATATATATATAGTCAGTTTCAAATTTAAGGTAGAAACTTCAATGAAATTTAAGGCACAATAAAAATCTTAAATTATGGCACAAAATTCAGATTCGAGTAAAATAATTTGTAAAAAAAAAAATTCAAAATTTTGTGTCTTAATTGGAGATTTTTTTGTGCCTTACATTTTGTTTAAAGTTTTAATCTTAAATTTGAAACTAACTGTATTCGAAACTTCAAATTAACTTTAGAAAATTGAATCTTTTTGATTTCTCATAAAATTGATACATAAAACTATTAAAAAATGTTATAGTAAACAATTTTTATTTACCAAATAAATGGAGAGATTTAACAAGAGAGATTTCAATTTTATTTTGTTAAAATTTTTTACATTTTTTTTTTGTAAATTTGGAATTTGTAGAGGTTTTTCTTTTATGAATATTAAATCTAATCCCAAGTTTATTATTTTTCTAATTTTTAAACAATCTTATAATAGTTGACACTTAAAAAAATCATCTTTTTAATTTTTTATAGGATCAATTTTAGGTGAAACAAGGCTAGTTTTATAAAAAAGAAACTAAAATAATAAATATAGATTTTTTCCTATAAAAATTAACGCATAAATTTTAATATTAGAAAATTAGGAAATGTTTTTTTTTAATGTTCTAAATATTATTTCATAAGAACCAGCATTATATAATTTATCGTTTCTATTTTTAGATGAATGATACATTAAACGATAATATATACCAATAATAAACAACAAGCAAATATAATATTGGTTTCTTAAAGTTCATAAAAAAAAAAAAAAAAATTATTTTTAAATTCTGAAACAAACTAAAAATATTAAGACATCCGTTTTGTAAAGGTGTATTAAATAATTTGTAAAAAATAATAATAATAAAAAAATACTTTTTAATTACCTTTTAAAAATTTATACGAGAACTAGAATTAAATAAAGAAATGGTCTATTTAAAATGATAATTTTAAATTATAGTCAAAAAAATATTATTACTATTACTTTTATTAATATTTTTTATAATTAAATGATTGTTTTACTCTCTTCTATTCCTTTACAAAAAAAATGTTTTGTGGTTCTCATTTAAAGTTTTTACAATTTAATTTGACGGGTAGTAAACCATTTCCCAGTCAAAGTACCACATGTTTAATAGATTTAATTACCTTTTTTTTAAAGGTTTTAAATGGATATTAAAAACAATTTATTTCGGAAATTCCAAAATTGAAATCATTTTCTCTCATTTTTCTTTTTGCTTTTTTTTTGATAATTTTTTTTTAAAAACTTTATACATTTGCAAAATATTTTTTATATTGCAAGATCAATAATCACTTGGTAAAAACCTGTTATTTTAATGTTATTGAAACCGTGGAAGTGAGTGTACATAAATGATATAGATTTCTTTGGGAATTTTATTTGATCTTTAATTAAATGATCAAAATGGACCCTTTTCTTTTCTCAATATCCACTAGGAATTTTAGTTTTTTTTATTTCTTAAGAAAATAATATTGATTGTTTAGTTTTATTCCGAAATATATCAACTAACCTTTGATGTTTATTATTCTACTTATTTTTTATTTAATCCTCAAAGGTTCCTTTATAAAAAATATTTAATATTTGAAAAAAATGCTGAGCACCTTTGACTGAAACAAAGTTGACTTACTTTAAAAAGGTGTTTATTCTCAACGTTTGTAGTTTTTTCAGGGCTATAATTTCGCTCTGTGTCAAATGACTGAGGCTGGATGGCCATTAAGTTCATTTATTATTTTGAAGAAAATTGATTGAAAAATAAAAAGAGAAAATACCTTTAGATTACAAACACCATCCATTTTCAAATTTGTTTAAAAATAAGTTCGAATAAATGAAAGTATATAAATTCACTCTAACAAAAACTGTTATTTTCAAGCTGATCATGAAAAAACAAAAAAAACCTGCTTGTAAATTTGAAGAACTAATAACTATCTACATTTTATTTAAATTTCGATTTATTTCAATAATATTCAAAATTAGCATGACTGAATAAAGGTATGAAAAAAAAATAAAAATAAAATAAATAATAAAAATATCTAAAGGGGTTAAATAATTTTATTAGAATATTTCTTTCGGTTTTTGTCTTTTTAAAAAAACAATCCCTTTTTTACATTTGTGTAAATTGATAAACATTGTTTTGGTTATTTATTCACCCAAACAATTAAAAATAAAAAATACACAAATTACAGGAAAAAAAATATTTATAAATTAATTTTGACATATTCAAAAGAAGAATGATAAATTGTTTATAAATAAAATAATATGATTAAAAATGAATTAATAATCTAATTTATATTTCCAATATAACTTATGTACTATTTTTAAAATTGTCAATATTTCTTGCACTGCCCTCAAGAATAACGCTTTGTTTGGATGGTATTTTTTTTTCGGGTTAAATTCAACAAATATTTCTTTTATGGTCAAGTTTGATAGATTTATTTTTTCAAAAGAATTTGGGCTGATAAAACGTTTGATAATTAATTTACAACGCAGCAAACTTTCTGGCGACCTTCTTCTAGTTTTTAAATAGGCCAATACATTTTCATAAAATTCAAAATATAATTGCACCTCATCATCAAATTTATTCATTATGAAATTGGCAAAATTATCTCGAATTTCAATATTGGACATACTTTTTACCAATGAGGGTAATTGCAATGTTGTAAAAAGACTTGGTTGTTTATTGCTTTTTGACAATTGTGATTTTTTATGATGTTTATTTAAAATGGTATCAAATTGGTTTGTTTTTTTAATTTTAATTGCCAACTGTGGGCTTTTGTCATTCAATTTTGGTATCATTTCAGTATTTGCTAAATTTTGTTCAAGGAATTTTATATTTTGTTTTTCTAAAAAGATTTTATTCCCATATCGATCCTTCTTCTCGTCCCTTTTTTTACCCACCCCCTTATAATCACTATCTTCATTGTTATTCTTCTTAATATCAACATTATTTTGATCAGTACTTTTTTCTTCATTTTCATTAAAATTGACATTAACTTTAACATTCCCATTTTCATTTTCATTATCATTTTCATATTCATTATTATTTTCACTGTCATTATGTTTGGATTTAATAATATCATTATCATTTTCTAATGTTATTTCAATTTCTTCTGAAAATTCATCTATTGAGTTATTATTATTATTATTTTCCTTTTCCGAATTCAAACTAATTTCGTCTGAAGAAGAATTTTCCGAATAATCTTCAAATTGGGAAAAATTTTTTAACAATTTAAACCCTCTTTTAGTCGTCATTATTTGTGGGTTAATCTTTGGGGGCGCAGTGTTTTTTTGATAATAAGTAACATATTTTTTAGTAAAATAAATTTCTGCTAAATGTAATTTTTTATTTTTATGTGCATGATCCATTAAATTAGAGCTTGTTTTTTCAACAATTTTTAATAAATTTATTGATTCTTTCAATGTATAAATTGGACGGATGGGTATTTTATAATCCCCTTTTAAATTAAAAATTGAAAATTGGAAAATATTATTAATTTCTTGATCATATTTTTTATCATTGCCACCTTCCCCATCCCCATCCTCATCCTCCACCTCATCCTCATTACTGTTTTTTATATTTTTTTTTGAATTTTTCATTATTAAAGAAAAAATTTGAATAGAATATTCTTCAAACTCCTTTGGTATTAAATTATTTAAATAAATCAATAGTTGTTTTAATTTTTTTATTAAATGAATTGAATTTGTTTGAGAAATAAAACAAATAATTATTTTTAATAAGCATTCCAAATATTTTTGTTGAGGGTTTTGCAACAAGGCAAAATAAATTTTGATAAATTGAGGAATATATTTGGGGAAAAATATTTTATTTAATAACAAAGTAATTTTTTGCAAAAATTCATTAAATATTTTCAAAAAAATCTCTTGTGTTTGTAATTGATTCAAATTGATTTGGTTTAATTTGTTCATTACTTGTTTATAAAAATATTGATAAATTTTTAATAATTTTTGTTTATAAATATTATTTTGAGAATTTTTATAATTTTTTATAATTTTCTTTAATTCTTTAATCCAAATTAAATTTTCCATTTTTTTAGTTTCATTTTCATTATTGCTCTTGTAGTTATTACTATTATCACCATCACTACTATTACTGCCACTGCCACTATCACTATTACCCATGCTACTCATCATTGCATTTACATTTGTAGAACTTTCATTTAATTTGATTTGGTTCCAAAAATAACAAATAATAATTAATGAAGAAATCAGGAACCTGGAACCTTCTTCATAATTAATTAATTTATTGTTTTCAATGTTACTTAATCTCAAAAATAAAAATAAATTTAAATCTGATATTTTTGGAAAATTAAATCCTTTAATTAATAAAGGCTGAATACCAAAAAAAAGATTTTTTGAATTAATTAAATATTCATTGCATTTAACATTATTTTTTAGATTAAAGTATTTTAAATTCTTGATAATTGTAGTCAATAATTTTATTGAATTTTTATAAATTCTAATCATTGTAGAATTTTGTGTTTGTAAAAAGGAAATACATATCCAAAACAATTCTGGATAATTTTCCAATTCATTTTTATTTTTATTATTGATAATAAACAGATTAAATGTTTTTAAATAAATTATTATTAGATTTTGGTTATTAATATAATGGTTACTATACTTTTTTAAGATTTGCTTTAACAATTCGATCTTTGTTGTTTCATCAATTTCATCTTCATCCGATTCAGATTCGGATTCAGATTCGGATTCAGATTCGGATTCAGATTCGGATTCAGATTCGGATTCAGATTCGGATTCAGATTCGGATTCAGATTCGAATTTAGTCATAATTTTGTTTCTATTTTTATTCTTTTTTTTGTTCTTATCTGTGTTCTTATTCTTGTTAAAATTTTGGATGTTTAATGATTTAGTTAAATAGTTTCGAGATTTTAATAATTGTTTTTTGTCAATTAATAAGTTTTTAGAGATTTCTAAAAGTGAAAAACATAATCTATAACAAATTACGTTATTGAAAGGACAAAAGAAATTTTGATAAATTGTTAAAGAAAAATATCTAAATGAGGTGTTAACACAAAACAAGGACCATTTTAAAGATTCTTTACCCCAGGTCAATTTGATGTCTGGTAAAATTTTTTCAAAAATTGGAATCATTTTGTTAAATAATCTAAAGACATTCAATTGGCTTGAATTTTTCCGGTTCCAATTCAAATTAATTCCTATCTGACTTAATAAATTCATGATTGAAATTAATTCTTTAAAGTCATTAACAATTAATTGATTATTATCTAAATTGATCAATGAACTTATGGAGATGAAAATATTTTTTAAACAATTAATTAAAATAATTTTTGTTTCATTTAATTTTGTTTTCAATTGATTTTCATCATCATCGTCGTCGTCGTCATCGTCACCATCATCATTGTATTTATCATCACCATAAAAGAAATTATTATAATCCCCATTTCTATCTTTATCATTATTGCCATCGCAATTAATTAAAGAAATAATCCCCAGCCAAATAAAACATTTATGTACAATTATTGGCAAATAGTTGATCAATGGTTTAATGTTATCAATAATCAAATCAGTCAATAAAGAAATTATTGGGCTTAACAAATTTAAATCATTGTTTGGATCATAATGATAAGTTTTGTTTAGTTCATTTATTTCTTTAAGATATAAATTATCATTTTTAATATTATTTTTCAAATGAATATTATTTATCTGGTTCCAATAATTTAAAGACAATCTATGGATTAAGGGTAAAATGATTTGCTCGGGGAAATTTCCATAAATTGATATTATAATTCGGCCAGCAATTTTTTTACCCTTTGAATTTATACCCCATTTTTCGAGTAAAAATTTAACTAAAATTGCCAAATTTTTAGTTATTGAAATATCATCATTTAAATCGATTAATGTACTTAACATCCCCTTTCGATTTTTCTGCTGATGTTTCTGCTTCTGTGCCTTTTTGGTTTTTCTTCTCTTCTCTTTTTTGGTTTGGCTTAATAAATTGAATTTATTTTCTTTTTTCAATTTTTCAGCTAAAATTTTACTTCCCAATCTATCGCCCTTTGCTAAAATCGACCATAAATCAGATAAAGATTCTGGAAAGAAATCGCAATCGTGGTTGATTTGTAATGAAGTGATTTTAAATAATTTTTTCAAAAATTTTTTACTAGAAATTGGGCTTAATTTCGTAATTTCTGAATTAACTAAGTACAAATTATCATCAGTAAGGGATATGTTTTCAATCCAAGCACACATAATGGTCAGTATCCAATCCTTTTCGTTCTGGGAAATGGATATCCCACTTCGGTTCTGTTCAGTCAATCTTAAAAAGGCTTCAAAAAAGATTTTTTCTGTAAAAAATATACAATGATTGGCAGCAATTTTATTGATTTTTAAAGCCGTTGATTGTAATGTGGAAGGATTATTACTTTCAAATTTTTTTCTATATTTTTTTAATTCATATAAAATTTTTTGTGATTTTTTTTTCTGAATGTCTTCAAAATCTAATCCGACCACACTTGGTATTAATTTGCATAGCATATCAAAGCAATTGATTCTAATTATTTGGTGTTTACTGAACAAATTGATTAAGCCTAACAATAGTAATGACCCCGCCTTTGAGGATATTTTTTCTCTAAAATTAACTTGCAATTTCGTTGGAGGATTATCACGATTATCATTACGTTTGATATCATTATCATTGCGTTTGCTATTATTATTATTATTATTATTGCTATTATTATTACCCATTTGGTCGTCATCTGTAAAGCCATTAAAATTAATGATTGAATGACCTTTATTTTTCAGTTTTTTTAATTTGAAATTTTTTTTATTTTCAATGATCAAATCATTACTGAAACGAAACTGTTCACAAACGGCAATAATAAATAAAATGGAATCCTGGCTATTACCTTTATAGCAATAATCAATATACAAATCCAAGAGACCATTGAAATTGAAACTGAGTAGCCATTTCAAAATTTTGATTCCTTTCCTTTCAACTGTTAAAAACCATTCTTGGGTGTTTTCGTCAATAACTTTCGAGTTTTTAAATAGTACGCTTAATTTGATAATACTTTCAATTGAATTACAAGCAATTAATTCTAATTGCTTCTTTTTCCTGTTTATATGTTTGATTAATAGATTTTCATTCTTTAACTTTATTTTATTGATATCATTTTTATTTTTATTTTTTTTAAATTTTGATTGGAAGCTATTTTTACGGCTTTTATTATCTTGAACTTTTTGAATTTTTTCATTGTTTAAAAAATTTTCAAAATATTTTGTAGATTCCCCAAAGCCAGTAAACCATCTTAAAAATACAAACGATTCGTATCTCTGTTTGCGTGACCATTTTAATTTTTTATTTTTTAAATTGTTTAACGAACTGATTAAGTGTGGCTCCACGCTCCCCTCTAAATGGAAATTTGATGGCAAATATAAATGATTTGCAAATGAGTTGATAATTAAACAATGATCAATGATATGCCTAAAAAAGCTTAATAATTGCAAAATCCGAGAATCACCTCTCCAAGCTTTTAAATTGGGCTTTTTAAATTGTTCAAACATTCCATTATGATGGAAAAATTTTTGATTTAAATTGAAAAAATCTAATAAGATTTTGATAAAATTTTGATTTAAATTGTTTCTTAGTTCTTCGTTCTGTATTAAGGTTCTTATTGTCTTTGTTAAATCGGATTGTAAATATAATAAATTTTTGTTATTTATTTTTTTTATTTGATTTAATATAATTAAATTACTGTGAAGATTTGAATTAGTATTTTGCTTAGTTATTTTTTGATTAGATTTGATTTGTTTAATTAATTTATACCAATTGATTAAATTGTTAATTAAAAAATTAACTGTTTTTGGATTAATAGTATACATTAAATAATTCAAGCAATTTAAATTATATTTGGTTGGTTTAATATAAATTGACCATAAATTAAAAAAAATCTTATTAATTTCCTTTGTATCACATCCATGATTATCAACACATTCATCTTCGTTCCCATTAAATTCCCTTATATCACCATGGTTTAATTTTATTAACCCCAGAAACAAGGTATTTAATGAAATCCAATATTTAAATTCTGTTAATGGTAGATCTTGTGGTAATTCTCGTTCAAAATTAAATTTCAATAAATTTTTTATTAATATTTTTTTCAAAATTAATTCCGTTGTGCTATTGATATTATTACCAATTTCTCCTAAAAATAATAGCCAAAACTGATAAAAGGAGGTTTTGATTATTTCGTCTATTGTAATATTTTTATATTCAGAAGTGATATTTAAATTTTTTTTAATACCATTTGAAAAATTTAAAATAATATAATATTGAATATTAAAACATATTTCATTTTCTTTTATTCTTAAGATTCGGTATATTGGTTTATAATTTTGAAAATCATTTTCCTTGTTCTTGTTCTTGTTCTGGTTCTTGTTCTGGTTCTGGTTCTGGTTCTGGTTCTGGTTCTTGTTAACGTTTTTATTTGTTTCGTCATTGTGATTACCCCATTCACCATTCAAGTTTTCATCGTCATCATCATAATTATCGTAATCAAATGTATTATCTGAATTAGTAGCCTTATAAAATTTCAATTTATAATCTGCTAGTTTTTCCAGTAACAGCCAACATATTGAATGAATTTTAATATAGGGTTGGCACATGAACAACAAACAGTAACTTTCAATTTTTAAAAACATCAATTTTGTTAATTTTAATTTTTTTAAAGAATAATTAAAGGCTAATTGGGAATCCAAATACTTTTCACATAATTTGAATAAATGATAAATTTGAGAAAGAATTGTATAGATACTTGAGGGCTGTATTTTTTCAACATAATCAAATAAATTAAGCAACATTTTGATTATAGTTCCTAACCTTTTCGGGTTATTTAATAAAAACCTTTGTAATGAATGCGAAACCAAAGTGGCCAGCTCTTCTTTATTTGATAAAATATATTTGAAAAAATTGATATCATTCAATTTATATTCTTGCGATAAATAAGGCAGTATTTTTGCCATGTCTGATAATAATTTGAAAGAATAAATTTGCTTATTTTTTCTGAATGGTGAATACAAATCTAATAAAACAGAGTCTCTTGATGTTCTAAATTTAACGCGATAATTAAAATTATTCGATCTAGATGTAAATTTTGAAATGTTGTTTACGCTTTTGTTGGGCTGAGATAATTTTAACCATAATTTTAATTTTTTTTTCAAGTTTTCTTCACAGATCTTACTTTTCTTTTGCCTTTCCGTTTCTCGATCATACCAGTTCCAGTCAGTGGGGTATTCCCTGTTTTGCATTTGCTTTTTCCTATTTTCCCAAAAGTTTCTTAATTCTGGATTTGAGAATCTAAAATACTTTTCGTTAATATAATCCATAAAATAAGTAAATTCTAAGGAATTTTGGTTAATGTTTTTTTTAAAATCATTAAATTCTTCACACTTTTTGATAATTTCCCCCATATTGCCGCCAAATAGTTTGTTTAATTTTATTAATTGTTGATCAAAAGTGACAACTTTATTAAATTTTGGTTTTTGTTGCTGCTGTTGTTGCTGTGATAAATATAACTTGTTTAAGGGCAAATTTAAAATGAAGAAGGATCGGAAGGCCAATAGCAAATGGCTCAATTTATTTCTGCGTAATACTAAGTCTGGGAAGATTGTGCTTGTCACATAGCCCATATCCAAATAAAACAGCAAGACTAAAATTTCCGAATAGTTATCTAGAGATTCATAATAATTAACCCTTGTTGAGGTAAATAAAGTTTTGCCGATGTGCTGCAAATATGGGACAATTGTTGAGTGTGGCTGCTGCTTCTTCGGGAATAGGGCTGTTTCGTCAATTGAAAAATATTTGTTCGATTGCTTTAAATATTGGTTGTGGGAAATCGTTGCATATGGTCGATTGATTTCTGGTTGGATTTTGGTGATGCCCAAGAGCAAATATTTTATTGCAACTAAGTAGTCTTTACTTTTATTATCAAAATTGATTTTCTTTAATAGTGACTTCTTGACAAATATTTCAAAATTCACCTTCTTAATCTCCTTGGGCACCCTTTGAATGATCAGAGTAAGCGCCCCAATGGCAACACCCTCCGTTGATTTTGATTTGGTATATTTTTTAATAATGGGGAAAAGGGTAACCAAGTAATTCCTGAGCTTCTCGGATTTGGGTGCTTGTTTGCCTGTAAATGCCAATTGTGAGAGGATGTTATTGATCACTTGCAATTGCACACATTTCAATTCGTTTTTTTTTGTCCGTTGTATTAAAGCAAACAGGTACTTTAATAATTCGTGAGCACTCTGCGGATCATCCTGTGGGATGATTAAATACTTTAATGCAGACCACACCCTTATTAACAATAAAGGAGAGCTGTTCTTTTGGTCGAGTATCGTTTTCATTTTATTTTCAATTAAAAGTGGCTTGTGGTGGTATATCTTGCCTAAAATCGTCGCCCAGCTTCCTTCAACCTTTTGGGAAAATTGTGTAAATAATGTAAACTCCAAATACTTTGGGTGCCGCATTTTTAAAAAACTTGACCATGCAAATTCTGATAAGAAAATTGTTGTGTCTTCCTGTAGTTGCTCAACGACTTCTTCTGTTTTGGACCCACTTCCAGAGCCAAGAACTGCTAAGATTACATCAACACACAATAATTGGATTACAAAATCCAAAAATTCGGAATGCTTTGAATTTTCGTTATACACAATGATTTGTTCAAGAAAGTCATGATAGGTTATACCTTCACGGAGTTGTGATAGACCATTCCTAATTTCACTTTCGCCTTCGTTTTCGCTTTCGCTTTCACTTTCACTTTCACTTTCGCACTCACCTTTGCTGACATTTTTCCTTTGTGGTTCTTTTTTGTTTTGGCTCTTTAGATTTGATGGCTTTTGTTTGGTTTTTTCTTTTTCATTTACATTGTCTTTCAAAGATGATCGATCCTTTTGATCACTTCCAAATAAAGATTTCTTGATGTTTTCATACTCGTCGTTGTCTTTATTCTTGCTCTCTTCGTCACTGCCATCATCATTAGACGACGAAAACAAATTACTATTTAAGATTTTCAAAACACTGCCTGATTCTTCGGGTAAACTGTGGTTCCGCTTTTCATTTTTCAGTTTGTCTTTGGGTTTGCTAGTGTTTTTGTTTTTCATTTTCTTCAGATGGGACGAATTTTTCCTGTCAACTCTTTTTTTTGCAAAGTCATTTGGTATCATGCTTGTTGCGCGCTTGAATTTCAGGTTATTGAATCTTTTGAAAATTTCCTTTTCATTTAAATCAGGGATACAAGAGTCAGGAAGGATCTGCAATAACAAAAAGATCGCTTCGTCTGGGGAATAGCAACCAAGCGAGGTAAAACGGTTGATAAACGAACAATACCTTGGGTGATTACGAGGGAAGTTTTGCCAAATCCGAAAAGACAGCCTTTCAGAGACTTGCTGCTGTCTCGACTTTTTCAAGACAATTTCTGTTTTTTGAGAATCTTGCTTGCTCAGGCTTGTGATGCTACTACTTAGCAGAATGGAATTTGTTGATTGTGAAAAGTAACTCAAAAACCTTTTTAATAAAGAATGAAGAACACCAATAGAAGTTAATTCATTGTCCATCTCCTTTTTATTAAATAGTTTTAATGACAAAAAAATAAAAAATAATTAACTTTAGACATTTTTTTATACTAGGTAAATTCATTCGTAAAGTGTTTGGTATACAAGCAGGAATTTTTTTTTTTAATTTTTTGTAAATTTTGGAACAATAAATTTTGAGTTTTTTGTGATGTTAATTGACATGAGATCTTTGTCTTCTTTTGAAAGAAAATATTCAAGTGAGAATAACTTTTGTTTTTTTCCTCAAAAGTCACTTCAAAAAATTACAAAACTTTTACAAAATTTTGAGCCTTTTCAAAGCTATCAAGTATTATCCACCTAATCTATCAATTCAAATACTTTAAAAAGGGTGGACCGTTTGATAAAGTCATGTATTTTTTTAGGAAAGTTGTAATTTTCAAGAAAAAAAAATGTTTTTGTTTCTGTTTTGAAAGTGGTAAAATGAAATAAGTATTTTTATTATGAATTGATGTTAAAATTGTTTCAAAGAACATTTCTTAGTGTATATAATATCGAAGGTTAGACTAACTATTTTCTTTTAATATTCAGATATTAAAGGGAGAACAATTAAACTGTCATCTTCATTTTTTCTTTGTTTGTATTCTTTCATAAAGTTAACATTCTTACTTCAGGGATCAGCATTAACCACTGATAAGTCTAAAATTAAATTATGTTCCAATTGAAGGTAAACAAATAGAGTGGTTTATATTTCAAATATCTAGAAATAATTCGAGGAGTAAATTGTGCTAAAAATTGATTCCAACAAAAAAATTGTTAAATTCAAGGATGTTGTTTCTGAATATAAATAGTATTCTTTTCTCAATGGTAAAAAGTTTTTCAAAATCTTATTCAAAATAGTATTATTTGTTTATCCATCAAAATAAAAATAATATGTGTATTTGTAAAAAAATCAAGAATTTCATAAAAAATTAATTAAGAGACAAATTTAAATCCTTGAATCATCAAAATTCAGACTCCAAAGATGCAAAAAAACTTTATTAAATTCGTCCCAAAAATAAGATTAAAAGCAATATTCAATATATTTTTAAAAAAATCAAATAATTAAATAATAGATTATTTTGACAATTTATTTAGGAAATATTGGAAATATTTTAATGTTACAAATAGTCTTATGAGAAAATAAATAAAAATAACAAATCTTTCAATTTTATTACTGATAATATTTATTGTTTTAATATTTTAAATTTAAAATTAATTGAAAAAATATTTACTTTTAGATCTTTTAAATAATATTTATATATACTGAAATACTATTATATTGAGTTTCATTCATTGGGTTTGGAAAAGAAAATATTAAAAAAAAATTCCACAATTCCATTTTGTATTTGTGATTATTAGTAAATAATCTAATAATCTATTTTTTCAATAATAATTAGGGGAGATTGTGAAGACAATTTGAACTCTAGAGCACAAATATAATTTACTTTTAATTGTAATATACTTGTTTTTTTTTTTTTTTTTCACGTTTGAAAGTAAAGTTAATACATTAAGAAGTGAAAATTTATGGATTTGATGAAATCATAAAATTTCTAATAATAGTATATTCTGTTAACTTTAAAACATGAGACGCCAGGAAATATTACTTTAAAATAATTACAAGTGGATTATTATTGGTCGAGTCAGTATAGTGAAAAAAAATATTTGGAAATTAAATAAAATTTTTCGGAAAGTTTTATGATGCCAAAAACCCAATTAAAAGCAAATCAAATTGTTGTGTATGATGTATTTTTAAAAAACGATAATAAAAAAGGAGTACATTTTTAGTAAAAATGAGCCAAGAAAGACACCCAATTTCTCATTAAACTTGGTTTTGAAAGATAATTTTGAAAACAACTGTGTAAGTTTCAAAGTTTAGCTCTTTGTGTGCTTTTTGAGATCTTGAATATTTTTTTATTATATTTTCTTGTATTCTTAATGAATTATTTTTACTCAAATACTATTATAATATCCTTACTTTCTCGAATATTAAAGGTTTTTAAAACATGTACAAATTGGATTAAATAAATTTAAATTGATTTTATACTAAAAAAAAATGAATTTTTTGTAAATTGAAGTGACTTAAATCTTTGGAAATTTAAAAATAAGAAAGTTTGGATTTTTTTTCTAAAATTGGTGTTTTTGATTTTGAGAATTCTTTCAATTTTTTTTAGGTGAAGGGAGTAGTCATTTTTGAAAACAAAATGAAATCTGGTCAAGATCTTGAAAAATTCCTTTTTCTAATTTGTGATTCGACGTATTAAAAGGATAAGTTAACCTCATTTAAACAATTTATTGATTTGAGTCTCTTTTTTGAAATTCAAAATTTACATCTTTCCAATATAAAACGAAAAAAACTAACCTATTATTTTTTTCAAGAATTAAGTTAATTCTTCAAAATGGGAAAGCAAATTTTTCGTTTTATTTTGGAAAGTATTGATTTCGAAAGCAAATTTTTTATTTAGTTTCTTTTTCTTTGATTAATATTTCAATTCAAATCTTAGCCATTAAAACTATTTGTGGTTTAGGTGATTCAATGAATGAATATTCGGTAGAAGCTTAACTACAGTTTATCAATTAAACTGAGATATATTATGCAAAAAAAAATTTTTCTTTAAGGTTTTGAACAAGTTGTTTTCTGGTTTTCAAAAAGCCAAAAAAATTACAAAAAAATTTTCAATTTTGAAAAATTTTTTTAACAAATTGTTTGGTCTTATTCACAAGAATCCTTGTAACAATTCAAATCGTTGTTGGCAGAAAAAAAATGATTTTGAATTTAGAGTATAAAATTAATTAATTCCCAAATATCTTCAAGAAAATTTTATTTTGAAAAATCGAATTTTATTTAAAACAAAAACTAAATTTCTGAGTAAAATTTTTAAATGACCACAAAACTTTGATTATTATAACTACTATTCTTAAAAAAATCCAATTATTTTTTAATTCGTTGAATATATCATTTTTTTTTGGTTAACCAAAAGTTTTATCTCAAAAAAGAAAAAAAATCTTTATATTTATATTACTGGTAACAAAGAAATGTTATAGTATAATAATGATCAAAATGACAATAAACGGGGTAAAAACTTGTTAAATCGTGAGAAATAAAATGAATTTAATAGTTTTCTTTTTCAGAAAAAATGGAAAAAAAAAATTGATCTCACAAAAAAAAATATTCTTTTATGGCTTTCTTAGCCGATCAGAATTTTTTGACACTTGGGATCTACAAAATACGAAAGTAGAGAATACCACCAATAACATATTTTAAAATTTTGCCTTGTTGTTGTCGAAGACTAGTCCCTTAATTGAATTTTTTACCATTGAGATCTTTTGTTAATTTTTTTTTTTTTACTATTTACATTTAGTCTATTTTTTTTTTTTTTGTTTTGTTTTTTACTTTTTTTTTTTTTTTTGTTATTTGAAAATTTTCAACTAAAATCAAAAATTTTTTTTGTTACTTGACTTTTTGTCATTGAAATCCTATTTGAATCTTTTTTTGTATTTTTTTTTATTGATATCTTTTTAATAGTTTTTTTTAGTTAATTGAATTTTTTACCATTGACATCCTGTGAATTTTTTTTTTTTTTGTAATTTAAATTTTTAACATCCTAAATGAAGTATAATGTTACAATACCATTATTAATGGTAAATCACACCTGTATTATTGAGAAAATTTACGGCAAATGACTAGACCCCTACGTTTACTATTTTTCAGTAATATCGTTTGATATTTTTTAGTGGATAGTATAGCTTCAATTTTATAATTATTCTTTTCTGAATAATAAAGAGTTTAATAAAAAAATAAAAATAATCAGTAAGAAAAAAGCAATAGTTATTATTATTAAATTATTTTATTTTTGCTTGATAAAAGTTGGTCCATAATAACAATCGCCTTGTTGGTGTATAATTGTTGTTATTAAATGAAAAAAATTTGGAGAAAAAAAAAAAAAAAAAATAGGAATAATATTTTATAATGATGGAGATATTTTATATTTATTACCAAGTGAATATTTTTAAAGTTGATCGTCTTCTGAGGAATTTTCTGAACTAGTGGAGGATGTTTCTGAATCAGATTTTTCAGATGCCACTTGATAAAATCCATTTTCATTTTTTTCTGTTTCCTTTTCGATGTCTGTTACAGTAATTGGTTTGTATTGTGATAATTTCGAAGGCCAAAACCAAACAATCAAGAGAATAAGGAAAATGTATTCAACACATGCTGAAAAAGCTGACACAAACTAAATAAATAAATGATAATGATAATGATAATAATAATAATAATACTTTCCCAGAAGATATTTTTTAAATTCAATAGGTCAAAAAACATAAAAAAAAATAAATAAAAAAATAATCTAAACAAACCTTTTCTCTATAAGTTGGTGAAAAAGCTAAGCCAATAAAAACCATGAGTGGAAAATAGATTAACCAAATCACACTAGTAATGCCGAATTTTGTATAAAAGTCTTTAATATTATGATTCTTTTCTGCTTTCACGTTAGGGACGATCATGATTAAGAAAAGTCCAAGAACAACAAATCTCAAAATTAATAAAAAGACACCTGGAATTGCCTCAAAGACATAATATTGACTACCACGATCAAGATCAACATAGGCGGCGATTATTAGGATAATTGATAAAAGGAAATAAAGAATCACAGTTGCAACAACAGATCTTTTTTTTGAAAAATTTTCATTGGTGATTCCATATCCATTGGCAACCAAAAGTACTAACATGATTAAAAATGCTGTTGAGATTGATCCAATGACTAATATTTTTTAAAAAAATGATATGGTTTATAATGAAATTGTAATAAGATTAACATAGAAAAATAAAAAAAAAAAAAAAAAAAGTAAAAAATTTTGATTAAGGAAAGTTTATAAATATTTTTTTTTTTTTGATTTACAGGCAGC
Organism: Anaeramoeba flamelloides; assembly: GCA_027625915.1. NCBI lineage: Eukaryota > Anaeramoebidae > Anaeramoeba > Anaeramoeba flamelloides. The sequence goes on from JANTQA010000044.1 coordinate 202,614, forward strand.
TTGACAACACTACCTATAAAAGCAATATTTCTGAGAAGTGTTATTTATGGAAAGGGTTTTTGGTTCCTATTATTTTTTTACGGGAATATTAATATTTTTTATGATTGAAAATTTTGATTTTATCTTTATTTCAGTTTTTAAATAACCCCTTTCCAACTTTAAACTTTCTCGAATCTGTCTTAAGAGTATAATAAACATTTAAAGATAGTTTGGAAATAAATGCACTTTTTAATATTATTTTTGTTGTTGTTGTTTTTTATTCTTTCCTTAAATATTTTAATTAAAAATACAAACCTTCTCCAAAAATTCTAGTAGATCTAGATCCCATTCCATTAGAAGCAAATGAAGCAAAATGAGCCATGATTAATAAACAAGAAAAAAATCGAGTTATAATGACAAAAGCCAAAATTTTATAAATCTATAAAGTATTGATTACGGCCATAGATGATTAAAAAAAAAAAAAAAAAATTGTTTAAGAAAATATTAATGTTTGATTTATTCTAATAGTAATATATATAAACTAAAATTCCAAAATTTTCCACACAGCAAAAACGGTCCAAATAATCATAATAATACAATTTCATTCAAATTGGAAATAAATTTTGATTTTTTTAAAATATGAAAATCATTTTTTCATCTTTTAGTTTTTGTTTTCATTTCATTTTTTGAATTACTTAACTTGTTTTGTTCGATAAAAAATTTTTTTCAACGATTGGTATGAGACTAAAGTTGAGTTGTTCCAAATAGAAGAACTCTAATAAAATTAGTTGGTAGTATCGAACCTTTTGATCGATCAATATTCCTAATAGAATTTCAACAAATTTAGCAAAGGAATTTATTTATTTTGCTCTCAAAAATTTTTAACACACCCTTGATTTTTTAGTATTGATAATTATTTATTTTTTGTTTTGTGATTATTGTGATTTATAAAAAAGTGTTAACATTTCAATTAGCGAATGGTTCTAATTTGGCATTTCTTTGAGAATTGATTAAATAAGTTTTTTTTTTTCACAAATCGAATTTTGGTGAGTTAAAAATTTTGAATTGGGGTTTATATATATATATATATAAAATAAAAATTAAAAAATAAAAAAAAAAAAAAAAAACAAACATTTGAAATCTCTTTTTTTTTATTAAATCTTTTAATAATAAAGGCAAATGCGCATCCAATAAGAAAATAAAAAACAAAAAATGCTGCATATAAACCCAAAAGTCCTATTATAAATAATTTAAAGAAGTAGAAATGATAAATATATAATTTTTTGTTTATAATCAAGAATACGAGTGAATTTTTAATTACTTTTTATTTCTTATTTTTCATTTAATTTTATTTTTCTGAAAATAAATCATAAAAATATTTGTCAAAAAAAAATCTAAATTTATATTTTTTTATTTATAATTATCATTAAAAGATTTTTGAAAAAAAAAATTATTAATTACCATTTGGGGAAAAAAAGTGATACATGGAAAAATAGTGAAACAAGATTTTTAACATTGATAGAAGTTTACTGAAAAAGAAGAAGTAAAAACAATTAAAAGAAGAAATAAATTAACTTTGAAAGAATAATCAATTATATTATTTTCAATCAAAGCAACAAAAACAATCAGTATCTCCTTTCTTATCAAAATTGAATGAGTTATTTTTAAGATCTCAAAAATAGTCAATTTTTTTCAACATATTTTTAATAATTGATCAATCAAAGAAAAACCCATATCCAAAAATAGTATTATAAACAATGTTATTGTGTTGGATCATCCATTTTGTCTTTAGTCATTTATTTTTTCTTATTTTAAATTAGATCTTGATTTTCATTTTCAGTCTCAGTATATTAAGGTTCCATATTAAAATTTGTGTTTCACTTTTTTTCTCTGTTTTACTTTTTTTCCCAAGCTGTTGTTTTTGATGTTTTTTTTTTAATTTTTTTTCAAATAAGGATTTTGAATTAATCTTTTATCAAAAATAATTATTATTTAGCGATATTTAAATTATTAATAACATTTTTTCAAAACTAAATACCTTGATTAGTAAAAAATCTCATAATTCAACATCTTTATAATAATAATATTATTTATTTTTGCAAATATCTGATAATGTTGGATACACAAATTACTTTCCTATACTTCTTTAGTATTTTTATTTTCGGGGAAAAATTGTTTTTTGATTTTGAATTAGGAATTATAATTAATAGTTTTTAAAATGATATTTTAATTTCTAATTGAAAAATCAATTTTTTGGAGTTTAATCATAAAAATTGAAAAAGTAAATTATAGATTTTTCAATTATAAAAATATGAAAAATCAAAACTTGAAATTGAAAAAAAAAGTGTATTATTTTATTTTTTAAACTTTTTATTTTTTCTAAATTCCCTTTTTTAAGTTGTTTGGGTTCCTTCGGTTCCTTCGGTTCCTTCGGTTCCTTCGGTTCCTTGGTTTCCTCCCCTTTTTATTTTATTTTTTTAAAGTGTTTGGAAAAGGTATAAGGGATAAAAAAATCATTATAAGAATTAATGAACAGATTCATGATTAGGTGTTAAATAATCTGAATATGTTCTAATTAGATCTTAAACAAACAGAACTTAACTTAATAGGAGATGAAGAGAACTGAAAGCCAACTAAAGTAATTTGAAACAAAATGAAGTGAACTGAATCTGTATTTTCGTACAATTTGACTAGTTGGTATTTGAACTCGTTTAGACTGTCAAGTTGGTATCTTGTACTGATGTTTTGCGAAAACAAGGTTTGGAAAACTTGCAAAAAAGAAAACTTGTGAAAAACAAAAACAAAAGCGAAAAAAGTTAAAAATAAAAAAAATAAAAAAAAAGCAAAGCAACTAACAAAAAGAAAAATTTCACAAGCAAATTCTGATTCTTAAAAACTCGGCACTTAATAGATGTAACCCTATCTTTAAAGTTCTGAATTAAAATTTAATAAAGTATCATATTTCATTTGATCTATAGTTGTTCAAATATTTAGATCTCTTTATTAAAATAAATTATTGCCGCGATCCAAACAAATTTCGACATAAAAGGAAACAACCACCAATCCATTCAACACTTGTGGTGGAAAAAAAAAATTACAATGAATTTTTTACTTTTTTGACTTATTTTTTTTTATTTTGTTGCTTTTCTTTCTTTTCTTAGTCTTTTTCTTGTCTTTGTTTAGAAATAAAATTATAATTTTTTTCTTTTCATTTTTCAAATAAAAGCTATCCTATGGGTTATAATCTTGTCTAAATTATGACTATTATAAAAAACTCAAAATAAATTTAGAGTTTCAGAAAGCGCCGTAGAGTACCGTGGAGTGCCTAGGTTTTTTTAAATTTAAGAAATGAACCGAAAATTTCAAAAATTTTCGGTTTATTTCTTAAATTAAAAAAAACCTAATGGCGCTTTTCCAGAATTCAAAAGAATAGAGAAAAGTATATGATTTTACTCAATTCTTTTAAATTCTGGAAAAGCTAACGGCGGTTTTTTTTAATTATTACTTTTGTTTCGAAAATCTATTGATTTTACAAATAAACAGAAAACTCAAGAAAACCTAATGGCACTTTTCCTGAATTCAAAAGAATTGAATGAAATCTTTGATTTTACTCTATTCCTTTTAATTAAAAAAAACTAACAGCTATAAGAGGAAATTAATTCCCTCCTTTCAAAAAAAAAACAAAAAAAAAAAATTACCCAAATTTATTAAAAAAATTAAAATCCTATTTCATTCTTTATCCTAAACAAAAGTGAGAAACTTTTAATTTTATGAAAGAACCAAAATGAGATAAAAAATATTTTTTTAATCTAATAGTCATCTAATATTTTTATAAATAACTCTAAAATAAATTGATTTTTATCTGTGTTTTTTGAACCAAAATGCACATTAAGGAAAAATGACTTCGCTTTCGATTTATCATTTCAATTTTGAGTTTTAAGTATAAATTTGAATTATTTAATGATTAATTTGTTATTTGTTGTTGACTTTCCTGATCATTGAAAAAATGACTTTAAAAAATTTTCATTTTCTTTTTTAGAATTAATTGAATCTTCTTGTTGGTTTAATTTTTTATTTTGCAATTATCTGGTATATTCTTTATTACGTTTAACATTGACAGTATAGATTAATAATGTTATTATTTTAAAAATAAAAAGAAATATAATTTTTTTAAAAATACACCATTCTTGGATCAATTGGAATATTGTGTTTCAAATAAAAAAAAAAAATTGAGAATTTTTGTTTCTAATGTTGTAAAAAATGAAAATGAGAAATCGAAGAAACTAAGGAACTTAAGGGTTTTCATTTGTAAAAATTGTGCCACAATTTGGTATTATCCAAGATTATTTGATTTAAGGGCCGAGTCATTAAGGTGAAAATAATTTTCTAAAATGGATTCTTGAAATTTTCTAATTTTTATGAGTACCTAATACCAATTAAAAACCAATCAACCTATGAAGTATGATCTATCTCCAAAAATATACAATCAAAAAAGAGTACATTTTTAGAAAAAAGCGCCAAAGATCGATACTCAATTTCCAATTTAAATTAGTTAGAAGACATAATTTTGAATATAATTGTGTTGATTTTGAATTGTCTCCATTTAGCGCTTTTTTTGAGATCTCAAAGATTTTTTTTTTCATTTTTTACTATTCTCAAATGAGTTATTTTTATCTCAAGAATATTACAACATCCTTACTTTATCAAATATAGAGTGTTACGAAATAACCACAAATTAAATTAAATCGAATTAAATCGATTTTGTTCTTAAAGAAAACAATTTGTTTCAAATTGAATAAATTTAAGGATTTGGAAATATAAAATAAGAAGAAAACAATTGGATTTTTTTTTTTCAAAATTTGAATTTTTTGAAATCGAGAATGCTTTTTAACTTTTTTTTTTAAATTGAATTTTTTCTCATTAAGATCTTTTGTTTTTTTTTTTTGTTTTTTCAATTTTTGGTAAGTAAGAGCAGTGAATTTTAAGTTAATTATGTTTTTAAAATTGTAGATCTTTTGTAATTTTTATTTGTGATTTGTATTTTAGAGTTGTATTAACTTTTTTTTTGTTAATTTGAATTTTTTTTTAGATTTTTGTAATTTTTTTTTAAAGATCCTTTCAATCTTTTTTTTGTTATTTGAATTTTTTCAACCAAAAGAATTTCAATTTCACAATATCATTTTTTGGTGGCAAGCCACTGCTTGGGTATGGAATAAAATCTACGGTATATGACTGTACCCTTAGGATCTCTTAATATGCTATACTCTCCCAGGGTTGGAATACAATGTTGTATCCAAAAAAAAAAACATTTAATTGATTATTTGTTGAAGGGAAGTTAAAATATTTGGCAAATTTGTGGATTTTTGAGGATTTTTGAGGATTTTGAACCAAAAAATTTCAAAATCCAAAAAAAAATTTCAAAATCCAAAAAAAAATTTGATAAATTTTCTAACGGCCCAAATTCTAAATTTACCTTGAAAAAGATTCGAAAATCCAAAAGTCCCTGCTAAGCGGTCACTTTCCACTTTATATTCAAGTTTTTTCGAGTTAAAGATAAGGGTATAAATTTACTTCTATATCATCTGCGTAGAAAGTACAATAAGGGGTAAACAAAATCGATTTCAAATTCGTATTGTTTTGATAGAAATTTGATAACAGTTTTTTTGTATCAACAAATAAATGTTTTCTTTCCAAAAATCAAAAAAAAAAAAAACCAAAAATTGTAGTATTTCGATTTTCTTTCAACAAATAATATTATTAACTGGGTTTTTTTTGGCTGCAATACAGTACTCCAACCCTCAGAAATGATAAAATACAAAGAGTACTTAAATCTTCAAAGAAATAAATTTAAGTGTTTAATGTTCTTTGGATAAAACTGCATTTTTAATGTTCATATAGAACCCTTGCCTTTTGAGTTTTAAGTGGTATTTGAAATTAGTGTATTATTTAAGAATTGAAAAGTCAAAATGAGATCAAATTTTTTTTTTACTGTTTAATTTTCAAATAATCTTATCAAAATTTTTACAGACTGAGTAATTTGGATTGTTTTTCTTCTTGTCATTTAATAATAAGTTAAAGAGGAAAGAAAACAATTGGAAATGTTTTTGTTAGTCCAAACCAAATCAAATAATCTCAAATAAAAAAAATAAAAATTCGGTTTTTTGTGGCAATTTTTATGATTGAATAGATATTTCTCATCCAATACACAAGAACCTTGATTGTTTTGCTCTTCAAAAGTGCTCATTAAAAAATTTGCAAAAAGCCAATCAAAAAAGGGAAAGAAATTGAAAAAATCAAACAAAACGAAAAAGGCAACCAAAAAAAAGAAAAAAAAAGAAAAGATATTTACCTTGCTCTTCACAAGAAAATTCTTGGTTGTGTTTCCCTTCGAATTGATTAAAAATGTGAACATCCATATCTGTAAGGAGAATTTCTGGGTTTTTTTTTTGTGTACAGTCAGACAAAGTAAAATACCACATATGAGACGATTTGGTGTCTTTAAATTGAGCAAATCTAAAGACATCAGAAACAACATCGTTTGTTGCTTTTGCTTTTGAATTTTTTGTGGTACAATTGTCGTTGCTTTTATAAACAGAATCCCATGAATTCTTTTGATCATCATAAAAGGAGACTTGTAAATTTGGTAAATTTGATTGAAACAAATAAGTAAAGTTTCCATAAGCTATGTAAATTGTTTTTGTTTTTGAGAAAAAAAAAACAAAAAGACGAGAAAATATATTAATAAGGGAAAAAAATTTTCTTTTTTTACTTTATTTTTTTTAAATTAATATCAAGTTGCGGTTATGGTTTGTACATTTGTCAGTTTTGTCAAAACAAAAGCGCATGAAATAGTCCCAATTCCCTGATCTTTTCCATTCACCTCTCATACGAAGTCCATTGGTTTTTGTTGTAAATACCAACAAAACAAGTAAGAAAACCAAACAAATTTTTTTCGAAAAATTCATCACTCTACTCTTAAAGAATATAAAAAGTAAAAAATAAAAAATGAAATCTGAAAGTATTGTAATTTAGAAATCCTACGAAAGTGAGGTGGAAATCATGTTGGAGAAAAAAAAAACTTATTAAGGTTAATAAGAATATCTGAGGATAACAATTTTCTTTGAGTTATCCCAAATAATCAAAAATCAAGAATTTAAACTCGAGAATGAAATTCTTCAGTTTTAAAATAGAAATGGGAACAAAACTTCTTTTCCAAATAAATTTCACTGGTTTGTCCAATCATTTTTTGGAAACCTGAATACAAATTGTGTTACTTTTATTTTTCAACAGAGAATAATTTCAACTGAAAGTATTTTATTGAAAAACGCTAAATATTTACTTTTCAAAGATATAGAATTCTGTTTTAAGGTTACCGTCACTAGTCGTTCATTTAATTCATAGACAAGTGGTAGCTTGAGACAAAAAGGATTCTTGAAATTATAACTCTTTTAATTGATAAAATTCTACTAACAAAAAAACAATTCAATCTAATCTCATTAATAAAAATTTAAATAACAAAAAAAAATATATATATATTGAATCTTAATTTCAAAAAAAATTAAATTACCTCAAAAATATTGAAAGGATCTTTAAAAACAATTACAAAAATTAAAAAAAAATTTAAATTAACAAATAAAAAAAAATTTCTTCAATGATGATTGACAAAAAATGTAAGAAACGAAAAAAAAGTTTTAAAAGATTCTGAATTGAAAAAAATCCAAATGAAAAAAAAAAATTATTATAAACATTTTTATAACTTTTTGTGATCAAAAATACCTTTTGTCTGATTATTTTTTTAGATTTTTTTTAAAAAAATATTCTTATACAGGTTTATAACATGTTACAAATTTTAAAATATTTTATAACAATTATAATTGTTATAATAAATGTTATTATCAATTTTTATGTAATTTGATAATATTTTAAATGTTTTGAACACCTTTACAAAACATTTATGTCTTGTTAAAAAAATTTTTTTTTATTAGGGTTTCGTATTTTATATCTCAAAAGGATAAATTTTCTTCAATTATAACAAATTTTTTTCTTTGGTGGTGTTAAAATCTACAAGGAAAAGCCTAAAATTAAACCATATTGTTATTGGGTACAAACTAAATTAATTGGTGAAGGTTCAATGTCTCACAAAAATCGATTAGTTCAAGTAGTAATATTTGTTTATTTCATCAATTAAAAATGATCTACGTATTAGTAAAAAACCCAAAATTTTCAGAAAAAAATCTTCATTTCTCTCCAAATTTAAAGCTTGGGTTATCATTATTCAGACTTCAAAGTTGCATAATGTATTTCTTAAATTTAGGTCTAAATCTTAGATTAGTTGTTAAAAAAAATTTTTTTTTTAAAAATTAAATAATTAAATCAACAGATTTTTTTTACTTATTATTTCTGAAATATTGGAAATATATTGATTTTACAATTATTTTTATAAAAAGGAAACTAAAATAATAAGTTTTTACGGGTTTTTATTTTGATGATTATTGAGTTAATCTTTGAAATTAAAAAATTTTAAAATAATTACTTTTGGAAGATTCTATATATGAATTATTAAATACCAGAATACTTTTATTTAGAGTTTCCATTTTTAGATTTGTAAGGGAATAAAATAAAAACTATTACAAAATGAAAATATTTAATATTGTGATCATTAGTAAAAAATGTAATAATCTGTTGTGTGATAGGATTTAAAATAGATTTTTTTAGAGCTATTTGAGCTATGAATTACTAATATTATTTACACCCAATTTCAACATACTTTGATTATAGAGAAATACATGGTAATGCTAACCTCCAAAAATTGAAAAAAATATATTGTTGATAAAATAACCATATTCCAAAAAGTTTAATCTATGTTTCAAAATAATAATTTTATTTCTTGGTTTCTGGAAGACACTTACATTAATTAATAGATACAAGAAATCAAAATAAATTGGATATAAATATTCTGTGGGTTTATTCAAGTTGTATATTAAAAATGACATTAGTAAAATGAAGGTTTAAATTAGAAAATTTTTATTAAATAAATATTGATTATTTTGTTATAATTTTATTTTCTAAAAATTTTCTTCTAAAATGAAAAAAATTGAAAAAATTCTGAAAAAAATTTAACCAAATTCACCTAAAAAATTAAATTTTACTTCAAAAATCAAGGATTTGGCTTTAAACTCGATTTTAACTGGGATATACTATTGGGTTGCGAATTGGGTATTGTACTGAAACAAGAAGAAAATAACTACAGATTATATTTTGAAACATTGACTATATGCCTTGGGAACGCATTTCTTTGACCAATACTAAATAAATTATGTATCTTAAACAAGGTCTTCAACTATCTATAGATTTATAAAATAAATTTACTATTAGGTGGTGAATTGAAAGGGGAAAGGGGGGTTTTGATTGATTTTATTTTATAGCATTGATCAAAATTAAAAGGATAATCAATTAAAAGAAGAAATAAATTAACTTCAAAGAATAACCCATTATAGAATAGTCAATTGAACCCACAATTACAATTATTTTTCTTTTATTATCCTAATCGGGTAGAGTCCTTTTGGAAATCTCAAAAATGTTCAATTTTTTTCAACAAATTTTTAAATGATAAATCAATAATAGAAATACCCTTATCAAAAAAATCAATATTTTAAAAACAGTTATTGTTGTTGATCCTTAATTTTGTATTTAATTATTTATTCTTTCTTTTATCACTTGGTCATAATTTTCATTTTCGGTTTCATTTTCGATTAAGATACCAGATAGGACTTTTTTCATGTATTAAATTTTTTTCTCCAAAGGGAAGTTTTCATTTTTTTCGAATACTTTAATTGGAAATAGTTCTTATTTATTAAAAGATCCTTTCAATAACTAATTTAAGAATAATTCATATATATATATATATATATATATATATATATATATATCTCTATATATCTATATAAACTCTGCTTCAGTCAAAGGGTCCAACATTTTTTTCAAATATCAATTATTATATATAATTGACTTTTGAAGAACAAATAAGAAATAAATAGTATAATACAAATACAAGAATTTTTGATATATATCTGAAAGAAAACTAATTAATCAATATATTTTCTTAAAAATTGAAAAACTCAAATTCTTATTGCCTCCTTTGAGAAAAACAATAATGTTCCTTTTAAACTTCTACTGGCAATTGAATAATCAATATGAAACATTTTTCACTTCATTTTCCAACTTTTCTTTTAGAAATCAAGTCTCCAAACGAAGTTTGTTGGTATTTGTGGTCACTATTTGAAAAAGGAAATGGAAAATGTAGTGGAAAATTTCCACATTTATTAAACTAAGATCAGGATCAAAGATTAAATAAAATTGCAATAGAAATCAATATGATTTCTCAACAATCATTTACATGGTTTCAATAACCTTAGAATAACACATTTTTACCAAGTGACTATTGATCTTGCAAGAAAAAAAAAAATTTGCAACTGAATGAGGTTTTAAAAAAAAAATCGAAAAAAAAAAATAAAAATGTGTAGAAATGTGAAAAAATGATTTCAATTTTGAAAATTTCAGAAATAAAATTTTCTTCTAATATCTATGTAAACATTTTATACACATGTATTATACCCCTACAACTGGGCCCCTTTGATTGAAAATAGTTTATATATAACAAAATCGGTGTGTTTTTTGGAACCTTTCTTCTTGTTTTGTTAACTTTACTCAATTTTTGAGACAGTCTTTTCTACAAATAAGTAACAAACTTACAACGAAAATTTAAGACAAAAAAAAACTCAAATTATAACACATTATTTGGAATTTATTATATACAAATTATTTTACTTGAATTTAAATTATGTGCCTCAAATTTGAGATTTTTCCTGTACCTTAAATTTTGTTGATGGTTGTGTCTTAAAAATAGAACAGGCTGTATAAAGATCTTGATTTAAATTCGAAAATCATAAAAAAAAAAAAAAAAAAAAAACAAGATACATCAGCACAATTCCAAGTATGATCGAGTGTTATCTGTTTGTTTGATTATTCTGAGATCAAACTGAACTTATTTCAATTGACGAAAGTTTTAGATACCACGAAATACATTTAAAGTAGTACTATTTAAAATTAATAATTGATATTTTTTTATTTCAAGTTCTCAAATATTTAACATATTATTTGATGTAAAAACCCAAAAATATTCACATACACAAATTAAAAATGATATTTTTGGAATTATTATTAAGCTTCCTTCTTGGACTTTGAGATGAAATTTTGATTAGTTTATTTAACACAAAAGGAAAAAATAAATTCTGAAAATTAAAGTTAGACAAAACTACACATTGAATGTTACATATCCATCTTTGATAAATTCTTATTTCAAAGTTATGATAATTTTATGTGATTAAGAAAATATAGCTATTAAACTCATTAAGATTTGAATACAAGTTTTCCAAAACTGCCGACTTTTAAAAAAATCACATATTTTTGGGGTATTTTTTATTGAAATAAGTTACAATGAATTAACTTTAGATTGAACAGCAAGGAAAATAAAAGAATAAATGTTAAAACAATTTGCAGAAAAAATGGTCAAAATATTTTAAAGCTCAAATATGAAAAAAATAAAATCATAAAAAATATTCCAAAATCATAAAACACAACTAATTTTTCGATTTAATAAATCTGATTTTCAATTTAATAAACGATATCTTTTGAAAAAAAAATTTGATTTTAAAATTGAGGTATATTATTCTTTTTAGATTATTAACAAAAATGTTAAAAATTATCTCTCCACTATGCCAATTAAAAATTTTAGAAATTTTAGAATTAAAAATGAAAAAAAATATTACTGATATTTTTCATTTTTTTTTCAATCCCGATTAATATCTAATTCAGTTGTAAACCTTTTTTAAAATTGGTGTGTATATAAATGTTTTTTAGATAAGTGTATTTTAAAAATACAAAATTACGAGATTTTATTTTGTAAAAAATTTTCGCAGTTGTAATTTTCAAAATAAGAAGAGAATCTAAAAAGTGTTCACCAAAAAATATTTGTTTTTCATTTTGCTTGAAAGAATAACTTACTCTTAATTGCAAAATAAAAAGATCAAAATCTTCATTCAGCTTTCCCAAAATAATCCTTACAAGAATCAAAAAAAGTATCGAAGTCTCCTTTTCTAAAAGGAAAATCAATAATTTAAAATTGTAAATTTACTTGATTTAATAACTAAAATTTTAGAAACTGAAGGAAAATTTTGTTCAATTTATTTTGTATTAAATATTAATAAACTAAGTTTCTGTCAAACTTGTCCTATATTTTTTCTAAATATCAATTATTTTTTATAATTAACCTTTAAAGAACAAATAAGAAATAAGTAAAATAATACACAAACTAGAATAAAGTTGATATTCTGTATCGAGTAAAACTAATAAATCAATATTGTTTCCAAAAAATTCCTAATTATGAGTCAATTCAATCTTAGTTAACCTTTTAAAGTGGTGAGTGTTCCTTCAGTGCACCTTCTTTTCATGATCATGCTCGATTTATTTTTGTTTTTTGGTATTTCGTTTTGAAGAAATTTTAAAAGTTTGGTAGACAAGAAAATATCAAATTTGGTTCTTAAAGAACTGATTGTAACCAGTTTCAACTTTATCTCTCTTTAAGTCATGAATGGTGTCTTTTCAGTTTCCAAATTAGAAAAAAGTTTTTTTCAACTTTTTTAAGAGATTTTTTTACTTTAAAGTTTGTTTCTTTTGTGTTAATTTTTTTACTTGAAAAAAGCCTTAATTATTAATTTTAAAATCGATTTTTTTTTTAACTTTTAGGAAAAAGAACAAAAAAAAAAACTTTTTCTTAAAGATAAATTCGCAATCTTTTTCTTCTTTGCGATTCTACCCTTTAATTCTATCTAAAAATGTGAACTCCAAAAAAGACTTGTATTTTTGAAAACGAAAAATTAGTTCCTTTTTTTGTTAACCTTTTTCCAAATATTTAGAAAAAGGGTGAAAAACGAAAAAAAAAAACGGTTGAATTTGCGATTTAAGAGTGTTCCAAATTGAATTTTTGGGCAAAGGTTACAAAAATCATTTTTTTTTTGTTCCCAACTGAAAAATTTATGTTTATTCTACCACGTCGTATACATAAATCTTCGATCACATACAACCCGTTTCTTGGGGTTGATCAAAAAAAGTTTGTGTCTAAAGGATCTGAAACAAAGCGGGCACTCTACTTTATGAGGGAGATCTTACAAAAACCAAGCTTAACGATCAAAGATGCATTTTCAGCTGACTGCATCCAATTGCTGAATTTAATTAACGTTCTGTGTCCCACAAAGATCAATTCTGTTTACAAGACAGGTAACAAAAGGAAAATGCAAGATCACAATTTAAAGGAATACTTGGGTGTCTTGAAATCTTTAAAATATTCCACTTATGACTTCCCCAAAGCACAATTTTTAGAGTCAAATCCTGGGGCACAAAAGCAAATGGCATTAACTGTCTTACACTTAAAGTTACAATATACAAAAAAAGGTATCAAATATCGAAATAAGAACGAGACGCTCACATACTATATTAACAATTATTCTGTCCCTTCGAAAAAAAAAAAAATTATTGGAATCAATCCCTTTTTTACAACAAAGCCAATAATAAATACCATCAGTCTAACAAGGTCGTGCAGGACGAAGAATATTTTTTATTCGAATCAAAAAGAGAAGGAAATATTTTTAAAAAAAAGAGCTGTCCAACTGGGTGAAAAATTATCAAACCCTTTAAGTTCAGAATCAGATTCTGAGCATGAAGAACAAGAACAACAGGGAAACGAGAACCAGAACCAGAACCAGAACCAGAATAAAAATAAAAAAGAGAATAAGAATGAGGAAAAGAAAAAGAAAAAAAAAATGAAAAACCTGAACAAAAATGAGAATGCAGAGAATGGATCAACACACGAGGAACCAACAGACAGATCTGATAACTTTGAATTTCTTAGTTCTAGTTCTGAAAATGAAGATTATATTAATTCCAATTTTTCTTCTTTTCAAGAAAATACAGACTCTAGTTCACAAACTTCTGACGAAATTCGTCCTTGGGAAACTTCGTCTTCAAAGAAATATTCTGGGAAGAACAAAAAAAAAAACAAAAAAACTTTTCAATTTTCTGGAGATTATTTTGGCTTTCCTTCTTCAGATTTCAGTACGGGTGACACTTCAGACGACACGGCTGATTCCTATTCTGACTGTAATTCAAATGACAAATTGAAATCAAAATCAAAATCAAAATCAAAATCAAAATCTCAATCAAAATCAAAGTCGAGACAACAAAATTCAAACCCAAACAACAAAAGGAAAAAACACTATGATACAAAAATTCGAACCAAAAAGCCACCAAAAACAAATAGTAGAAATCAAAGAGATCAAAAACAAAAGAAATTAGAAAATAATAGGAATAGGGATAGCAATAGCAATAGCAATGCCAATGGCAATAGAAATAGAAATAGAACTAGAAATGGGAATCGTAATGGAAATAGAGATAAAAATCAAAAGAACAGAAGAAAAAGCAAGGGTCGGAATCAGGTTACAATTAACCCTAAACAAGAAAAGAAAAACAAACTCCAAATTAGACAAATTTTAGATAGGTCGGCAATAACTCCATTGCCACACCTCTCGACTGTATTTGGAGAATATAGCACTGGTGGCACTAATGATCAAACAAAATTCGAACTGGATAAAAACGAATCGGCATATGCTGCAATCCCATTACCAATTAACTCCTCAAATATTTATATTAGGAAGGAACTGAATGAATTGTTTAAAGGGGAAAGAAAAACAAAAGGCAGCAATGGCAGGAAAAAAAAGCTAAACGAGAAGGTATACCTTAAGAACCCGAAAACAAGGTCTTATCTACATTTAATACACCACGCCCTGAACACCATCAACAAATGGGACAATAGCGACCGTGAAGCATCGCAGTCATATTCTAAAAAATATGGGTTTGGCCATTTCCAATCCATTTGCTATGCCGGGTATAAAGAAGCTGTGGCATTGTGCAAATACGGGAAGGCAGTATTTTCAACGATCATTTTACCGAAAACTGGCAAGCACCCCTCCCCGGGTACCTTGGAATTAAACGAGAAAAAAATCATTCTTTCTTATAATCATGGCAATAGCGCCATTCTATCAGACAATTACACCGAACGGGGCTTCAAATTTTCGATCAATAAACATGATCTATGCAAGATTTCGATAAAGTCTTTGCTGTCTACAAGCCCTGAATTTGTATTACAGTTTGAAAACGAGGGAAAGTCGATTTGCGCCTTAATAACAACCCTCTATTTTTTCCATGTCTTCTTTAAATCCAGCTTAAATAAAAATACAAAAAAACAAGGCATTGGGTATAACCCGCTAAGAAAGAACGAAATAAACGTTGTCAAACTTGTAGACACAGTTATACCACCATTGCAATCGCCCGATGGGAAATTCACAAAACTCTTAACAAACACTCTTCTTGAAAATTTGAATAGAGGCGCCTCAATTATAATGAAAAAATATTATAATCAAGGCGGAGTAAACTTTTTAATAACCATCGTGACGAGATCTCAATACCCGCTGACATCAGGCTTTCTGAAAATACGCCCTAATTTTATTACAATCGGAATGAAAAATTCAGTTGTTCAGGAAATACCCTTCAAGGCAAGACCGAAGATTTTAAAAAATCGCACAAACAATGCCTTGTTTAGACTCGATTGGGCAGTTAGGGATTCATGCTCGACAAAAATCAGTAGGCCCTCAATCACAATATTATGCACTTCAGTTACAGAACGTAGCTTGATCACAAAGACTTTAACTTATTTTTCTAATCAATATAAATCAAAAAATAATTTCTAATTATTTCAAACCAAAAAATTATAATACATACATATATATATATATATATATATGTCAATACAATGAAATTTAAAAAAAAAGGAATAAGATTCTATTTGTGATTATTATTATCTTATTTATATGTTATTTCTTTTTGAAAATTTTTATTATTTTTATCAATTTTCATCTTTTTTTGTTAATTACTTTTTTTATTTAACTAATTTTTTTGTTTTTTTATTTAACTTAAGAATTTTTGATTTTTTGATACTCACAAATTAAATTAATTTTTTATTTTTTATTTTAAAATGAATAAACTCGTCCAAAAAAAAAAAATATTTTCTCAAAAAAAAAAAAAATCTTATAACAGAAGGTATATTATTCCAATCTTTGAAATTTTAAATTTTGAGAACCTTACTGGAAAATAATTATTTGAGTGTATTAGATATTGAAACTTTGAAAACATAAAATCACTAATTTATTTTTGAAAAGAATAAAAATAGATAATAATTAGTTATTGAAAAATTCAATTTTATTTTTATTTTATTATTTGAATGGGTGGTGTTAATTCCTCTTATTTGATGTTGGTTTTTTTAAATTCAAAAAAAGAGAGAAGAATCTATGATTTGACTATATTCTTTCAAATTAAGGAAAATTTAATAGCTAGAAGAGGAAATTGATTTTCCAATTAAAAATAATATATATATATATATATATATATATAAAAACCAAAAATCCAAAAAATTTTAACACCAAAAAACAAAAATAGGCAAAAAAAAACTAATTTATTGTATTTTTCCAAACTTAATACAAAACCATACTTAAGTTACCCAGTATTAATGTTTTAATGAGTAATTGTTTTAATACAATAAAAAGAAAAAAAATATAAAACTCAAAAATAAAAATCTATATGAGTCCGAAATAATGAAACTGGCCGAACAAAAAATGTATTGGTTAATTTGTTGAAATTTTACTAACAATTATAGATTGACCAAATGTTAAGATACCATTGACCAATTGTATGTATTTTTCAATTTAACTAACTCAACACTAACCTTCTATTAACCATTGAAAAAAAAATTCCAGATCAAACCAAACAGATTACTTAACTACAAAAAAGGGAATGGAAACAAAAAAAAAGACAAAAAATGAAAATAGTTTGAAATATCAAAATTATTTCCAAATTGAATGTAAAGTACAATGGTGTTATTCTTACCACTATTTAATCTGTTTCCTAAATTTTGAGAATTAGGTTTATATACATATATATATATATATATATATATAAAACATTCATACATATATATTCAAACACTCAACGTTTAAACAACACATTTTTAATATGAAAATAAGTTATTGGATTATAATTTTTATTACTTTTTTATTTTAGAATTATTAGTTTGAATTCTTATTATTTTATTGAAAATATTTACAAAATAAAAAAAATAATATAAAAGATTATTAATAAGTTTAATCATTGGGTTATTATTAACTTTTTTAAAGAAATATTCTAAGAAAGAATTGTTAATTATCGATTCAAAATATACTAATTAAAAATTATTTCTTTTGGGTAAGGATTGGACTTTCCAGGTTTTAAATAAATATTTTGGGAAAAATTTTAAATTTAACAATTTAGTTGTTTTGCTTTGATTTTTTTGGTTCAAACAAAATAAAAAATTGATTCGAAATCTTCTTTAAATCAAAAATTATGTTTTTTAAAGGGTAAAAGAATTATAGTTATTTTTTAAAAATTAAGTAGATTTTTATACTCAATTATTCCACAACTTATTGGATTGATTGTTAAGTGAATTTTTAAACACTTCCTTGACATACATTAAGATTTCAATCTTCTTTCAAAGAAAATAATTATTTTTGTAATAATTCAGAAATATGTTGAATTTTGAACTTTTCAAAAAAGAGAAAAAAGAGATTAAACTTTTAAAAAAAAAATAATTCATTTGGGAAAATATTTTTAAAAGTAAGTTAGATTCTTTTTAATACTTGAGAATTTTTCTTTATTTTGGTTTTCAATATAAACCAAATTTCATAATAAATGGCCCACCTTACATTTGAATAATGAATTGCTTTTGTATCGTTTTGTAGTTTTTCCTCTCACAATAAAAAGTTTGCAAATAAATCATTTTTTCTCTTTTTTATTTTTTCAAAAGTGTGTTGTTAAAATGGAAAATGAAAATGAAAAAATAAAAAAGAAGTAACAGATGAATTAATGAAACAATTGGTTTCAAATTTGAAAAAAAGATTAGATTTAGTTATTCAAATGGAAGGAGAATTGATAAATGGGTTTTTTTACTTATTTAAATTGTCTATTTTTCATGTAATGCTTCTTTCAAAATAAATAGCCCAATTTTTTTTAACAGTTTTTTTATTTTTTCTTTCTTTGATTTTTCGACAAAAAATAAATATATCTTGAGTATAGTATTGAATATTAAAATCTAAAATTTTATATTATAATAGATAACTTCAATTATTAAACATATTTTTATTTAAAATTTGATTTTTAATGGGCCAATTATTATGAAAGATAGTTTATAGTAATTTTTTTTTTCAATTTCCTATTTAATATACTACAAGATTTTACTAATTAACTTGTATATACAGGTTTATCTCTAAGAATTAAATAAAATTGTTAACCAAGTCCAGAACAACCAGATCTTTCAGTTTGAGAGAAAAAAAAATAAAAAAAGAGACTAATATTTTCTGAAAAACTATTTTTGTTAATCATCTCCTTTTTGTGCAAAAATGATTTCATAATATTTAAAGTGATTTTGAACAAAAGGAAATAAAAAAAACTCCTTTTATTTTCTTTTTCTACTTTCACCAAATGCCTTCTTATTATCACTTGGGTGGCTTAATTGGTGTACTATATTTTTTTATTTGGGTCATTTTTTACTCCTTATGAAATAAACAAGAATCCTAAATGAAATTATATTTCAAAAATCGAAAATAAAGTTATTCTACTGAAAATCTATTTAAAAGAAAATTATACAACAACATGCGTCTGATCAAATTATTTGAAAATCAGTTTTATTTCAAACACTTTTAATAATGAGAGAGAATTAGATCTCTCAAAATATCAATTCAAATTTGTTGTATCAAGATCTTTTGTTTTTTCATTCAAAAAGAAGAAAAAATATTGCAGGTGAATTGGAATAAAAATTGTTTGTTTATAACTTTTAGAATAAAACTGGTAATGCTATCAAAATATGTTTCTTTTTGAAATATTGGATTGTTAATATTCTGCACAATCCTTTTTTTTGTACCTTTCGGATTTTTTTTGTACCTGACTTTAATTTTTTTGAGCTTTATTTCATCGATCCAAGTCTATTAAATTGTATTAGTATTGTATTGCAAAAGTAAGAATTAGTGCGATTTATTTGTCTTATTTCCATAGTTGGCCATATTAACTCTATTGTTTTTTCAGCTGATGACAGTTTAAGCAAATTATTCCAAAATTTAATCGAAAAAATTTAAAAATTATTTTCAAAAATTTTTAACAGTTAGTTTTCCAAAGAATTAATTTCAATTTTCTCAAAGGAAAAAAAAAACATTTTCTTAATTTTTTCAAAATACAAAATTGTACTCAAATCCCAAATGTCGGCTTCCAGAAAAGACTCCAGTAGATCAAGGAGAGTCTCTGAAGAAATTAATTTAGATCTCGAGCAACAAACAAAAAGAAGAAGAAAAAATCAAAGATTATTCAATCATGACTTAAAAAAGATCTTGCTTGAAAGTGATCTTGATACGATCAAGAGAGCATTTACGGAAAAGGAATCGAAATACCGCGACAAGCAATCCTTTACCGCGCTTCATTTTGTGTGTACGAAATCGGAAAGTGTTAAGGCGCCATTAAAAGAAGTGGTTGAGCATTTAATTGGCATTGGCGCTGATCCGAATTCAAGGACTGGTGAGGGGATGACTGCTGTGCACTGTTATTTGGAGGAACGCAATCCAAGACAGGATATTTTAGAAATCTTAACCAAGGGCGGCTTTGATGTTAACCTTCGGAACGAAAAGGGAGAAACGATCCTTCATACTCTGTTTCGTACTCATCCACAAAGCCATGAGATCTTGCTGTCGCTCTCCAAATTGAATGAAATCAATTTTAGCGCGACTAACAACGATGGTTTACCGCCGCTTCACGTTGCCTTTTTGACTCGAAAAATTCGAGAAATTGAAGAAATCAAAGACTTGTTCACCACCTCGAAGGCAGACTTGGATCAAGGGGATTGCCTGGGCAATTCGCTTTTACACTATGCAACATCCACCAAGGTGCCTGATCTTAATTGGGTTTTGGCGCTGCTTTCCTCTGGTGTTGACGCTAATTGCCTCGACAACCATAAAAGGACCCCGCTTCATTTGCTTTTTTTAAAAAAAGAAAAAGTCATCCGAAACCGAAATCTTTTTCTTGGCGTTCCAAAGAAAACAAACAATAAACAAGAAAAGGATCTCTTAACAAGCAAAATCATTAATTTGCTAATTCAAAAAGGAGCCAATCCGAACAGCCAAAGTATATCCGGGAATACCCCGTTACACTTTGCGTGTGATCACACCACACTTCCTATAAACTCAATCAAAATGCTCATTAGCAAGGGCTGTGATTTAAATTTACAAAACGAGTCTGACAATACGCCACTTCATCTGATATGTGACTCTGAAAATCCAAACCACGAATTAATTGAATTGTTTCTCGAAAACGGCGCGGATCCAAATTTGCCAAATAGTTGGGGCAACACACCGTTTTTGTCCTTGTTCAACTATGACAATAAGGAGATCGTGTATAAAATATTGCAAACCCACCCACAAAGTATTTGGAGCCAAATCGAAAATAGTAATTTGCTTCACTTGATAACCTACTGGGACGAGATCGATGAAAGAATCCTCTTCTTTTTAATCAAAAAGGGGGTCAGTGTCAGTGATTTCAATGACAATGGGAAAAATTTCGCACACTGCTTAATTGCAAGGCCAAGCACACTGAAGGAATTGCCCCTTTTACTTGTCGACAAAGTACTTGAATTATTATTTTCAGAAGAAATTGGCATCGATGTCAATCAGCAGGAGCGTTTCACCAAAAAGACGATCTTACATCTAATTTGCAACCAAAGCGGCGTCAAGCTTCAGGACATCAAGAGGCTAATTGACCAAGGGGCAAAGGTGAGCCTGATCGATCATGCAAGTTTCACTGCCCTGCACATCGCGTGCCAAAACGAGAATGTCAATAAGGACATAATCGCCCATCTAATACAATCTGGCAGTGATGTTAATCGTCCAACCAAAAACAGCCGCAGTGCCATCCACTGCTACTTGAACAGGAAAAGTAATTTAAAAGTGGATGTTTTAGAATTGTTTTCTCAAAGCGGCGGCAATTTTAATTCTCAAACGGCAAATAAAATGACCCCACTATTAATGATCTGCCAAAACTACAACCAAGAGAAATATGAATGCTTAAAATATTTATTATCTTTGGACATCGAGCTTAACCATAAAAATAACGCTGGCTTTAATGGCCTCATGTATCTAATTATTTCGGAGCCGAAGCATATCGATCCAATCAAATTATTCCTGAGTGCAGGAATAGACCTATTGGCATTAAATGGGCGCCAAGGCAATGTTTTCCATTTAGTGAATAGACTCCAACCACAGATAGCAAAATCTTCCTGCCAGTTGATACTGAATCAATTGAAATCCAAATCTTGTTATACGGATCTAAATTTAAAACAATTCCTGAATCAATTAAATTATGATTCGGAGCCCCCTTTAATAAGTATTTGTAAAACTAACCACAAAAATTTGGATATAATTGAAATGCTATTGCAAAATGGTGCAGATCCCAATTTGGAAATTACAAATAAGCCCACTCCTTTTTTGTTTTCCTGTCAATATTCCCATCAATTGATTTCTCTTTTTTTAAAGTATGGCGCAAATGTTTCTTCGGTTTCCCCACAAACGACTTTTTCATGCCTGCACCATTCCATAGTTAACCCAACAGGGTTTTTTAATTCCGCTTCCAACGACACCATATTCAATTCCCTAAGAACATTAATACAAAATGGAGCAAAAATTGATCTTTTGGATATAACAAATAGAACACCACTTTTATTATATATCAAAATGCAAAAAGATTTGGATTTAAGAATCATTAAAATTTTAGTTTCCCAATCAACAATCAATAAAAATAATTCAATGAACAAAACACCCTTGTTCTATCTAGCGAAAAAATTAATGGCCTTACTTCAAAATAGTTTTTTCCAAACAAATTTATCACCAGTGAAGCGTGAAAAATTGCCATTTGTTTCTTATAACCCCCCTTTTAATAAGCAACCCAATAATAATAATAATAATAATAATAATAATAATAATAATAATAATAATACCATTAATTATCGAAATACAAGCCAAAATTCCATTTCCGCAATCATGTATGATTATATAGAAGATGAAGATGAAGATTTTACATTAAATGAAAACTCAGAAAGCAGTACAGATGATTCCTTTGATGAGGTATCTGATTATGATTCCTTTGATTACAAATCTGATAATAATTCTGATAGTAATCAAGACAATTATTCCGATAATTTTTCAGATAATAATTCCGATTAACTTTGTTTTTCTTTTTTTCAATTTTTCTTTGTTTTTTTGAATGATTATTCTGAAAATTTTTCAGGTAATAATTAGATATTTTTATAACTGAGAAATTTAAATAAAAGTTACTCAAATTTTTATTTCATTTTCACTTTTTTCAAATTTTTGATCTTCATGTTGAACAAAGTATTTTTTTTGGTTTAAATGTTAAGAAACTTTAGAAATTACTTGTTTTTTGAAATGTTGTTTGAAATGAAATGCTTTAAATGTTAGAGTTTAAAGTATTTTTGAAAAATGCAAATTGAAGTAATTTTTTTTAAATTTTGTGAGTTTATTAGTGTTCAAAACCAAGTTAATAAATTTAGAAAATGGGAAAATAAAGAAAAATTCCAAAATTTTTATTTGAATTTCCCAATATTTATATATTTTGATAAATTACAAATTATTTTTTAATTATTATTGTTTTTTTTTTTATTTATTTTTTTTGTTATTGTTAGGTTTAATTCTCTATTTTAGTAAAAATTTTGATTTAAATTTTTAACTAAAATTGAAATTTTTATTGTTCTTGTAAAGAAATTTTATTTTGGTGTTATTTTTATTTAGAATTAAGTTTTAATCACACTAGATATGTACTCATATTTTAATTTCATAAGGGAAATATAATTTAAAATTATATATTTCACCCTGAATAATTAAACCAAAATAATTAAATCTAAATTCCAAAATTTTGGAAACAAGTAAAAGAGTTGAAAGAAAAAAAAACTATGTTTACAATCTTTTTGGAAATAATTTGGATTTTACTACTATTTTATTTTTTTTTTTCTATTCTGTTTTGTTAATATTTCATTTTTTTTTTAGTTATATAATCTGTTTTTTTATATAAGGTAAGAAACAGTTTTTTTCAATGATTCAATGAAAGCGAATACTGAGTATGTAAAATAACAGAAAGAAGATACAATCTGTTGATGATATCGAATCATTTGATCATTTGATTATTTATAAGTGTAAATATGGAATGATGTAAAAAAATAGAGTTTTTAAATTTTGAATAATTGCATGTAACTCTTGATTTATCTCTCAAATTTTAAAAACTCTATTTTTTACAATATACCGTATTTAACTAGTGTTTTTGCTGGAAATCCTAAGAAATTTACTCATAAATTTTTTTCTTAATGCACTTTTCACCATTTTGTATACATTTATTTTTGTCGTATTTTATATTTTTTTTTATATTGGGAAAAACACATTACTTATTTAATAATATTTAAACTATATAATTTAGATTTTTTTTAATAATATGTTGTTAATATACATTAAATTGGGATTTTTTTCTCTTTTTTTTTTTAAATTTATGATGTGTTTAATGTTTGAAAATGGATTTTTTAATTTGGTTTAAAATTTGTTATTTGAAGTGTAATTCTTTCCACTTTATCGGAATATTAATAATTTTTCACTTTTTATATGAAGTTTAAATTCAGGTAAGGTGATTAATAATTTCTTTTCTTTATCTGAGGATATATCTTTAATTTAGGGAGCAAATATTATTTTAATTTTTTATTTATTGATAATAATATCTATTTAAGTGGTAATTAAATGTCGGCAATTTATAAATTGTTTAACTGGGTTGAAAAATTCACTATTTTTGATTTTTGATTATTTTTAAACCCCATTTTAAATGTAAGCAGGTAAAATTCTATATCCTTTTATAATTGTAATTAATAGTTTATTTTTGAATAAGTTTTCGAATTTTATGTACCGGGGTTACAGCCAGTTCCACTTTTAAGGTGAAAATTTCAACAAAATTTACGGCCCAAAAAAAAAAAACACAAATTAAGGCAGTTTATTCAGATTAGAGTTAAATAATTTGTAAAAAAAAAAAGTTCCCATTGTGCAAAAAATTTGGGTCATTAAAAAAAATTGGGTCAGTCAAAAATTTGTTTTCGTTTTTTAAATTATAAATATTAGCAAAATGATTTTTGATCAAAGTAAAATTTTATGAACAAATCTTACATTTAATAAAAACCAAAGTCACTATCAATAATAATTTTCAAATGCAATATTATCTTGTTGCATTTTGAGCTTTTAGAATTACTATGGAACTCTAAAAAACAAAAATTTATTTTTAATTGTAAACTTTACTAAAAATGTTGATTTTTTTTTTATTAGATTACATTCCAAGATCAAGTTAATCATTGTTTGGGAAAACGAAAAAATAATAACCATTTTAAATTAAGGTTTGTCTATGGGGATTTTAAGAATTTAAATGGTTTCTGAAATCATGATATTTCGGTATTTTGAAGTTTTGATTGTAAACATTAGTGAAAATCAACCTCTTTCGAAAAAACAGCTTTTTTGGAAGATTTTATTATTCAATTTGATTTAAAAGGTCATTCAAGATTAAACGTGATAGATTTGCGTTTATTAACAATGATAAATATCTTATTGAATTAATAGATTTTAATATTTCCTATTCAATAGTTCTCTTATTTTTAGGAAAGTTGACAATTAAAAATAAATTTTTGTTTTTTAGCATTCCACAGTAATTCTAAAAGCTCAAAATACAACAATTTAATTTAACTTTTGAAAATTATTATTGATAGTGACTTTGGTTTTTATTAAATGTAAGATTTGTTCATAAAATTTTACTTTGATCAAAAATCATTTTGCTAATATTTATTATTTAAAAAACGAAAACAAATTTTTGACTGACCCAATTTTTTTTAATGACCCAAATTTTTTTCACAATGGTTCCAAAATTTGTTCTTTAATTTGAGATTTTTCTTGTGACATAAATTTTGTTCAAGATTTGTGTATTATATTCGAAACTGACTGTAATTAATTTATTTGAACTCTGATTGAACTTTATTAATTTTTCTAATAAGATACTGATATTTTTTTTGAATTTTGTAATTTGAATTTAAATTTTTTTTTGTTATATTAATCGAAATTAAAATATATTTAAATTTAAATTGATTTTATAAATAAAAATTGGTATGTTTTTGTTTTTTTTCTATATTTCAATAATAAATTTATTCATAAAAAATTTATTGGTATATCATTTCTCAATAATAAAATTAGACAATTTAATTATAATTGACTTAATATTAAAGAATATAGGATTCTAATTTTCAAATGATTTTTTATGTAAAATATTAGTAAATAATTATTTATCATTGGTATACTATTCTTTAGAACATAAACATTAGACTCATTTTTTTCGAAGTGAATACTAAAATATCTATTATTTGATAAATATTGTGAAATTTGTGTTTTATTTATATTGTGTTTTATCTTTATTGAATAAAAATTCCATAAATTGAATTCATTTTTTGATTTAATTGAACTCAAATATTCAATTTTATATTCAAAATATAATAATTTATAATCTATTCAATACTTTCACATAAAAAAAAAAAAATTATTTTATCATTCTTAAAAATTGGGAAGAGTGAAATACATAAAAATAAAAAATGAAAATTCTTTTTTCTATAGTAAAAGGTCAACTTCAAATAATAAATAAACATAAAGAAAACAATGAAGATTAAATTTCTAATTTATTATAATTTATTTTTCTTATTATTTAAATAAATATTATAATTAATATCTCTCGTAGAAATCATTATGAAAAATATTCAATTTTTTTTTTAATTTTATAAAATATAATTTTATTTTATATTTTTTAAGGAATTTTGTACCTAAGACTATAATCGCAAAATAAAGATATATGTTTTAAAACAAATTAAGATATTTAATTATTCAATAATAATATCATTATTGATAATATTAAGACAAGAGATTACTTATATTTATTGACCCGGATGTTAATATAAACTTATTTTTAGATTTTTTGTATTTTTATCAGAAAAGATTCCGAATACTTGTATTATTATAGAGTGTTACCAAGGGTCCTAGTTTGCATAAGTTTTTTTTAATTAAATAAAAAGTAAATTTCTGAAATTTTTTATTTATTTCGAAAATTAAAAAAAAACCTATGTACTCTATGGCATTCAATGACACTTGAGAGTACTTTTCAAGAATTAAAAAAAAAAAAAAATAGAGAAAAATTAATGATTATAATTGATTCTTGTACATTCTGAAAAGGGTAATGATTCTTTACTTGAAGTGTATCTTTTTATTATAAAATCAATAAATTTTACAAAAAAAAATGTAAACTCAAGAAATACAAATAAAAAAAGATGAATTAACAATAAACCTCTTGAATAATAGAATAAAATAAAAATATAAATATAAATATAAATATAAATATAAATAATAATTTTTTTCCTTGTGTGGATCTAATAAACACATTCATCTTATAAAAAATCAACCATATTGATTAAAAAAAAATTTTAAGAAAAATTTTTTATTACTATTTTTGTTATCGAAATATTTATTGTTTGAATAAGAAAATCTTTACTTTTTAGATTAGGTCATTTTCATTAGGGATATTTTTTTCCTCAAAATTATATATTTTTTTTTTGAAATCTATTATTACTCTTTCAAAAATTTATTTCTTAGTACACCTTTTTACGAAATCAAATATTTATATTTTTTTTTATTAATATTTTATATTTATTTATATTTAAATCATCATTATAGTTAAAAGCATTTAAAGAATAAAAAATAAGTGTATCAAAACAATAATTACCAATATTTCAAATAATTTTTAATTCTAGAGTTAATTGTCTATAATTCTCCAAGGTTTTTTTTGTTAATATATATATATATATATATCGTTTGTTTCCTCTCTCGAATTTTAAATTAGTAAAAGGCTGATTAAAATAATGTTTCATAAAAGTAAGGAAAATCCAATTTTTTCTTCTTTTCATTTAGCAAAATTATCAAAAAAAAAAAAAATAAAATAAAATATAAATCAAGCCAAAACTACTTTAAATATAAACTCCAATGTCAAAAAGTGCTATTTGTTTTCTTTTTAATGTAAGCAATTTAATTATTAAAGAAATGTAAAAAGTAATTTCAATTGTTTTTATTTATTTATTATTTTTTTTAGGATAGTTGAAGTCAATATATTAATATTTAATGAAAAACTTGAATACAAAATCAGTTTTCTTATTTCCAAAAACTAAAACAGTTATTTATTATATTTTTACTTGTTTTAAATTATTTTCATTAATTATCTTTTTCTTTTATCTTATCTAAAAGAAAATGAGGTGAACCGAATTCCTAAAATATTCATCAAAAATAAGTTAAACAAACTTTTTACAAAATTGTATGAGCAGATAATTTTATAATAGACATTTTACTCAACAATTTATATTTTGTCGAAGAAAAATATGCCTTTCAAATCGCAACAGAAAAATCTTTAACTTTACCCATTGTTTAAGATCAGTTTGAAATTCTACTTTGAATAGGCAAATTTGAAAAGGTTTAAACCATTTTTTGGAATAGTTGTCAATTATAAAAAAAAATCTTAAAGATCACAAAATATTATTTTTTAAAAGTTTGCTAAAAAAAAAAAAAATATAAAAAAAACTTTTAGAATGAGGAAAAATGAAAAATAATATAAGTTACATCTATCCTATCATTTGAGTTCTGGGTTGTTCAAACTTCTTTTTTAAAATAGATTCAATCATTTTATTAAAATATTTTTTTTTTTTTTTACTTTTTGCCAAAAATCTCGTAATGTATTTAAATTTTATTTTTCGGTAAATAGTATTTTATAAATGAGTCGACTTTTAAAAAACAATTAAATTTCTTTCTAAAAAATCGTTTTACTGAAATCAAAATGGAAATAATTGTTTGTATTTATTTATTATGTTTTTATATTAAAATAGTATTGTAATTTACAATAAAATTACCAATGTATAATTAAAACTTCTTCTTAGAATATCAATTTTATTTATTTATTATTTTTTTTTTTATTCATTGGGCTATCAACTTGAAATGTCCAACCTTCAAATTTTTTATTTTCAACTGAACTGATAATATATTTTTTATCCACTTTGGAGTCTTTTGGTGGTTCGTTTGTAAAAACGGTGTCAATGTGGCGAATGTCTTCTTTTCCTTCAACTTGTGGGATAAATTCTGGTTTATATTGTTTCTTTAAAACTTTATTCCAATCCAACCCTTCAAAGAAAGGATGATCCCGAATATTTTCATTTCTTGAACTGCTACCTAATCTTTTTTGTGGATCTTTTATTAAAAGCTATATTTAAAAGTATCAAAATTTGAAATAAAATATTAAATTTAAAAAAAAGAAACAAATAATTCAGAATAATTAAGAAATCACTTTTTGTACATGTGATATGTATTATTTAAATAAAATAATAAATTAATTAAATTACCCCTTTCAATAAATCTTGGGCTGCAGATGATAATTTTTCTGAAATATTAGGGTCGTCTTCTAAAATTTTTTCATAAATTTCATCATTGTCTTCAGAATAAAAAGGTGGCTAAAAAATAATATAAAATAATAAAATTTTCGGAAATTTTTGATAATTAAAGATAAAAAATTATTTAGTAAATGCTGAAGAAAGAATATGATTAACTTTTAAAATTTATGAAGTGAAAGCTGTAAAAATTTAAATTTTTTATTTAAAATTTACTATAAATTACTTCCTTTTCATTTTTTTTTTTGAATGTTAGAAAAAAAAATAAATGAATATTTGGATTTTCATTTTATACTAAACGAGATTCCAAAAATTTGGACACTCTTTAAAAAGTTGAAAGAATATAAATACTACAATTTGTCTTCAATTTGGAAATAATTTTGATTTTACAAACTATTTCATTTTTATCATTTTTTTGTCTTTTCTGTTTTCATTTCCTTTCCATTTCCAGTCACTTAATCTGTTTTGTCTTAGATAAGGAAAAGTTTTTTACAATGATTGACAGAATGTTAATAGGGATTTTGTTAAATAGAAAAATACACATACAATTAGTTGATGGTATCTAATCATTTGATCGATCGATAATTGTTGGTTGAAATTCAACAAATTTATCAATACAATTTTTTTTTCCTTGCTCTTTTTATCTTTTTTGGAAACAGAGAATTTGAACACTCTATTTTTATTTTTTCCAATTATATTTTTTTTTCTTTTATTTGGATAAAAATGATTACATATAAAAACTTAATACTTGGTGACTTAAATATGGTTTAATATTATATTTGGAAAAATCCAATAAGTTTGAGTTTTTTTTGTCTATTTTTGATTTTGGATGTGTTTACATTTTTGGAATGAGGCTCACTTTTTTTTTATTCATAAGATCCAATTTGATATTTAATTGATTTTATACAGATAAATTAATAAATTTTCTATTTATTAAAGACTTTGTTGAAATATTAACGAGGGTAGAATTAACAGAAATTCACATCAGAGTTTAATATCGATGATTATAAAATAAATTATACATAAAATTCTGTACATTTAATGAAGAATTGTATTATAAACTTTGAAATGGAAAAGTATAATTAAAGAATGGAAATATTAAGTGCAAAATAATATTGGGCAAAGTTCGTTAGGTGAAAATATAAAGTAATTTTAAAGATCATTCTTGAAAAGATGGGAATGAGATTTGAATTTTATTTTTAGAAAAATTTATAAGTTTAGAATTGAAATTTTCTTTTTTTTTTTTTGGATTTTTAACATGTATTGTTTTAGGATCGAGTGTAAAGTAACCAAACATTTAAAGAACCCATGGATTAGCCTTAAAAATACTTTCGTTTGATACAAAATCCTTAATAGAGTTGTCAAAAATGATTAAAGATGAAATATATTTTTTATCGTTTTTTTTAGAATGGGCATTTTTGGAAGAAGATGCCGATTTTGAACCGTCCATTTCTTAAAAAAAAAACTGCCATTTAGCCCACATTTTAATACTGAATTGTTGTATTTGAAGCAAAAAAATTTTTTTAAGATAAAATGAACGAATAATAAATTTGAAAGAAAATGGCAATTTCATAATTTTAAAAAATGAGAATTTCATTTTTTTAATTTAAAAGTTTCAGGAATATTTGATACAAATTTAAAATAAAAAGAAAAAAAGAAAATTGTGCAGTTAGTCAAATCAAGAAATTTTCTCAAAAATTCAGTTTAAATATGATAAAAAATCATTGAAAATTGAAACAAAAAATGTATTATTTTGTACATATTCCTTTCGGTGAATGGAGTTAATTGTATTTGTTGCATTTTTTTTTTTGAATTCTAAAAGTCTTCGTGAAGTTAAGGATGTATCTCTTTCGTTCGATTTCTTAAACTCTTTCGTTGAAATATCCCACAACAAAAACAATAAAATTGAGATCTTTTATTTTTTTTTGAAATTTGATTATTTCAAATTAAAAAAAATTTCTAGTTAAAAAAAATGCTTTTAAAAAAGAGAGATAATTTTGTCCTTATGAGATACAATGTTATTAGATTATGGAGTCTGTTGTTTATGATCTTTTTTCTGAGGATCTTTTTTTTTTTTGAGATTTTAATCCCAAAATCAAATAAATACTTGTTTGGATTTTAAGTAAAATATCCATTTGATACATTTCAACTCTAGTATAAAACTCTAAAATTTTGTAGAATGCTTTAGGTGATCAACACCAAAGATGAGATGTGTGTTAAAGATTTGAATTACAATTTTAAATTCAATTTAATTTTTTAAAAATATCTTGATTAAAGATAAACTTTCATCATTTTTATAGCTGTTTTTAAAAAGGCGAGAATTAAAAAGTTTTTAAAAAGTGTTAGTCAGACTGTTCAAATGAGTGAATCAAAGTGTTTAAGCTTGAACTTATAAAACTTGTGAGATTCACTTTTTTAAAACAGGTCAACATAAAATTTCCCCAAGCTACTGGTTGATGAATGATAGAATTGAAAACAAATTTATTTCATTTTCAAAGGAGAATTTGGATTTCAAATATATGCTGAATGGTTTTGAAAATTTAAACAATATTCATTGTGTTTTGGTATAAAAATCGAAAAATAAAAAAAAAGAAAAGAAAAGAAAGAGGCTTTTTTTGAAAATTAATTTGAAAAAGCCCAAGAAAAAATGTTTTTCATCTTTAAATACAACAATAAATAAACTCCCCAATACTAACAAACAAATGTTACCTACAAAGTAAATAAAAAATCATTTCTGGTATTTGAATTATAAATGGAAAATAATTTTCATTTTCTTTTCCATATTTTTCTTTACTACATTGAGTTTCTTAAGAAAGTGGTGTTGTAGTTTGTGTCTCTATTTGAAAAAGGAAATTGAAAAATGAAGTGAAAATTGTTCCTGTTTATAAGTCAAATCCCAGTAAAATCCGAAACAATAATTTAGGATTTTACCAAATTTCATGCTTTGGGGATACTGTTAATTTCAAGTAAAAAAGATCAAAATTTTCATTCAGCTTTCCAAAAAAAACATACCTCTCAAGAGTTAATATAAAACATCAAAATTCCCAATTCTAAATTAGGGAAATTAATAATTTAATATTCTTTACAGACTATAAAAAATTTGAAAAGTTCAATGATTTAGAAAAATCTTTTTTGGAAAGATGAATGAAAAATTTGTTATAATTATTTTAAAACAAATAGTATTACTTTTATAAATAGTAACATATTTGTTGGCTTTAAATTAGGTTGGGTCAAGAGATCTTGTTAGTTATTTAAATTTTTGGTTTTTTTTTTCTGGATTTTTAATTTCGGCAAATCCTTTTTGACTCACTAAAAATTGAAATTTTACTTGAAAAGGTTATAAAAATCAAAATTTCCTTATTCAAAGGTGACTCCACTTTCTTTTCAAGTGTGCTATGGAGTTTAAGTCTAGAGTATCAATATACTTGAAAATAAAGTGGAACACCTTTTCAAAATACAGTCAGTTTCACTTTTAAGGCACAAACTTTCATCGAAATTTAAGGCACAAAAAAAATCTCAAATTAAAGCACAAAATTTGGAATTTTTTTTTTTACAATTTTTTTTACTAGAATTTGAATTTTGTGCTTTAATTTGAGATTTTTTTTGTGCCTTAAATTTCGATGAAAGTTTGTGCCTTAAAAGTGAAACTGACTGTATGCAAAAAATTTCTTTTAGTTTTGATCTTGGTTTTGTTTCCAAGTTTTTGATAAACAAATGATATTTTTTAATTTTCAAAATCAAGAAAAATCGAAAAAAGTGCTATATTTTGAATTTCCTTTAATTAAATATCTTGGAAATCATTTTTTCTCTTTACAGTATCATGTTCCAACCCTTTTGGAACATAAAGTTCGGATAGCGCTTTAAATAGAATTGCAAAAATCATGGAAAGGATAATAAAAATGAAAATGAAAATGGAAATGAAAAGGGAATAAAATTCGGGCAATTTACCATTCCGTGTAACATTTCAAAAAGAACTGTCCCCAGAGACCAATAATCAACTTCCTTACTATATTTTTTACCCCTCAGAACCTCAGGCGCGATGTATTCTGATGTCCCACACATTGTTTTACACTTTTCTTTCTTCTTTTTCAAAATTTTTGCCAAGCCAAAGTCGATCAATTTGATATACCCCTCTGTGTCGATAAGCAAATTTTCGGGCTTGAGATCGCGGTATATTGCATTTGCGTTATGGATTGTCTCTAGGGCAATGATGATACTAGCGGCATATAGTTTAACTCTTCCTTCTGAAAAGTTCTTTTCTTCATTTAAATGGTGATAAATCTCCCCGCCGTTGACATACTCGATAATGAAATACAGCTTCTCGTCGTTTTGGAAGCCATAAAAAAAGTCAACAATGAACGGGCATTCCAATTTGATCAACAAATCCCTCTCAGCAAGAATGTGCTTGACTTGTTTCTTCTTGACAATTTCATTCTTTTTGAGGACCTTCAGCGCATAGAAATCTTTCGTACCCTATTTGTGTTGGAAATGTATTTCAACGAAGAAAGAAGAGAATTCCCAAGAGGGAAAAAACAAAAAACAAATCAAAAAAAAAAAAGTTTTTTAATTTATCACAAGAAGAAAAGAAATTGTTGGTCGAAGAATTAATTTGTTCGTCCAGTGTTTGGAAAAAAGGTGGTTTAGACTATTTTCCATTTTGTTCTAAAACAAGTTAAAGTTTTTTTTGTTTTTGTGAAACAAGCGATTGAATTCTTTTTTTTGTTTTGTTTATGTTTTTGTTTATGTTTATGTTTATGTTTTTGCTAAACGGACAAACCTCAGGAAAAAAATTGTTTAAATGGAATTTACCTTTTCTTGAACCAACATAACCTTTCCAAAATTTCCCCTTCCGATCACTCTGTGTAAGGAAAAATCTTCAACAGTGACTTTTTTGTTATT
This sequence comes from Anaeramoeba flamelloides, assembly GCA_027625915.1. NCBI lineage: Eukaryota > Anaeramoebidae > Anaeramoeba > Anaeramoeba flamelloides. Next base: position 236,278 of record JANTQA010000044.1, read on the forward strand.
TTTGGAATAATTTGATCTTTTGTCTTTTTTAAATTTGTTCCCCATTTGAAAAAAAAATATGGAAGAATTGAAAAGTGTGGAATAAAAGATTTTAGTTGTATATTTTTTTGAAGTAAAGCTTGCGAAAAAATTTTTGTATAAAATGAAATTTTTTTTTTTAATAAATCTAAAAGCCTAAATTTTTATCAATGTTTTGTAACAACAAATCAAATTTTGTGTTTGGTTTCTCATTTAAAAGGATTTTTAATAATTTTTAGAAAAGAGAAAACTTGAAGAATTTATTTTTTTTTCTCAGTTAATTAGTGATCTGTTAATTTAGCCCAATTGGAAACACACCGACTAAGAAAAGACATTTTTCTTGACTTTATGGATTTTTTTTTTCAAAATTTGATTATAATTTTATATTTAAATTTTACAAAAAAACCTAACAAATCAATATAAACAACAAAATTTCGCAATTTCTGGGATGTTTTACAATTTTGAATTGTCATTTCAAGATCACTTTAAAAAAATAATTTTTCTAAATACACAATTTTTTGATTAAAACCAAACAAATTTTTTCAACTTGAGGAAATTAGGAGATGTTTCGAGAAAAGAAAAGAGGTTCGAGGGTGTAGTATGTTCAAATCAGATTTCTGAGAATAACAAAGAGTCAGATTTCGGAAAAACTAAAAAGTTAACAAATAATTTGTACTTTTAACAAAAAAACCTTTTTAGGTTGTTTTTACAATCATTTTCAGATTCCGATAATTTTCTCTTTTTGATTTTTTACATGAGTATTCAGAGAACACATAATTTCATAGAAATTGTCAGTGGTTTTTTTGGGCCATTTGGAGTATCATTGGGATTTTGACAATAAAAAAAAAAATTCAATTCTCATACTTTGGCCTTTGTTCGAATTTATGTTATGAGTTAAAATTGCCAAAAATTGATTTTAAAGAATTGGTTACAGACTATGGAAGAATTGTGAGTAGAAATTTGGAAATAATTTGATTAAAAAATTGGTAAAAAGAACGTAAAAAAATATTTTGGTAAACTGTTGTTAACTTTAAAAACATTTTCAGAATTTACACAAAATTCGACTCCATGAATTTGATCCTCTCAAAGTCAGTGAAATTTAATAAAGATCGAAATTACTATCAATTTATTGACAAAACCTTGAATATAATTTGTTTCGCCGTTTTTTTTTTTAACCAAGATTTTTTCGGTTGATCAAGCAGAAGACAAATAAATGGCGATAAAAAAGACTTTTAGTTGAAATTCATACTCTTTGGTGAAAAATAAAGTGAACAAAAATTTCATACAAGTTTCCTAAAAAAGATTGTAGAAGTAAAGTAAAATGAAATTGTTTTCTTTCAACAAGAAATTTAAATTATTATTTACCTTTTATTGAATTTAGAATCAGATTGTTTTTAATTTTTGGGATTTTTCCAGAAAGTTAAATGAAATCTTGTTCCTTTATTTTGCAATTGGCAGTATTTCGGAGAGAGAAACTATTTAGGAAATAAAGGCCCCCAAAAAAAATTAGAGTAGCCACGGTCTCATAAATAGATAATTACCATTTTGAAATTTTTTTTTGATAAAAATGACCATTTTAATTCGACGAAAGTGATTTGATAACCTGCGATAATATCACACAAAATGTCACAAATAAGACACACCACATTATACCAATAACTGTTTTTACTAAGTGCATAATTATCCCTTAATAATTTTTATATTTTCTTGTTGAATTTTATTTTCAATTAAAGATTTGAACTTTGGAAAATCTAATTTGAAGAAAAAATTCTAAATTGTTATTGGACTGGGGGTTCTCATTTTAAAAAGTACAGAAAACCAACTCAAGAGATAAATCTAGAACTTTATAATGGCCTTTTGTTCTCATAAAAACAAATCAATACTAAGAAAAGTGATAAATTTCCAAGAACAAATTAAATAATTTTTTTGTTTTAATTTTAAACAAGCTATTATTTAACAAAATTGGCAACTTTATAATGTTATTGGTAGTTCTGTTTGGAGTTTTATTTCAATATTCTTATCAAAAAAATTTTTTTAAATTTTGGAATCATAATCATTTTTACTAATTTTTGATCTATTTTTTTTTTTGCTTTTTCAAATTATCATTTTACTTTTGTTTTTGTTTTTCTTTTACTTTTTCAACTTTTTTTCTTTTTTTTTTTTGATCTTTCTTTTTTAATTTTTCAAATTTTTTTTTTGTCGATTTTTTTTTTTTTAACTTTTTTAAAAAAAAAAAGATCTTCGAAAATACAAATAATTAGTAGGAAAATTGTACTCGAAATGTCTTTTAAAATTCATTTAATAATTAATTGCAAAAAATCTTATTTTTAACCATTTTTCATTGGGAATTTCAGTAATAAAAAATGAGTAATTCTTATTTCAAAAATAGAGATCACTTTTTTTTTAATTTTTATTTTATTTTTTTGATCATTTTTAATAATATCAGGTTTTTATATTGTTTAGAAGAATTTAAAAGTGAATTATTGAATAAGATTTAATAATTTGTTGTTCTTGGATACTAAAGATAGATTTTTTTTTTCAATTTATTATTTCAGTTGAGTCACACTTTTTGAAAAGGAGTTGAGTTTGAAATTATTGTCATTAATTAATAATCGTGGAATCTATAATTTTACGCTTAAATTTATAAAGGAGAATTTAATTCTAAGAGAGATATAGAGTGTAATCTACACCACCTTTTTAATAATAATAAAAAAAAAAAAGTTAAAAAAAAATTATGGTTAATATTAAAAATTATTGTTTTTATTAATCATATAAAATTAATCAAAAAGATATAAGTATATATATACTTATAGAATTTTATATTAAAAAATTTATTTCCACTGTTCATTTTCGTCTAGTTCCTGAAAACCATTTAATAATGAATCCGCGTCTTGGACTGTTTGTATAAAATCACCTTCTATTAAAGAATTTTTATCTGAATCACTATTTAATGATTTTTGTGATAAAAAATCTGGAAGGATAGTTTCCCCTTTATAAAACAAAGCATTTTGATGTGTAATAAAATTCTTACTTTTTATTATACAACATAATTTTGATTCGATTCTTTCCAAATTTTTGACAGAGAAAAAGAGGAATTCAAGTCTTGCAAATACAACTAGGGATGTTAAATATAAAATAAAAACATTTAATTTTTAAAAAAAGAAAAATAAAAAGAATATTTAAATTTATAAACGAAATTTTAAAGGCTTTGATCCAATTTATTACACATGATTCAATCAATTTATATCATTTGTAAAAGAATTGATCAAGTATTTTTTTCGAAGAGATTATTGACGAAAAAAAAAAGAAAATCCACCAAAAATTAATATAAAAATTTTATTTATGGATTCGATTTAATTTAGTTATTGACCCAATTTTGAATTTAAGTGAAAAATGTGATTTTGTTATTTTTAATCTAATTCTTTGATTTTTTTTTAAAAGAGATAATTTTCAATTCAGTATCGATAGTAAGTAACGACGAACATTCAAATTGTATTTTAACAAAAAAGTATTTTTAAACATCAATCCACTTGATCTTTATGACAATTTTTTTTTATTACAAGAAATTGATTTCTGGAAAAGTTTGATTTATTATTTTTTTCAATAATGCACCACACAAAAGAAAAAATGAAGAATAATGCTTTTTTTTTTGAATTTTTTTTCCCTTTTTTATTTACTTTTCCTATTCCCAACTTTTCAATTTTCTTCTTCCTTTTCTAATGACTAAAACAAAAACAATTAAAATTTTCGTTTGTATAAGTGAATTGTGTGTTATTAAAATTCAAATACAACTATTTTCCGAAAAGATGTTGATTTAAGTTTGAAAAGAAAAACTCAAAAAAAAAATATTTTTATTAAAGCTGACTGTGAAGATACACACGCCACGATCATGAAAAAATTATTTCAAAAAAAATATTAAACCTTTGCGAATTTTTTACTTTTTGATAACTTTACTTAGAACAAACACTATTGGTTAATAAGAGATCTTAGATCAAAAATTATTTTTAAAGATATTTTACAATATTTCAGTTGGAAAATACAATTTTCTATGTTCTAGAAAGATTTTTTACGAATTTTAATAGTAAAAAAATTGAATTTTTTTTTTTTACAGTTTAGTTAAGAGGTTATAATCATATATTTTAAAAGCATTTTAAATTTAATAAATATTACTCAAATGCGGAGTCAATTATTTTGATTATTAAAGAATTATTTGTTCTTTTAAATTGAAAAAATCATTTTTTTTTTGATTTTACGTTAGGTTTTTTTTAATTTTTGAAATAAACGGAAAATTTAAATAAATTTTCTGTTTATTTCAAAAAGTAAAAAAAAACAGCCGTTAGCTTTTCTTGAGTTTTCTGTTTATTTGTGAAGTGTTCTAGGTTTTTTTGAGGTTTTCTATTTTATTTCTAAAGCAAAAAAAACCTAACGAAAATCTATTGATTTTCCATATAAATAGAAAACTCAAAAAAACCTAACGAAAATCGATAGATTTAACAAATAAAACAGAAAACCTCAAGAAAACTACCGTTAGGTTTTTTTAATTTTAGAAATTAAAAAAAACCTAGGCACTCTACGACACTCTACGGCACTTGGCGGATACTTCCGTTAGGTTTTTCAAAATTTAAAAGAATAGAGTAAAAAAATCTTCGATTTTGCTCTATTCTATTGAATTCTGGAAAACCTGGGCACTCTACGGGCACTTTTCGTTCGACTTTCCAGAATTTAAAAATGAAAAATCTATGATTTTTGAATGAAAACTTTTAATTCTGGAAAACCTAGTACAAAGGAATATTTATCATCAGTTATTTTTTTTCCGTATTTTTGAGTTTTTTTAGATGAATAGAGTGTTTTTCAAAACTATTAGTTATTATCTATCAAAGTAAATATCTTAAAGTTGAATTTATCTAAAATTCATTGTCACATCCATTGGAAAAATTTTTACCCCAAAAATAGAACCTTTTTTTCTCAATTAGAGACTTTTAAAAATCAAAGTACTTTTAACAAAAATAAATACAATAGCCTCAAGATTTTTAAGTACTGTAATGTTGGTTATATTATGAATAAACTTTATTAACAAGGACGAAATGGAAATTGAAGCAATACTTTTTGTCTATCTTGAAATATTCAATTTTATTTTTTCATACTAGTGGTACAAAAATGTTTTTTTAAAGTTTTTTTTTGCTAATTTCGTGATTTTTTCATTAACAGTGATACTTTTCCGTTAGCTAAAGGTGTAAGAAACCAGCCAATATATTTTATGTTGTAAATAACAACAAATTCCATTGTAATTAAAAAAAGAAAGGAAGATGGTTTGAAGAAAGAAACAGAAATTTGAAAATCAAAAATACTTTTTCTAAAAACAAACAAATCCAACCCTAACATCTCCAATGGATTATTAAATGGAATTTGTTGTTATTTACAACATAAAATATATTGGCTGGTTTCTTACACCTTTAGCTAACGGAAAAGTATCACTGTTAATGAAAAAATCACGAAATTAGCAAAAAAAAACTTTAAAAAAACATTATTGAGCATGTGTACTTAGTTTAATATTTTCTTTTAAATATATTTTTCTTTTTACAAAATGTTTTCTTCTCGTTGGTGTAACAACTTCTTAGTTAACTGATCTAAAACATGTGTATTTTCAAGTTAGAACTGCGTAAAACCTTGCTTTTTTAGCGAGACAAATGGTAAATAAACAAGTGAATTGAAACAATTTTTATAAATGAGATCAATTAACTTTTATTTTTAAAATTTAATGTCTCACATCATTTACAATATTAACTATAAACATAAATTTGCAATTTTATTGATCTCATTTGTTATTTTATTTATTTTTATTGCAACAAATAAAAATAAAAACAAAAAATGATAAATGTTTTTTAAATTTCTTATTTTAAACAGTCTTCATTTAAATATTAAAGTTGAAGTTATTTAAATAACTCATATATTATACTGACAAGAACTAATACATTTATCTAAACTGGTTTGATATTTCTTTAAAATAATTTTTTATTTATTTTTATTTTGATTTTTAAAGCACGCAATAAACAATTTTCAAAAATAATTTTTTTAATTAGAATCAGCACATTAATCTAAATGATATTACATTATTATAACTATACCATCTGAGTAATATTTGCGATAAGTTTAAATTTAACTAAACTAATTCATTTTGAAAATATTTTTTAAAAATAAAATGCCCTTATCAGTTACATCTGTGCTTCTCTCAAATATAATTATTTAACAGATTTTATTTGAATTGAAAATTTAGAAAATTATATACACTTATATTTAGAACAAAAATTGACTGTATTTGACCAAATCTAAATATTTCATTAATTGTTTATTCAAATAATAATTTTTATTTTACTGCTATTTGAATTATAAAGGAGAAACAATTCCCACCCCGTCTTCTTCCCTTTCTTTCCAAATAGAGTTTTCGAGTGGATAAATTGAAAATTGTGATCTCGGTTTATCTATGTGGGATATTTTATTGTTTATATTGATATATTTTGGATGAAAGGAATATTGAAGGATTGTAAAAAATGAAAACGATTTACATTTTATCAATTTAAATTTCAAACACTATTACAGTGACCAAAAACAGCCATGTTGAGAAAATAAAACATGTACTGAAAATAAAACCCGTGGTTTATTATTATTATTATTCTTGTTCAAATACAACATATAATTTAGTATCCAATATTATTCCTAATATCAAATCAATTTTGAAGGTTAATTCTTTGGTGTTTTGAGCAAATTTAAAATTGGTAATTTCTGCGAGAAGGTGGCACAATTGCAAATTGGCTATATATTCTAGCGAAAGTGTCCATAAACAACAAACCCCTTAATCTAATAGCATTGTATCTCATAAGGACAACATTATCTCTCTTTTTTAAAAACATTTTTTTTTTAACTGTCAATTTTTTTTTAATTTGAAATATGGACATTTTGAAAAAAACAAATGAAAAATCCCTATTTATATTTGTTTTTGTTGTGGGATATTTCAACCAAAGGGTTTAAAAAATCGAACTAAAAATATACCATCTTAAACTTCATGAAGGCTTTACTAATTCAAAAAAAAATTTGCAACAAAAGTAATTTACTAAATAATAGAAAGTTCTATGTACAAAATAATACATTTTTTGTTTCAGTGTTAAATGATTTTTTATCATATTTAAACCTTCTCTTTTTGATATTTATATATCAAATAGATGTTATTTATTTTTTTATTATATTATATTTTTGTTTTTTAAATTTATCTTAAATATTCCTTAGACTTTTAAAATAAAAAAACGAAATTTAATTTTTAAAATTATCAAGTATAGGTGATTCAAATTTATTTGTTCATTGTGTCGAAAAAAAATTTACTTTTGCTTTAAAAACAACAATTCATGTTAAAATGTGGATTAAATGGCCATTTTTCTGACGATGAATATACGAGATTCAAAATCGGCATCTTCTCACAAATATGGTCATTATGAATTGAATTTGTTAAATATTTTTTCAGTCATTTTTCCAATTTTTGGAAATTTAGTGTGTTTTTTTTAATGGTGAAAATTCTTACAAAAGTTAGCACTATTTTTTGAGAAAAAATTTTCATTTTGATCGTTCATTTTTAGATTTTTTTTGTTAATTGCCAAACTTTAAGAAACCAAGATCATCTTTTGTTATTGTTTATTTTTTGTTTCTTTGATCGATTAAATAATAGGACTTGTTGAAAAAAAAAAAAAAAAGAAGCATTGTCGTGAATTCATGTCAAGTGTTTATAAAGTCTACACAAGTTATTTTAACAATGATAGATGAGTAGTTTTAAAAAAGTGTTCCAAAAAATTTACAATGGTCTATGATAAAACAATTGACGAACTTAAAGGTATACATTTCAAATGAATTCTGAACATAAACTAAATTTCAAAAATTTGGACACAGCCAAAATAATTTAAAGGATAACAATACTGCACTTTCCAGTCAATTTGAAAATAATTTTGATTTTCCAAATTATTTTTTCATTATTTTGTCTTTTCTGTTTCATTTTCATTTTCATTTCCTTTTTTCCAGTTACATAATCATTTTCGTTAGATCGGGAAATTTTCCCCAATAATTGACAGAAAGTTAAAGTTGAGTTTAGTGAAATAGAAAAAACCATATAAAATTGTTTGATGGTATCTAACAATTGATCGATCAATAATTGTTTGTGAAATTTCAACAAATTTACCAATAAAATTTTTTGTTGTAAAATTTTTAAGACACTCTTAATTTATTTGTTTTTGAGTTTTATATTTTTTTCTTTTATTTGGATTAAAAGGACTACATATAAAAAGAATAAATACCGGGTATCTTAAACCTAGTTTAATATTATGTTTGGAAAAATACAAAACATTGATTTTTTTTTTTGCCTATTTTAATTTTGAGTGTGCCCAATTTTTTTTGAATTGGGTTTATTGTTAAGAGTTAAATGAAAAGTTATTTAACCTGGCTATGGGGGAATTTTGAAGTGACCAAATTTGTGACTTCTTTCGTGACTAAATTCATGACTAAATTTGAGACTTCCAATTCAAAAAGAGTCTAGAACAGACAAGGTCATTAGAAGTATTTGAAACTGAATTTAGTTTTCTAAAAAATTTTTGAATTGAGTTTAACTCACTAAAAATGTACTTTTATATCTTTTGGGGTCAATATGATCTTTTACCAAAAAATTAAAATAAATTATTTTTGGAAAAAATGGTGTTTATTTGCGTTTTTTTTTTTTTTGCTTTTATTTTTTATTCTACTTTAAAACCTCACTTTACCAAACCCTTAAAAACACACTTAATAAGTTAGTTATTCAATTAATTTTTCATTTCAGTCTGTTGTTGTATTTGGAGTGTATTAACAACTCAGTGGAATTCAAGAACTTCTTCATAAATCAACACCACACTTAATTACTGATTTGTGGATTTTATTTACAATAGAACAAAAAATAAAAAACTAACAACATTTGTTTCAAAAAAAAAATTATTAATCACTGTTGATAAAAAATCGTAAACAATTTAACCAATATGAAAGGATGGCCTTTATAATCTATCTGAAGAATTCGTTTAGAACGGAACCCCTTAGCTATATCTATTTTTCAGTCATTTTTAAAAACTATTTTGGTCACTCTTTTTTGAAAATAACATAAGGGATTGGCGTCATCATAGATTCATCTAAAATTCAAGTATGTTGTAATTGGGTGTAAATGATATTAGTGTTCTAATGGCTTGAATAGTTTCTGTGACTCTAAAAAACCTATTATAAATATTATTGTACAATAAATTATTGGGATTTTGTACTAATGATCACTATTCTAAAAATTGTCATTTTGAAATTTTTTTTTACTTACTTTTCCAAAACTAAAAATAGAAACCAAATTAAAAGTGTTTCTATATTTAATAATTCATATTTATAAGCTTCCAAAAGTAACTATTTTTATAAATTTGTAATCTCAAAGATTTACTCAACAATTATCTGAAGAAAAACCAAATGAGTGCTTACTTGAAATTTCCTTTTTATGAAACGTGTTGTTTTTTCAATACTGCCATTTTCTATTTAAGAAAGAAAAATTTTTATTTCAGGTTCTCAAATATTTTTATACGGCCATTATAAGTTGAAAAAAACCAAGATCTTAACAAGATCATTAGATCATGATAATCTTGAGTTTTTTTAATTTCGATCTTTTTTTTTGAGACTTTGAAATAAATTTTATTTTTTTATTTGAAAAAATTAATAAAATTCAATCAACGAACCATCAATAAAATTAACTGGAATTCAAAAGATTTATTTGAATTAAAAAAAGGGAATTGATAAGTACACATATAATGAATTATTGAATTCCAAGAGCTGGAAATGTCGTTAGGTTTTTTTTTAATTTAAGAAATTAAAAGAAAATTTCAAAAATTTGATTTTTTATTTCTGAAATTAAAAAAAACCTCAAGAAAACCGCGGTTAGGTTTTCCAGAATTCAAAAGAATAGTGCAAAATCTTAGATTTTACTCAATTCTTTTTAATTCTGAAAAACATAGACACTCAATGACACTTGAGGGCACCCCTCAAAAATATTTCACAATAATAAAAAATCAAAAATATTTATTTAAAACCCAAAGATATTAAAGTTATCCTTCAAGTTCAACAATCCTAAAATTCAGGTAATTTACTAATTGCCTAAATAGATATTATTATGTAATAGATAAAAACTCAAATAAATTTTGTCCTCGATGTTTAAAGCATGAACAGAAAGAAATGATAGAAAATATTGATCATTTTTTATAGGTATGTACTTCCTATGAAAAAAATAGATTAATTTTTAATAAAATGAATTAAAAGAAATAAATCTTAATGAATTAATTTTAAACCAAGATAGTTTGAAATTATTTCCATAAAGTAATAATCGTGAAATTTATGATTTTACGCTTAAATTTCTAAAAGCAAATTTAAGTAAAAGGGTACTTAGAGTGAAATTTACACTTCTTCAATAATAAAAAAAATAAAATTTATTTTTAATTTGAAAACAACAGTAAAGAAAAAACGTATTAGTTGTGGTTGTAATCTCAAATTGATTTTTGCCAAGATCTTGGGGTTTTTCAACTAATAATGCCGTATCAATAACTTTGGAAACTTGAAAGAAAAATTTTCATTTGTTAATATAAAATGAGAGTATATTTTCAATCTGTGAAAATATTATGTCAAAAATAATACCTAGAGTTAATTAATTAATTTTTTTAAAAAATCCAAACAATTTTTTAGTAACTAATCTCCATTTCACCAAAAATTTAAAAAAGATATTTTCAACATTGAGGTCTGAATATGTCCTTAATAAAATTAAGCACTATTTTTTTCTGATTAATATTTTTCGAAATCTAAGTTCGATACTTAATTCAATTAACCACTGGTATAAATTTTTTTAGAATAAAAACACTCTCAACTTTTGAATATCAAAATTTTTTTTTGAAATTACTGTGCACTTTTTTATTTTTTTTGAAAAATTGGGGTTGAGAAAAGTTTGAAATCAAAGAATAAGTTAATATATTAAATTAGAATGCTTTTCCAGAAAGTTTATCCTTTTAGTTTAACTTTTTTTTTATTTTACCATTTAAAACTAAAAAAAACATTTGAGGACAAAATTAGTGCCTTTTGTGAAAAGAAAATTCCCATAATTTAGAATTTGTTTTAGTAAATGAGTTAAAACAAGAGACTGAATCTAAAAATATACATAATTTCAAGTGTGAATTCAATGAAATTGGCAAAAAATGTTTTCAAGAATAAGTTAAATTGAAACTTTATTTATTTTTATTTTTTCATTTTGTTTTTTTAATTGTATTAATGGAAAGTATTTGATCAGTTTTCCATTTTTAGTGTTTTTTGGTTCGTAGGGACATTTTGATTAACCCGACCTTCAAATTTTTCTCGAAATTAGATTTTTTTCGAAAATTGTATGGGTTTTTTTACTACGCCTATTTAAAAAAAGTGTCAACTAAAATGTTTTAGGAGTTTTACTTCAAAATGAAATAAATCACCCATTTTAAACAGTTTGGGTAACACTTTATCATTTTTTGAGCCTCGTTTTTTTAAAACAGCTGTGATCTCAGGATCCTTTTTAATTGATAAGATCAACAAAGAGTACTATTTATCTAATAGAATTTTTTAGAGACGCATTTGAACCATGAAGCACTAATGTAATTTACACTCAATAACAATACACTTTAATTTCAGGCTTCTTCTTGGTAGATGCTAATCCGTTAAGCATTAAAATCAGACTGATAACAATTTTAAACAATTAAAATCCTAAATAGAAGAATTTTGTTGAGATCCGATTTTGAAAGTGTTTACAATTTTGAATAAAAACGATTTGGAAGGTTTGGTTTTGTTGCTTTTTATTCAACCAATCTTTTTTGGGGTAATTTTTTTTTTGTTTTTTGAGATCTCCAAAAACAAAATATGGACAATCAAAAGCATAATAAAAAAATGAAAAAAACAAAAAAACACATATTTACAACGAAAAAACTGAGAAAGACTTACAACAGTAACCATACAACATTCCGCTTGTTAGAAAAGTAAAAGTGCCCATTGGTGTGACAATGATAAAACAAATGTAGAGAATAAAAGGAAATGCTAATTTTGGGACATTCACTAAACCAAAGATTGATCTTGTTAGGTTTAATTGGTCTAATTTGCAATTAATAACGCTCAAAGCGAATATTATTGGTGCTTGTCCATCGTTACAATTATAATACGAAGAGGTTGATCCAAATATTTTATAAACACCATAGGCAATAAAAAAATTTGAGATCGTTATCATTGAGATTGTAAAAATTAATAAAACAACCAAATTAACAGAACCCAGGATTTTTTCAATACCAGACATGATGGGTATTAAGGAAACAACAGTCAGAATTAAATAAAGAATTCCAGTATGAAAAAATGGCCAAGTAATCAGGCGATATACTTTGCAGCATCAAGATAATTGATCGATCAATAGAGAAGATATTTTCGTTTATTGGGGAGTGTTGTGGGGGAGAGTTAAAAGAAAAAAGGAAAAGAAACTTAACTTTTGTTATTTTCAAAAGATAAAAAATAAAATAAAAAAAAGAAAAAAGAAAAAAAGAAAAAAGAAAAAAGAAAAAAGAAAAGGATCTGTAGAATACGAACAGTGCTTGGTTGCCATCAAAAATAATCTTGGGGATTGACAAAAGTTGTTTGTTTTAAGAATTGAAAAAAATCCAAAAATCGAAGAAACAATGGTAATTAAAACAAGAACTTTTGTTATTAACGGAATTTTTGCAAGAAATTTTTTGATAGTGTTTGTGTACTTTGGTTGTTCTTCGGACATTTTCTTTTTGGAAAAGAAATTTTGTTTTTAGGGTTAAAAAAAGTAAAATGATTCTTTAAAGATGGGCCAATATCAATAAAATCCAATCTTATCTTGAAGTCAATTCTCATAAAGTAGTAAACGTTACAATTGTTTCAAAGATATAAACTTTTGGTGTTGATTATGATTTTTGTAATACTTCCAAATCTAAGTTCAAAATTAAAATCTGATAAACTGTTCTGAAAATAATCGGGACTGACTTGATAAAACACATGTTTCAAAAATAATCCATGATTGGTTTTTGTAAAAGACTTAAATCTTAAATTAACAAAGGAAACGGCAACCAACAATAAGTTAATCTGATATTGGGTTCTTAAAGTAATATAATTAATAATTAAATTCGTAAAAAGATAGATCAAACATAAAAGTTCATCAAAAAATAGAGACATCATCGGGGAAACTTTTTGTAACTGTTGAGAGAAAAATGTTGGACACAGAAAAATGGTTGGACAGCAATTTTAATTGGGAACCTTACTGAAAATGATTTTTAATTTCAATCGTTTGTGAAATAACTCAAGAATATAACAATAATCTACTTATTAGAATAACCATTAATGTAATTCTACTTTTTCAAAACCTGATCTCTTATAATCTAAAGCAAGTTTAAAAATTATCATTTTCTGAATTAATAGTAAACTTTACTAAAACTTAGATCTTTGTTAAAATTGCATGATCTACTTTAGTTATCAACCATTCAAATGAGTATTCTACACACACCACAGATTAATGAACTTGCAACACCTTTAAACCTGGATTTATATAAAAGTCACCTAGTTATCAATAGGATTTGATTTTCAATTTTACTAATGTTCCAAATTAAAAATGGTGTCCAACCATTTTTTTGTGTCCAACATTTTTCTCTCAACAATAATATCATTTTTCAAAATTTATAGTTATAATTTTCAAAGTTTGATTCTCAAATAGAAGAAACTTTTGAGACAAAACAGAAACAATTTTCAGAATACTAACAATTTTCAAATGTTGTCCAGACTTATTTTCATGTTATCAATTTTTTTAATACTGATTTGTTTTTTTTTTTAATTACTGTTGAGAGAAAAATGTTGGACACAGAAAAATGGTTGGACACCATTTTTAATTGGGAACATTTGTAAAATTAAAAATCAAATCCTATTGATAACAAGATGAATTTTATATAAATCCTGGTTTAAATGTGTTCCAAGTTCATTAATCTGGGGTGTATTTAGAATACTCATTTGAATGGTTGATAACTAAAGTAGATCTTGCAATTTTAACAAAAATCCAAGTTTTAGTAAAGTTTACTATTAATTCAGAAAAGGGTAATTTTTAAACTTGCTTTAGATTATAAGAGATCAGGTTTTGAAAAAGTAGAATGACATTAATCCTTATTTGCACAAGTAGATTATTGTTATATTCTTGAGTTATTTCACAAACGATTGAAGTTAAAAATCATTTTCAGTAAGGTTCCCAACTAAAATTGCTGTCCAACTATTTTTCTCTTTCCAACATTTTTCTCTCAACAGTTAATTAAATTACTAATCTTTAAAAAAATATCTAATTAATCGAAAACAAGAATAAAAATTATGATTATCCAAATTCAAAACAAACCTCTATAAAAACTCTTTTGTTTTTCGAAATAAGTTGATCTACTTTGGTTATCAAACAATTAAATGGGGTTTCTATATATACCTATATTTTAACGAATGATAAGTAGATCTATGTGTACTTGTCAAACAATTAAATGAGTATTCTCTTATTATCCTACTTTAATGAACTTTTGGTATGTTTATTCCTTAGTTCATAAAAAAGTAGTTCACAGCCAGTCAAGTACCACGTGTTCTGAGCACACAACATATGCATCAAATAAAACCCAAGTTTTTTTCTTATATAAATATAGGTGTAATACAATAACCCACATACCACATTTTTTTATAACTAACCTTCCATTATTTTTGTGTTATACTCTTCAATTTGGATTTTGGAAAAAAAAATAAATTGTCAAACATTGCTTTTGTGAGCCACGGTTAAAACCCCTATATCAATTACAAGATCTATCAGCTAAGAACCAAATTAACAAGTTTATACACCCTCAACGTGATATAATCTCTTTTTTTTTCAAATTAAAGGGATTGCAAACCTTAATGTAGCTGTAAAAAAATCTTTAAGAAAAATT
Source organism: Anaeramoeba flamelloides (assembly GCA_027625915.1). Taxonomy (NCBI): domain Eukaryota; family Anaeramoebidae; genus Anaeramoeba; species Anaeramoeba flamelloides. The sequence goes on from JANTQA010000044.1 coordinate 251,334, forward strand.
TAATAATAAATTTTAAAAAAAATATTTAACACATCGTGAAATTAAAAAAATCTAATACAACAAAATAATGACCTCTTTAGATGTTATTTCCAGAAATGAATTATTGTTTTTAATAATTTTCATCCATTCTTTCAAATTTTATCAAAGCTTACAATTTGTTATATTTATCAATTATTCCTAAAACAATTATTCTCTTCATAAAAAGAAATCAATATTATTGTTTATAAAAGAAGTTTATCAATATTCAATGTTAAAAGTAAAACCAATAAGTATTTGAGTTACTCAATTCTATAAAAAATCTACTTTAATTTCAAAAAAAAATAAAAATAATTATTTATTGCTGACTAAAAATATAATTTCTTATTTAAACACACGTTTCAAATCATTTTTCTCTTTCTTGATAAAAAAGTCCAAGAATAGAAACCTTGAAAAAAAAAAAAAAATCAATTAAAAGTACTTTTTTAAACCTGGAAATTTTAATTTTTAATAATTGAATAATATATAGAGAATACCCCTTTTTTGGTTATTTTAAAATCAATATTTTATTACCAAAACTTCAATATTTAAATGAGTTATTAATAACCCAAAGATTAAAAATATTAATATATTTAATTATTTTTGTCATTTTTTTTCAACATTTTCAAACAAATAAAAATAAATTCAAATTAATTAAAACTTTTAATAAAAAAAATAATTGATATTATTAAATAACAGATTGTAATAATAAAAACTCGTTACTTATACTCAAAATATTTCAAATATAATATTTTTTTTAATATTTAATAATTCAAAAACTTGATAAATATCCTGTAAAGAAAATAAACTATCATTTTTTACAGATCTTCAAGGATTCAATATTTAATTGAATTTTATTATGCTTTTAAAATAAGATTAAAATTAGATTATTTTCTGTTCAGACATACTCTAAAGAAATAACTAAAAGTAATATATTCTATATATACATATATTTTGAAAAAATAAATATTGTTTTTTCTAATAACAAGATTCTCAAATGATACGACTAGATCCTTTAACTTAAAATTCATTGGAATAAATGAAATACTTTAAAAATATACAATTCATTTCTTAAAAGATCATAAATGTTTTTTTATTGCATATATAATCATAGCTTTTGAAAATAATTATTCTGTTACCCTTTCGAAAAAAATATATCTTATTTACATGGCATTTAATGACTAATTTTTAGGCGAAAATAGTGAAGATATTGAATAAAAATACCCTTGAAAGTGTTTAATAATCCCAGTTGGATTTATTCATAGTTAATTTTTTTTCAAAAAAGAGTAAAATTTTCACAATTCCGACAAATTTCACAATTTTATCTTAGATTCTGAACAGAAAATTGATGTTTACAAGTTCAAAATTCTAAATTTCAAATATATAAGGGCAAAATAATTTCCCTAGATGTTCTAAATATTGTTTATAGTTACTTTTATACAGTCAGTTCCACTTTTAAGGCACAAACTTTCAACGAAATTTAAGGCACAATAAAAATCTCAAATTTAAACACAAAATTTTTAATTTTTTTTTCAAACAATTTATTTTACTAGAATCTGAATTTTTTGCCTTAATTTGAGATTTTTATTATCCCTTAAATTTCGTCGAAAGTTTGTGACTTAAAAGTGGAACTGACTGTATGTTTGTATATTTTGATTTTTGAATGTGTATTAGGAAATTCCTTAAAGTCATTTTTTTATAAAATTTTTTATTCCAAAATCAATTTGGACTATTTTTTTTACAGTCAGTTACACTTTTAAGAAACAAAGTTCAACAAAATTTAAGGCACAATCAGAATCTCAAATTAAGGCACAAAATTCAAATTCTAGTTAAATAATTTATGAAAAAAAATTCCAAAAAATATACTTTAATTTGAGATTTTTTTGTGCCGTAAATTTAGCTGAAAGTTTTTGTCTTAAAAGTACATTGACTGTATAATTTATTAATTTTTGGTATTATTTTGATTTTAACTTTGAAACAAGTAATTTTTAATCGAATTTTTTTAATAATGTCAATTCTTTTTAAAAAGTAAAAGTAAAATAACAAAATGATTAAACATCCATTGAAATGAGACATAGTCATTAAAAGTAAAATACCAAAATTAAATTGATAAAAAAATTTTCTATTGTTAATTCAATTTTAAAAACATTTCAAGCAACCATCAAGAAACCTCCGTAAAAAAAATTATTCTGGATAAAATTATTATTTTTAGTGTTGCTTTTCGGATATCTAAAAAACTCAAATCATTCTTTCCACTTTTAAATAAAATTTTATATTTTAAAAAGTAGTTTGTAATGGCTAAATCGCATTCCTTTTCATGGAATTTTGATATATATATATATATAAACAACTCAAAACAAAATTATCTTTATAATTTAACTGATAATAGGGTTAACAACAAACATTTGAAAATTATTAATAACATTTATTATTTTATTGTGAGTAAGGAGTAATCAAAGAAAAAACTATTAAAAAAAAGATCAAAAAACTCAAAGGAGAAAAAGCCAATAAAGTTATCCCCTAAGAAAAGATTAAGAAATTATTTCACATTTTTGAGATTTTATGAAATTTTTTTTTTTCATAATATTATTGAAAATTCACTCTATTTTTTAAGATAAATTCTCTAATTTGAATAATTTTTGTAGGAATTTCTTTTTAAATAATATTTCTTTATGAAACAATTACTATATTTAATAATTTTTTATTGTTGGTTTCTTTGGTCATTTAATAAATACGTATGATATAACAAGGAAAAACAGTTTTTATTCAGAAAGATGGATAAATTTTTCTGTACATGTTATTTTGGCAACAATAAGAAAATCTAAAAAGATTTCATGTCTTATAGAAAAGTTTTTAGATCTCCTTTGAATTCTTACAAACTTCTGCAATTTTTTTTCTTTAGTTTTCAATTGATTTTAAAAAAATTCACGAAAAAATAAACATGTTTTTTTCATTTACTCAATTTTTTTTCACAACAGTTATCTTTGAAAGCACAAAATATCGAATTTATTTAATGCAAGACCTTTCGTAGAAATTTTTTTGTTAGGCTGTTAAAAATATCTTGCAAAAATACAAAATTGGAAATTTGAATAAAAAGTTTTACTTTGAGAATAGAAATTCTATTGAACAAAAAATATTAATAATATTTAAAATAATGTTTATTGTTCTTAAAAAAGTACCTTATATTAAAGGATGTCAAGAAATTTCGAATACCTGAATTTAACAATTAATAAATGAAAGTTTTGATTTTAAGGAGGGATCATTCAAAATGAATTCTTGTGATAACCACAAATACTAACTCATGATTTTCGTTAAGGCTCTTACGATCCTTTATCCAAAGATGAAAATATATTATTTTTGTAAAACAAAATTTTTTTTAAGAGTTTTTTTTTTATTGAAAATTTCTTATTACAACAAAGGAGTAATTCAGAGTATTATTGATTTATGTGGAAATTGATTAATTTTACTATTATATTATTACAGTTGTACTAATAACTGCCCTAAATGAAAAACAAGTTGATAAATGTATTTAAATGTGAATTTCAACGGACTTGTTTAGTATCAAGTTATAAAAGTTCAGTGGTGTAAATAACCCATGTTTTTTTATTTTAACCCATTACTAAAATTTAACTCATGTAAAAAATATTGACTGACTCTAGAAATAAAAGAAACAAATCAATGATTTGAAAACTGTATATTAACAAGAAAGATGGTTCTTTAAATAAATTTTAAAAAAGAATTATGAAGATATGGGAAGATTAAAAGGTATTTTTGGATAAAATAATGAGAAAAATTTCATTTTTTGAATTTTTATAAAAAAATCATTTAATCTTAGTAATTTTGTAAATACAGCTGTTCCAAGGCTACCATAAATTTTTGTATAAAACAGAATTGAGTTTTCTATTCTTATTTTCCATTTTCAAAAAATTCGGAAATAAGAGTTATTATTCAAAAAAAAATTCAATAAATGAGCTATTATTCAAATTTTGAAACATCAAAAAAAAAAATATTCAAGATCCCAGGAAACTTAAAAATTATTTGTCCAAAACAGTTCAAAAAAAATATTAATATTGAATGATCTTTAAAAATTTACCTTTTTTGAAAAATATTTTAAAGTTCTTCATGAATCTTCAAAATTTTTATTTTTTGTAATGTTTCAAAAATTTGAATAATAGCTCATTTATTGAATTTTTTTTTGAATAATAACTCTTATTTCCGAATTTTTTGAAAATGGAAAATAAGAATAGAAAACTCAAATCTGTTTTATTAAAAATTTTATGGTAGACTTGGAAAGACTGTATCACGTGTATTTCGAAACAAAAGCATTTGATATTAGTGAGCCATTTCGATTAATCAATGGTCTAACCTCTAAAGTCAATTTAAATACAAACCAAGAATATATAACTGCTTTCTGGTCTTCAAATACTCAAGTCTGAAAAAAAAGCACAAGTTTATTTTTATAATGATTTAAAAGGTTGTCAACACAGGTTATTTATACAACTGTAGAACAAAAAATATAAAAGAAAAAACATATATTTTTGAAATAAAAATTTGTTTTAAACTTTGGATAAAGGATCTTAAAATTCTTAACCAAAATCATGGCGTAGTATTTGTGGTTATCCAAAGAATTCATTTTGAATGATCCCTCCTTAAAATCAAAACTGTCATTTATCAATTGTAAAATTCAGATTGGAAATTTCTTGACTTCCTTTAAGAACTAGGTCTGCAATTTATCAATTTACTTCAACACCTTTTGATCCAATCTCATTTTAAACAAAAAGTCATGATCTTGGAAATATTCTCTTATTTGGACCAAAAAATCATTTTATGTCATTTTTTTTATGAAAAATGAAAAAGAAATTTTGAGATACGTAAACTCGAACACCTTGTTAAGGATGGTAAAAATGAAAAAGAAAAACTAATCACGATTTTTTAACATTATAAAAAACAAAGATCAGTCCAAACATTCTCAATAACAACTCTAACTCTAACTTTCGAAGATCACATTGTCTATGATTTTTGAATGTTGGGTTCCTTGAATTGTTCAAGTAATTCGTAAACCAGATTAATTCACAACAAAGGGGTTGAATTTTTCTCTTGTTTTTTGTTTGGTTCTTAATGTTTTTCCTTGAATAAATCTCCCCACCATGACTAAGAGGAGAGTGTATCCTCGAATTGTTTGTGGAACAACATGATCCATGTTAAACGCACTTCTTGTTTTTTGTGTATTTCTAAGTCAAAGTTTTATTCGTTTGGATCGTTTCTCTCAAAACCCAATTGGTGGTATCGAGGAAAATTGGAGTGGTGTGTTGTGGGAAAGATTTGGTGGTTCTTTGCATTCAAGGATCTTTTGAAAATTAAATTTGCAAAAATTAGTCGGTTTTTTTTATTAAAAAAAAAAAATATTGTGTCAGTTGAGAAAAAATGATCTTTTCGATTTTTGGAAATGAGGATTTTAGTGGATTTGATACAACACCAAACACATTATCGTGGAACTACCTATTAACCAATTTGTTCACTATTTGGAAATAACAAAGAATCTTTCAACAATAATTCAGCAAAATTTGCCAATTTTCTCCCTTTTGAACTTTTAGGCGAAAGTAGCAAACCTTCTCATCTTCTCTCACATATCAAAAATAAATCAAAGAAACCCACAAACATCGTCTTAAGGTTTGTTACTTTCACCTAAAAAGAAATTTTCTCAAAAAGCTGTTTTTTCGCAACCTTCTTTGTCATTTTGAGATACGCTGATATACAACTCCAGTTAAAAAATGTCTTTTTTTTCTACTTACATATCACTGAATAAATATTTGTGTGAGTTAAAAACCTACAGAATCATCTTTTATCACACTGGGCATTAAATTTCAATATCACACGTAGTCCTTAATATAAGGTACTGTTTTAAGATCAATTCACTTTATTTAAAAAATAAATGGTTGTTTAAGAAAATTCTTCAGTTTGTTTTCTTATCTTTGAGATAAAATTTTTATTATTATTTTCCAATTCAAATTGAAAAAAAATAATTACGAAATTGGAATAAAAAAAAAAGTTATTGAGTTGAGAAAAAGGGAAAAAGATTGAACGTATTAATGTTATAAAATGTAAAGTATAACAGCACTTGTATAAAAAAAGATTAAAAGAAAAAAAAAATGCATCTTATAAGATTCGAACTTATGACCTTTTCATTACTAGTGAAACATTCTACCCCTGAACTAAAGATGCAGACATAAAATAGACTATTTTGCTTTTTTGATTTTTACAAAAGATAAGAAACCAAAATTTTTTTCACATAATTATTTCTCTAATTAATTTATTTTTTACTCTTTTTTTTATTAAAAATAACTTTTACCAAAAAACATCCTTCAAATCCCTCATAAAAACATCAAATAGAGTAAATTTGAATGGCAAATATAGTCTTTAAAAAGAATGATTCGAATTTTTCAGAAATATTACATAATTGTATTTAATTGAAAACAGCTGACTGAGATTCAAATTGTTCAACTACAACTAAAAAAGTATTCAAAAATCAAGAAATTACCATCTAATTAAAACAACACTCATGAACAATCATAAATTAAACTTTATAATATAATAATAATGGCTCATGAAGAAAATTATTCGTGAAACAAACATTTGAAATTATAATTTGAAAAAACGAAAATACTGTCGTCAAAATAAAGCGTAGCAAAAAAATTTAATGTGTGTTTCAGAATAAAAAGCGTGTTTTTTGGTTATAAAAGACCTATACTTTAACCGATCAAGAAACCAATAATAAACCCCATCAAAAATATGGTATTAGTTTCTTATAATTCTATTATTTAAAAAGAAATTCTAACAATGAAAGATCAAATTGGAAAATTTATCTCAAAAAATAGAGAAAATTTTTTTCAAAATTTTTACAATCAAAAAAAGAAAAAAATTCAAAAAAATTGAGAATAATTATGGTAAATTTTCTACTATTTCCATTCCTAATTGAAATTTTACTGAAAATAACCAGACCTTTACTTTCAAAATTGATTTGGGCTCAGGTATATTATTATTTGGTCGTAGATTGGATGTTGCCTTGGTACAAGAAGAAAAAAAGCACGGATAATATTTTGAAACAAGGATTATAGTTTTTGGGCACGTATTATTTTGATCACTGTAAATGAAAAAGTCCAAGTTCTAAAAGGAAAAACATTCATAAAAAAAGTGTTTGTTTTAATGAGAAAATAAGATCTATATTTGATTAAAATATAATTATTCCCAACTTTTTATTCAAAATAAAACAAAAATCCATATCTATTGCCAAAAATTGTAAAAAAATAATACTCTTTTCAAACTTTTTATTATTTTTTAGTTTCAAAAATCAAAATAATTTAAAGATCAGTCCAAATGTGATGAAATTACTCGTTTTTCTTTATCGGAATTTGAACCAAGAAATAAAAAAAAATTATTTAAAAATTAAAATTTCATTTTAATATTTTTACTGAAGAAATACAACTTTGTTTTTTCTGTACCAATATACACCCCACCAAAACAAAACAATTTTAAAAACCAAAATTGAAATTAAACTATTCTTTCTCTAATTTGAGGAATTAAATTTCTCTTTTTTGTTCTTTTCTTCAATCAAAAAAAGATAAAATCAGCCCAATACCAATCATTCGAGTTATAAATGGTTTTCTTTCCGACGTCTATTTGTAATTTTTCAAACTCACTTGGAAATAAATAATCTCAAAAAGTAAATCTCATTAATGGAAATGAGTAACCAAAACCTCAATGTCTATTAAAGATTTAATTTTTTAAAAGAAAAATTCTACTTTCAAAAAAGTAATGAAATACCGTTTTTGAAATTTACCCTTAACTAAATATCCCTTTTCTCCTTTAGAATTTGAAAATATTAATGCTTGTTTTCAAAAAAATTATTTACAAAAAAAAAAATAAAATACATTCTTATGCTTCAAAAAAATGTCGTATTTTAATACATTTAGTTTTTCAGTACAAATCTATTTTATTTCAATCTCTTATGATCAAAAAACAGATTACCTAAACTTTTTTAACCTTGTTAAATTCAAATTTCGACAATTAACTCTTCATTCGATTCAAAATTAATAAATTTTTTATATATGTTTTCACATATAAATAAAAGGCATTTCAGTTTATTATCTTTTAAAAATTTTTTTCTTTATTAGTTTATTGATCAACAATTCACATTTCAATTTTTAATATTCAAATAAGAGCTACATATTATTTTTAGTTTTCTATTACTGGAAATTTGAAAAAATAAAAAAATACTGAAATTGTAGCGAAATATTGATGTCTCAGACTATAAAAATAAAAAGAATTCAATAAAATAGAATAAAAAAAGAATTGAGTTATTTATTTAAATATTTTTAATTTCCCCCGTTTTGTATGGACATTACTTGAAAATTGCAAAATGGGCATGTTCTTTTTTGTTGAAACCATTGATTTAAACAGTTTACATGATGCTATAGTTTTATTTGGATTTTTTTTAAAACACAAAATAAATAAGAGATGGGAAAATAAAAAATGTTAATATTTAAGGTTTTTACAATTGAAAGAAAAATATCAATAAGAATAATAATATGTAAATTCAAAATCTAGATCTTACACAATGGCCACATGGCAATTTTTTTGAATCATTGAGATGCATTTCTGTTCTACAAAAGATACATATGTTCTCTCGATCTAAATCCTCCTGTGTAACATTTGCAAAATCATTGCGAAGGTATTGTGTTGCCTTTCTATATTCATACAAATTTTTAACAGATAATATAATCGCTTTTATCGTTAAATAGAATTGATAAATAAAATGAGTTGGTATTCCATATGAAGTCCAGATCAATATGGGAATGATCAAACTAACCAATAATTTAAGAAACTCTTTAAAAGGATTGGTGTATAATAATATTACATTGATTTTTTCCTTCATATAGAGTGTTAAAAAATATCGAAAATATAAATCCAGATCTTCAATTAATAATAAAATCAACTATTTAATTGGGTATAAATAAAAGACATTAAGAAGGTTAAATAAAAGAAAGAGAAAAAGAAATAGAAATAGAAAGAAAAAAAAAAAAATAAATAATTTGTAAGGTAAAAAAAATCAATAAATAATTTGTTAGGTGGGTTTTTCATAATATAATTTTAATTATTTTTTTTGTTTTTTTTTAATCTTTTTTAATGTGAATTTATTTTTAGATTGTTATGAAATAATCTTTAATTTAAAACTAATTATATCAAGGTTATGTTTAATTATTGATAAAGTTATTTTCAAATTAAAACCCATATAAGCTATTTCCAAGAAAGTAGGGCAAATTTATTTTAAAATATCTCGATTAAACTCAATCTTCAAAAAAGTATTTAAATATCGAAAATTATTAACTACCATTTATTGATTCTTGATAATAATTCAATTTGTTTCTTAGTATTATATTACATAAATTAAATATATTAAATTTTCTGATCTCAATTGTATCTGATATTTTTTAGGGGTAAAAATTGGTGTTTATTATTTTCTTTTTGATCGAAATAATTTTTTTCATAACTTTTTTAATCTCAACAAATTTTTAAATAGAATTTAAAAAACATATAAGTGTATTTAATTGTTAAAAAAAACATTTGTGTACCTTTTCCTTATTTCCAGTTTTTTATTGAAATTGGTCGTACATTGTTTTCTCCAAAAAAAAAGTGAAATTTTTTTTTTCATTTTTTTGTAATATTTCATCTAACATATTTTGAAATAAATACATTAGTCATTGATTCGATCAGTATTAATATTAAACTTAATTTGGTCTTGTCAATTAACGAATAACTTCACTAACAAAGATGATTTTTTATGAAATTTAAAAAAAAAAAGCCCCACTTTTTTGGAAATACCTTATAGTCCAAAACATCATAATTTACAAAAATAATTTTTTATTTTTTTTTATCAGATCCTATCCTTTTAAATATTTATGTTAAACCTCAATAATTCTTCTGGATTTTTTTTTTTTAACAGGATAGTTAATTTTTACATAATTAATTCGTAAATCATGTGTATTATTATTGAAAATAAGATTGAAATTTATATTAAAAAATTTCTTTTTGTGTAGTTTCATTGGAAAATGTTAAAAAAAAAACTAATGGATTTGAGAAGAAAAAATTTCCAAAAACAAAAACCTCAAATAAAAACAAAGTTTTTTATTTTTTTTTACATGTTCTCCCTATATGGATTTTCAAAGAATTGAGAAGAAGAGTTATAATGGAAAAAGATCAAGTGGTTACTTGCTAATACCGAGATACTGAAAGACGAAAGTATGAGGAACTTGAAAATAAAAAAGAAAAAGTAAAGATAATAAATAATCAAAGGCTTAAAGCAAATCAGATCAAAAAGAAAAAAGAAATTACAACAAATTAAATAATGATACCCCAAATGTACTATTCATGATCAATTATCACTTAACTAAATCAATCAAAAGTATTGTGGATGTGATTTTGGGAGTACTTCAATAAAGATAGTATTGGTTTTTTTTTTCATCTTTTACCAATTGCTAATCATAACTCCTTTTTAATAATTATTTTTTTTTTTTTCATTTTTTTTAAATTTTTTGCTTTTTTTTTTTTCACCATAAAAATAATCTGGTTATATCCTTCGCATGATAACTGTGAAACCTATGATTTTTACGCTTAAATTTCCTTTCATAAATTTAAGTAAAAGGACATTTAGAGTGTAATTTACACTTCTTTGATCATAAAAAACAAAGTTTTTTTTTTTTTGGAAAAAGCTCAATATTTTTTGAATTATGCCGAAAAGTAATTTGTATAAAAATTTATTTTTTGTTTTAATACAGTTTTAAAAGAGTGATATTTTATTGTTATACTGTTAAAATCAAAATAATGTCTAAATGTTTTTAGTTTTGATTTCAATTGTTTAACTTTTCCCAAATAAAGATTTTTATTTGGTGTAACACAAAGAAACTTTGTAAAAATGTTAGTCTTTGAAATACTCATTGAAATGCAATATATTTTTTTTTAAACTCAAATTATTTATTTGTAAAAATTACAAGTATATAATTCTAGACAACTACTGATAAGAAAGAGATTAGAACTCGGAAAAGTTTAGGATAGTATTGTAGCCACTGTGGAAAGATTCTGGGTAATACTTTGGTTATTAGGCAAAGTTTGAAAATTGTCTGATCTTTTTCTTTTTGGTTCTATTTGGGTAAAATACTTCTTATTTTACACCAAAGCTCTTATGGTTAGAAAACTTAAGGTAATAAAGAAAAAGTAATAATAAAAAATTGAAAACAAAAAATACTTAAAATAGTAAATATATATATATAAATTCGGGTACGTAGTGTACCACTCTTCGGGAGTAGTGCCTAGGTTTTTTTTAATTCAAAGGAATTGAGTAAAAACCAATAATTTTACTCAATCCATTCTTTTAAATTAAAAAAACCTAACGACAGCGGAATACCAATTCTTAATCACAAATTGTAGAATTTTTATATGTAATCGATAATCGTTCTCTCGGTTTTTTTCTCCTCCTGTGAATTCAGGAGAAGTTTCGTAGAGCGCCGTCAAGTGCCTAGGTTTTCTTGAAATTTTCTGTTTTATTTGTTAAGTGTTCTAGGTTTTTTTGAGGTTTTCTATTTTATTTATGAAGTGTTCTAGGTTTTTTTTGAGGTTTTCTATTTATTTGGAAAATCTAGAACACTTTACAAATAAATAGAAAACTCAAAAAAACCTAACGAAAATCAATAGATTTTCCAAATAAACAGTAAACCCAAAAAAAGCTAAAGGCGGTTTTTTTTAATTTTTGAAATGATAAGAAATTTTAAAAAAATTTCTTTTTATTTCTCAAATTAAAAAAAACCTAACGGCAGTGGATAGTTTTTAATTTGGTCATGTAAATGGTATTCTTATTTTTTATTATGGTATTTTAATTATTTTTCTTCTTTTATTTTATTTGATATAATTTTCAATAATTACTCCTTTCTCTAAATAAATAAAAAAATAAGAATTATTTTACGAATAAATTTGACTTTAAAAATGATATTTAAAGTTATTTTAGAAGAGTTTAATTGTTTTTTTTTTGCGAAGTTTTTAATCTGGTAAATCCCAAAAAATCGCACGTCTCAAATATTTATGGCATTGTTAAAATAATTTGGTTTAAAGAACCAAATTATTTCATCAATAATAAACAAAGAAAAAAGTCATTCATTTTTCCTTAAAGGTTGGAAATTGAATGAATTCTCTTTCTTTGTTTTAAAAACAATGTCAAAAATTCAAGCAATGTTTTTGATTTTGGTTCGATTGAAATCAATCTCATTTTTTAAAATAAAAAAAAAAAAAATGTTTGGTCTCTTTTTTTCTTCGGAAAAAGAGAGAATAGAACATTTATAGAAGAATTTCAAAAGGTGAAAAAAGCACATTTATGAATTTAGAAAAAAATTAAAAAAAACATTCTTTTTTGCTACATCAAGTTAGGAATTTTTGGAGAGGAGTGTTTCAAAATCAGTCACAGTTAAGAACACATAGTAGATGCGAGGTTTTATCTTTGATCGCCTCCGGGTGTTTCTAAATAAGCGGGAATTAAAAGAGGAAAGAGAACTCATTGAAAAGTTGGGTGATCTAGTTTGTTTCTGTGGGATTTCAAATCAAGTTTTATCCTTAATGGATGAAAATGTAAAATTTAACTTCAATGTTTTTGTTAACTTCATTGGGAAAAATGAAACTCTTTGAAGAACAAATTCTTCAAAGTACCATTAAAAAATAACAAATTCGTTTTTTAAATTGTTAAATTTGTTTGTTTTTTTATTGTGCCAAGTGTAGAGTTAGATCCTGAGTTCAAAAAAATAAATAGCATCTCATATTGTTTCATTTGTTCAAAAATCACCTGTTATAAATTCCTCGTTTTGGATCCCCTTCCACACTTAAAATAATGATATTTTCCTCGTGCTAAGAGGATATTAATCATCGTTCTTCGAACTCCTCCACAATATCATCTTATATCACTTCGAACAATATCATTTTTCTCGTTCTTCCAGACCAAAACTCGTAACATAACAAAGCGATTGTTTCCAAACCGAAATAATAAAGGCCTAAATGTTTTTCAAAAAACAAGTTATCAGATTTATTAAAAGGGAAATGGATCTCAAGATTTTTTTACTTTATTTTTAATTTAGCAGTATTATTGGAAATTGGTTTCGACTTGTTTAACTATTTGTTACAAGTTAAAACAAAATTTCTTTTTGAAAGTTCTAAATACACATGTGCAAAAATGATTTGGAATTTTTTTTTTTTTTTTTCGTAAAATTGTAATATTAAACCAACAAAACAAATCTAACAGTCGGATTTTTTGTAAATTTTTTTTTAGGTAAAATTTTGGTTTTATGAAATTAGGTTTTGGATCTAGAAATGTATTTTAAACAAATGCTTGAAATTAATCCGATTTATAAAATCAATAAAATAGAACCAAAAAGGTGTGCATTTGAAAAAAATATTTTCTTTTTAAAAGAGCAAACAAGAAAGATCACCTTTTCAAATAAACTTGTTGAAATCAAGAATGAAAAAAAAAAAAATTCAAAGTATATTTTAGACGATTTGATTTCTTTTTTATCTTCTTAGTTTGGATGAATCTAGACAATTAATTACCTTAAATTTTTCGCCCCATTCCTATTTATTATTATTTCGTCAAAACTTATTTTTTATCAAATTTGTTTTCAAAATTCTAATTTACAAATATTTTTATCAAACCAACCTAAGCAAAATAAAGGATATTTCTTCAAAGGTTCAAGTAAAGAGGATTGAATTCTCAAAATTCAAAAGCAACTACCAAAAAGTTCAACTCAAAGAAAAAGGAAATATGGTGAAAAAAAAAAAAACAAAATTCAGAATGATTTTGGGTTTAATAATTTAATAGAAAATAAATAATTATCAAATCAAACAAAAACATCCAATAAATCTATATTTCTGAACAAGTATTTAAAAAATATCCGATTTTCTCTGTAAACCAAATAAGAATTAGATAGCAAATTAAATGAAAATTGGAATGAAAATTTATGGGGAAATTCTTTAGAAACAAACCGGTAATTTGTTAATCAAAAATTTTTCAAATAAAAGTTTTTTCCATTCAGAATTAAAAAGAAAACCAAATAAAGAAGAAGTAATTCTATCAAACACTACAGATAGGATCAATAAATAAAAGATTTTTTTTTATTTTTTCTTGCACAATTTTTTCTTTATTTTGATTTCCGTTTTTTCATTGGTATGTGAATATATTTGTACTATGGATAATTCGAATTCCCATATTTTTTAAAATATTTGTTTATTTGGTTAAAGAAATGATTTGAATGAATTCAATTCCGAATCAACTATGGAGTACTCAAAATTGGCCAAATGTAACTACCCTCTCAAGTGATTGAAAATTGTTTACCCCCAAAAAACACCTTTTTTGTCATGAAACTAGAGGGTTTTAAAAAATCTGGTACTGCTAAAAATAACAAATACAATAGCTTCAAGAATCTGAAGTTCTGGAATTTTGAATATATTGTAAATAAAATTTCTTCCAGATTACTCAACATTTAATTAAAGTATTAATTTTAACGAAAAATTTCCAACTTTATTTTTTTCAGAATAGTAAATGTCTTTGCTATCTTTTTCGAATTATGAACTTTTAAGTTACACCCAACTCATACACAGTAAGATACAATTTTTACAGAAAGTTTTCTTTTAGTTTTAGGAATCTCTTTTAGGTATTTCTCGCAATTAATTATCAGAATTTTAGTGGATTCAAAGAAAAATATTTTGTTTTTGAAGTGCAAAGTAACTACGTGAATTTTCGATGTTGTTATTATTTTAAAAGAGACTTTCCAGAATTTCTAATAAATTCAAAATAGACTAGTAAATGTTTTTTTGCTTCCTTACATTTATTAAATCTTTCATTGAACGATTTAATCAACATTCCAACAAAAAAACTTGTGAAACCACGGGACGAGTGATGACAATTATTGGTTGGCCAAGTAAAAAAAAAAAGTGTAAAATATGTTTTCGTTGAGAAGATCAGAAGATCCCTCAAAGAAAAAAAGTTTAAAAAAAGAAGAGAAGAATGGATGTAAAGAATACCTTTGTGATGAGAAAAATATAAATTGAAGGAAATGTTGAAATTAATGGTATTAATAGCATTGAAAATAAAAAGAAATCGACCCAGAAAAGAAAGGTGTTTGCAGAAAATAATTTAATTTTATTCATCAAGGATATTTGCGGAACTTGTGATGCCTAAAATTTCAGGGATTGTTGTTTTTTCGTTTTTTGAATTAAGAACAAGGAATAATAAGCAAAAGAAATATACAGAACAAAACAAAAATGGCCAAGAACAAAGCCAAAAGAATAATAATAAAATAAAAACAAACAAAGATAAGCTTTTCTTTTAAAAGTGCGTGCATTGTAATGAGCCAAATTATTGTAGGAACAAGTAAAAAAATTGGTAAAGAAACTTGCATTGAGAACATCAGTATCCCAAACAAAAGATCAAAACAAGATTGTATAAATTTCTCAAAGCATATTTCTGATTCCGATTGTGTGAGTTTGCCAAAGAAAATGTTTTTTATTATGATCCATAAATAACCAAGCAAAATTAAAATTTGATTTACACACACAAAGCGAGTTAAGGTGTGTTTGGAAATATGAACAAAGGATTGCCAAAATTCATTGTCATTTTTTTGGAAATGCTGATAACAAAGGACAAAACAAAAAGATGAACAAAAAATACTGTACAAATGGAACCCACGTATCATTTTTTCAAGATTGAAAAAAAAAACAATTTATAAGGTTGAAAATTTACAAAAAATGATTTATTCATTTGGGAAAAATTAAAAAATCTTGTTTGAATTCAAAAAACATGCATATCTGCCTTGAAATATATGACCCCTGAATTAAATCAAGAACTTTTTTTAAATTTGTATAAATAGAAATTGAAAAGGTAATGATATCATTTCAAATTGATAAAAAAAAAAAATGGTTTTTTATCTCATTTTTTGTTTCATGAGAATCACTTAGTGTGAATCACTTTTCTTTTTGACTAGAAAGAAATTTGTTGAATTCTGTAATTAATACAACAAATATACAAGCAAGAAAGAAGTTTGTTCTTATTCAATTGTATAATGTTCTTAGATTTTTTAAAGGGAAAATTTTCACTCATTTTCAAATACTTTACTTGTTCGTATAATATAGTCCCCCAAACTCCAATCTACTTCTTTGGGAACTCTATTTATAAAAAAAAATCATGAAAAGGTTATGAAAATTTTTTATCTTTGAGAATTTGAATAACCATAATAGAACTTTTTGAAATCAAGAGAATATATATTTATGGTTTATGATTGGTTTCTTCGATCATGAGATATATAAGGTTATCTCGAAAATAGAAACAATTTTTTGTTTTGAAACACAGACTAAACTTTTCGGAAAGTGTTATTTTGAAAAAAGTATGTGTTGATCTGAAAAACCTGAAACTATTTTATGAAAAACCCAATGCAAAAATGAGCTTATAGGACTTATAAACCTTATTTGTTTTTGATTTTTTCCCATAGGTAATAGAGTAATTATTAACACAAGGATATAATTAAACATCATAAACAAAGTCTTCTATCAACTTTTGAGAAATGGGTTATCATTTTTAAAAAAAATTCATATTTCCCAAAAAAATTTTTAGTAAAAAAGATTACAATCCTATTATTTAGATTTTTAGATCAATTGAGAAAAACCTATAATATCTAAAACATTTTTATTGTTCCGAAATCTTTCTTTTTAGTAATTTGTGATGGTTTGTATGAATAAATAACCTTGAAAATTTAATTTTTTTTAAACAATAGCAAAAAAAAAAAAAAATATGGATTGATTAATTTCAAAAAAAATTGATACTTTATTTTTTTCACAAATATTTATGAAAGTTCATGAAATTAATAAGTTTATGTCAAATCCTTTTTCAAATATTCAGGGTATAATTAACAAACAGTTATTAATATTTGTTGCAAAATTAAAGGAACAAAATTTTCATTCAACTTTCCAAAAAGATTTTTAAAATCGTCTAACATTTCAAATTTTGTAATTCATAAAAGAACTTTAAATTATTAATTTCTTTTTAGAATTGGTGATTTTGTGAACTTATTTTAATTTTGCGAGTTGGTGATTATTTGGAAAGCTTGATGAAAATTTTGCTGTTTTTATTTTACAATTAATAGTTTTAAAATCAGTTATTGGATAATATCTATAATTTATTTTTTTTTATTAAATTTATTAATTTTGAATAGGTTGTCTTTATTTGGAAATATTTCACAAATTAGAAATGATTGGATTCCTATTAATTAGTTTAACTTTTGGGTTATTCTGGGCTTGTTACATGAATTAAGATTGGTATATTAATTATTGGTTCAAAATAATCACATTAAAAAATATTTATTGGTGTTATAAGTTGAATTTTCTAGATTTGAAAATAAGTATTTTAGAAGAATTTTTCTTTTAATAAGTATATTATTTTTCCTGTTATTTTTTTGCCTTATAAATAAAATTAAAAAATTATTTTGAACAGTTCTTAGAATCAAGAAATTATCTGCGTTTTTTTCAAGTTTAAAATAATTATTGTAATTTTTTTGAAATTAATTAGTTGTTATATATTGAGTTATTTTTATATTTTGTGATTTTATTTTTAAAACATATTTTTGTAAATTTCCTTCACAGACAATTTGGTTTCATTCATCTTCTACGAAAATAATTATACTTTGAATAATTCAAAAAGTTGAATTTTGAACTTTTCAAAAAAGAAGAAAAATGAGATCTATCTTTTTAAAACAATAATCAGGGTTCACATTTTGATTCTTTTTTAAAAAAACCCAAAATAATTCATTTTTTGATTCAATGGAATCAAATGATTCTTTTTTTTCCCATTGATAATTCTCAATTCATTTCTTATTTACATTCGTTTTTACAAGGACTCACATCATTCTGAAAAATTTAATATATAATTATTGTTTTTTTTTTATTTTCAAAAATAAATTGTAAAAAATCTAAAAAAAAAAAATATTTAAGGTTTTTCTTCTTGGGATTTTAGTTTCCATCATCTTTTCATAAACCCTGAAGTTTTTAAGTTTATTCCTGATAAGAAAATTATTTTTCTTTGAAATGGAATCAAAAGATACTTTTTTTTTTTAATAGAGTTTTGGTACCAAAAAAAAAAATTCTTATTTTTGATTCCAGGGACATCAAAATAAAATAATTTTTAATATTTTTAAAAAATTATACTTGAAAGGTACTTTAAAAAGTGAAAAATGTTTGATAAAAATTGATTCCATTGGAATCATTTTAATATTATGATTCCAAATTTTAATTTTTGAGATTCTAAAAATTCCAAAAATGGAATCATTTTGTGAACTCTGACAATAATTCTTTTTTGGAAAGATAATTAAAAGTAAGTTTGCTTTTATATGCGAATTGTGAAATAAAAGGATTAAATTTTTCATTCGGCTTTCCCTGATAGAATCAAACCTAGAAATTAAAATAAATCCTCAAAGTTCCCAATTTTAAAAAGAAATTAACAGTTGTGGAAAAAAAGTGAAACTGGAAAAAAAGTGAAACACGGTTTTTAATTGGGTACATTACTGAAAATTCAAAGTAAGATCAATGAAAAAAAGAATAAATAAATAAATAAAGACAAAATGAAGTATTCGCCACAATAACAGTTTTTTTAATACTATTATTAGGTTTGGGTTTTTCTTTGATTGATCAATTATTAAAAATTTGTTCAAAAAATTGACTATTTTTGAGATCTCAAAAACCACACACACAATTTCGATAAATCAAGTAGATTTAAATAGTATTTGTTGGGTTGATTGAAAATTATATACTGGATTATTATTTGAAGTTAATTGGATTCTTCTTTTTATTGATTTTACTTTTCATTTTCAGTAATGTTCCCAATTAAAAACCGTGTTTCACTTTTTTTCCACAACAGTAATAATTTAAAGTTGATTTTAAGAATTAAAAATTTAACATGTTAAATGATTTAAAATCTTTTTTTACAATTTTGTGGAAAGCTGAATGAAAATTTTGTTCTATTTATTTTTGAACAAATATCTGTAATCAGAATTTTACTCTATTTTTCAATTTCAACATGTGAAAATTTTTTTCGTATATGCTATAGTGTGTTTAATAACCCGTGCTCGCTTTTTTTTGTGTTTTTTGAAAATTATATGTATAGTCTTGGTAAATAACTGTTTTTTTTTTTAAACATTTTCTTTTTTTCAATAGATGTTGTTTTTGGTTTTTTATTTTGTGTTAAGAAAAAAATATATTTCAGTATAACTCTACCATCAAGTCAAACAATATTTACAATAGATCATTTTATCTAAGTGTATTTTCTTCGACCTTCAAGACTAATCTCCCCATCGAAGAGATCTAATTGAACCAAAATTTTAATAAAATCAATACCAAAATCAACAACAATCAAATCTTTCCATTTGAATAAATAAAAAAAAAAAAACGATAAAAAGGATAAA
Organism: Anaeramoeba flamelloides; assembly: GCA_027625915.1. Classification (NCBI taxonomy): domain Eukaryota; family Anaeramoebidae; genus Anaeramoeba; species Anaeramoeba flamelloides. The sequence continues at coordinate 270,881 of JANTQA010000044.1, forward strand.
AAGAATTTCTTGAAAACTTTTTTTCTGGTTTCTCCTCATGAGCAAAAAATGATATTATTTTTTTAAAAAACTTTGAAATTGAAATGTAAAAATAATTTTATTATATTTTCCTTTTTTCCTTTTAGTCAATCATCTGCAGGTAATACAGCGTAATTAGATTACTTTATTTATTTATTTGGTACTTTTTTTTGACTATATTGGATGAGGTTAGAATCCTCAAGGAAGGAATATTTCATATTGGATCAAAAGTTATTAGCAGATATTTTATTTCATTAAAATTTTACAAGAACATGTCCATTACCAAATTATTTAAAAATCGATTCTTTTACAAATTTTCATAAATAGAGCATATTTAATCTCTAAAAATACTAATTTTCATTGACTAGATCAAGATCATTCAATTTTCCAATCAATTAGAAGAAATAAATCATTTGAAAACTTGGAATTAAACTTTCTTTTATGACTTAGAGAATGCGAGAGTATTATTTCCAAGATATACTTCACGGCTGTGAATAAAGACACTCTTGAAAACTTTTTATTTTAACAACAAATAAAAATTGAAAACAATATCAAAAAAGTTGGAAAACCGCACTTTAAAACACTTTTTTGAAAAAACACAGTAAAAGTTTGAAACAAAAATAGATATTTAAGTCAATATGGGTTATTGAAAAAACTGTATTGAAATTTACTTGAAGATTTTTTTTATGTTTACTGTTCCCTTAAATTAACAACCTTCGAAAATTTCAAGGTACCAAAACTTCATCGTGAGGTAAATAAATTTTACGTTTTTTTGATTCCTAATCTGAATTTGAAAAACAAAATTGACCAATGGAAAACACTCACTCAATTGTTGTGGTTTTCTTTTGATTGAAAATCTCCAAAAAAGTGATTTTTTTGAAAATGAATCACTTTGTTTAATTTTGTAATTTTATTTAGTAGTACTATTATTTTCCAATTAAAAAACGAAAATTTATACTTTAGTTTCTCATCCAAAATATTCTTCGAGTTTTTAAGCTGAAAAAACCCTAGTCTCCTTACGAAAATCAATTAGAAATGATATTTTTCGACATTTAATTAATCTTTATTATTGGACTTTGAGATTTAATTTTAATTACGAGAATTGGATTTTGTCAGTATCATTTTTTTCTTGTTTCACATTCTTGGTATAACCAATTTTTTCGACTTTTGAATTTATAAATCAATCAAAAATAAATCACTTTGGGCCTCGAAAACAAATACAATGTATTTCTGGAGCAAAAAAAAAAACATAATAACATTACTCAAAGCACCAAAAAAGGTGGTGATTGATTTCATTAAAAACAATTGTGACGAGAACCCCGGCTTACCGATTGTGGAATTATTAATAAGAAAGAAATACGAAACATTTTGGATCAAATTTGGACTTGAGCATAAGGGCTCTGTAACAAAGTACTCAAGAGAAGGTCACACTTGCCTTTCCATCTTAATAACACGCTCGAAAATTGAAGAGAATTATGAATTAATCGAACTACTGCTACAAAAAGGTTTGGATCCAAATTACAACACTCGAGGGGGATTTAATGCATTCCATCACTTATGCCAACAACCAACACTGCCTATAAAATTTTTCCGCTTATTCTTCAAATATGGAGCAAACCCAAATACCCCCACCAACAACAGAAGAAAGAGATCACCTTTTTATTATTTACTTCTTGCTGATCACCATAGTTTGGAATTGTTCAAGCTGTTTCATGAACACAAAGCAGATCCAGTCATTTGTGTTCACTTTGAGTTCGTGTCTTGCTATAAGGTCTTGTGTACACGAACGAGATTACCCGAAATGTCGGTTCTTCAATTTTTTAATGACATAGGGCACCCAATCAAACAAAATGCCGATGGTTACTCTACCATGGCACTACTATGTTCCAAAACTCTTGATCAAGAATATTTAGATTTTTTGCTTCGCAACGGATGCGATATTAATCCAAAATTGGAGCACAGACTCATTGCAAGAACACCATTGAGCAATTCACTTATTCACAACAAAATTGAGAATGCCAAATTGTTATTAAAAAATGGTGCAGATCCAAACCTTCCTTCATCAAATTCATCGACGCCATTACACTGTGCCATTTCCAAGGGGGTTTTTACTCTTGATTTATTAAAATTGTTTCTGAAATACGACACAGATTTGAATAAACAAACGAAAAGGGGTTACACATTGCTTACTTTTCTTTTTGTAAAATACTATTATGCGTTTTTCCCTGAAGAATGCAGATATTCAGAGAGGTTAATGATAAATGTGTCAGGTGGTATTGAAAATTATGAAAGATATTTTAAAAATTAACCTTTTAAAAAGAAGATTACAACCTACTACTTTCAAATTTTTTTGATTTTCAATTTCTTTTCATTTTGGTTTTTGTTTTTTATCATTAGTAATTCGTCACACACACCACCATGAAGAACTATTGCTTGAATAAATACAAAATGAAAAATTCCAAATATTTTCTGAAAAAAATTCATATTTGATTAATTTCGAGATCGTTTTTTCAGGCAAAAACTTTAGAAATACTATTACCAAAGAATTACTTTTTACAAAATTTAAATGAATAAGAAGGTTTGAGTTTTTAAATTTGACTAGACTGGATTTTTTACCCTTTTTTTTTTTTTTTATTTTTTTTGTTGTCTTTATTTGAATATCGCAAATTCAACTAATAAGGGGTTACAAAAAAGTGGCAATTTTTTTAATACATTTCATATAAAATCCTCTTTATAAGCTGTTATATTAATAAAATGGTTATATAACAGTACGAGAGATATTGCTACATATGAAATCAGAACCTCTTGTTGTATTTATTTCAATATATAATCATCCACATATTTCAAAAAATGATAATTAAATAAATGTTACTTTGGTGATAATAAAGCAAGGCAAAATTCTATAAAAAATGGACAGTATGGTAAGGATCAAAAAGATTTTTAAAATGATAAAATTCGGTTATAAGTTTTCAATATGATTTAGTATTTTTATCCAGATTAATCGCCTTTGAAAACATAACATTAGGCTGCAAAAGAAAAAAAAAGAAGATTAAATTTCGAGACTAGACAAAGTATGAAATAAAATTAGCATTAAAACTTTTAAAACTTTTATATCTACAGTGATGTGTCTACAGATAAATTTGATTTTCATAAAGAAATAATAAATAATAATTTGGGATCATAAAATAATTATTTTGGAATTTGTTTTCAAAACAAATATAATATAAATTCCCCCCTCTTTTTAGCAAATAGCTATATTATCAAAAGATTTGGAAAATATCAAAATCTACTTCAAATATGCAACCCTTGCCTATTACTTATTCATAAATAATTTCAATTCCTTTTTACATGAAAAAAATCAATTATGCGTTATTTATACAGATTTAATGAAATGATTTTTTTTTTTTTGAAAATAAAATACTTTTTCAATAATTAAAAAAAAAATTTAAAAAAAAAAAAAGATCTAATTATTGATCTCGGTGTTTTCATAGTAATTCAATAAATCAGAGAATAACTTTTCTTTTAATTATAGTATACTTTATCAAATATTTTTTGTTTTTTCCAAAAATGAAATCAATAGTATTAAAAATACTAAAAAAATAAAATAATAGTATAAGTTTCTAATTAGTAAAAAACAAAAGAGATAAAAATTATTTTTTCGATTCATTCTTTAAAAAAAAAATAAATGAAAATTTTAATAAGTACTTAAAAAAATAAATACTTTAGTCACTAGTACTTGGATATCACCCTTTTTTGAAATAAATAAAAATTCAATTTTATGTTTTATTTTTTGTAAATAATTTTTAATAAAAAATTATATTTTTTTATGAGTTTTGATGGTAAAACTTGTTATCATTGCATTAGTAAAAAATTTGTGAAAATATTAAAAAATCGTGATTAATTCTGTTTTATGATGAAAAATCATGAACTTATGAAAATCTAAAAAATTACGATCAAAAATGAATTATTTTAGAAAATCTGGATTAAAAATCCGATTAATTTTACAGATATTATCACCTTCGCAATACTTTTCCCCTTTAAAAGTGTTAGAGAATGTTTGAAAGGTTTTGTAAGTGTTTTTGAGTGTTTGAAATGATTTAAATGGTGTAAAAGGTATGGTGTTATCTCTGGTGAAGGGAGATTTTTTTCCTTCATTTTTTGTTTTTTGATTCTTAAAAATGATAATTCTCTATGAATATTTTAATTACAACGAAAATAACACAGGAGAATTTATAGAAATCTCCAATACTGTATTTTTGAAAAAAAGTGAGATTGTATTTAAAAGTAAAATAACCAAAAAGAAGACAGAATAATCTCTTTATAATTAGTGATTGGTTAAAAATAAATAAATAAACTTTAGTAGAGTTTTCTATACAATGTAAAGATAAAAAAATGAAAATAGGAAGAAGATATAAACAAGTGGGAAAAAAAAAAAATTATAAATTGTGATTTCGAAACTTTTTTATTATATGAGGTTATTAAAAATATATATTTTCTAAAAGACCAGATCAGATATTGAAATTCTTTAAATTAATAAACATTTTATTTATAGAAATCTTGGTGATTTGGTAAATTGAGACCGTTTTGTGTTATAATATTATATATTACAACAATAGATAGATTAAATATAATTTTGTTTTGCTGTTAGTATTTTTGATCAAAATAATCAGTCTATATGTAAACAAAATTCACAAAATCCAACAAAAAGTTCGAGATCTGATCCTTGATTAGGTCAAGTATCTTTTTTTTTTCTTTTTCAGTATAATTTTTTTTCAAGTGTCTAATATTTGCATAAACAAAATTTTTTCTTCTGGAAAATATTATTAAAAATTTTCCAGTAACGTCATCAAGTATTATATCCCATTTTATCTTTTTATTATATTTCATTATTTATAGAATATTTTATAATTTTTCATGATTTTTGGATAATTACTGATATTTTAATAAATATACTGATTTCAATCAATACCATGATGTTATTGATTTTGGTGATTTTATGAAGTATCAGATGATATAAAGGCTAATATATTTTTTTAAAGTATCTCTTGATTCCGAGATGTACCATCAAAAAATCTTAGATCCTTCAAAAGTCCACGAATTTACCTAAATTTTACCAAGCTTTTTAAAAAAGAATTAAAATTATTTTAATATCCAAATATTTTTTTTTATTTTATTTTAATCTATATTTTAATTATAATCAAAAGCTAAAATAGTTCATAGAATAATTAGAGAAATTTTATTGTATTTTTTCTTGAAATTGGAAAAAAAATAATAATTCATTTAAAATAAATTGCTCTAAAACTTTTATAATTGATAAAGTGATCAGCTTTAAATATTAAAAATATCAATTTATTTAAATTTTTAAATATTATCTTAATATAACAATATAAACTATTTTCTAGCTTAAGGTTGGTAGTTATAAGTTAATCACATGAGTTAAAGGGTTTGAATTGATATTTATTTTAAAAAATTATTTTGGAAATTTCAAAATTGCATTGTTTCTCATTTTTTCTCATTTTTTTAGGATTGTATTCCAATTTTTTTTCTCAACTTTTTTTTCAACTTTATTGTAAGATACATAGTCACTTCATAAAGTTTGTTCTTCTTATATTACTAGAGTTTTGGAAATGGCTGTAGAGTAATCGGATCCATTTATATTGGTATTTGATTTGGATCTTCAATAGCGGAACAAAATGAACATTGTTAATTATTTTCTAAGTTGCTAAGAATTTGAGTTTTTCTATTTTAAAGAAAATCTATTTAATTATAAGTTTTATTTCATAAGGTAATCAACCAAACTTTAATTTTTATTATTCTACTTCTTCCTTATTTTTTCTTTAAATGGAAATTATATAAAAAAAATTGATTTTTGGAGAAAATGTTGGATTCATTTGAAAGAAAGAAAGTAGATTCTCCATAACCAAAAAAAAAAAAAAAAAACATGTTTTTTTTCTGAATTTTAATGTTGATAGAAATTATCAAAAATTCGTTTTGTAAATTAAATTTGTCAATCTGTATTCATTCAGATATTTCAAAATAATTTTTGATCTATGGTTTCATATTAAATTAGATTTATTTGTATTCTAACTCTGGATAGTAAAAAGTCAAGAAATATTATAGAGTTAAAATTTTTAAAAAAATCATTATTAATCTACATTGTGCCAATTGCTCAATAATATAAATTAAAAAATTATTAGTTAAAAATCTCCAAATTTTGTTATATAAAACAATATTAAATGATTTTTTTTTCTAATTTAATTTATATTTTTTATACAGAAATTTCTAATCAAAAATATATATTGTAATTAAAAGGCAATCAGTAGATAAAAAAAATCTATATAATCAAAAAATCTAGGTATTTAACTAATAAATTATTTATTCATGTAATAAAAAATATTTTGGTTTACAAATCTCCAAAATATAAAAAGTTATGAAAGAAGTGATGAAATCATTAAAGCTTGGTAGATTTTGATGTCTAGATAAACTTTTCAAAAAAAAAAAAAATTATTTTGACAAAATTTAGTAAAAATATTTCTTAAATAACTTATAAATGGTGAATCAGAATCTTTGAAATGAGAATTAAGAATACTTATCTACTGAATTTTCACTTAAAAAAACTTTAATAAGATTGTTTTAAAATAACAATACCCATTTTTAAACTAATTACACATTTTCAATTATCTTACTCTTTATTAGAATTTAATATTATGTTCATTCTTTGTTTTTTTTTTTTTAACACTCATATTATCAAAAAAAAAAAAAAAAAAAAAAGAAAGAAAGAAAGAAAGAAAGAAAATACGCCTACTTGATAAGAAAAACAAAAAAGAAATTATATGAGAAAAAAAAATGTAAAATCATTTAAAAAAATAAAGATAAAAATTGAAAAAATTGGTAAAAATGATTTTGATCTCAAAAATGAGAATTTATCTTGATTAAAATCATAATAAAACCCCACCAAAAAACTTACAATAATATTCTAAAGTTAGTAAACACTTTTAAAAAATTATTTATTTTTTTTTTTAGAATAAAAAAGTTTAAATTATATCAATTCCTCTTCTTAATTTAGATAAAAAATTGTTTTAATTATTTAAAAAACTATTTGAAATCATTAACTGTTTTTTACATCTTTTTGGAAAATTTTTTCAATTTTGTGATTAATTTTTGATTTATACATTTTTTGGCATACGCTTAACGTCAAGCAGTTGTAAAAAAGATGATAAAACAATTACAAAAATGATATAAGAATTTCTTAAAAATCGAGACTGAAGTTATTCTTATTAAAAATCAGGTATTATAAAAATTTTCGTTTCTCAGAAAAATGAGAACTGAAAAAATAACAAAGCAAAAAAAAAAGAAATTAAAAATAAAAAATAACAACTTTTAAAAATTAAAATAATTTTTATCCGTAGAAACTAAGAAATGAAAAAATGATATTCCTCTCTGGAAAAAGATAGTATTCTATTTTGACTCTTTTTTTAAAAAGATAAAAAAAGAGAAAATAATAAAAACTAAATATTAATATTTGATTAGAAAGAAGAAGAAAAGGCAACAAAAAAAATAAAAAAAATAAAGGAAAAAGGAAAAAGAAAAAGGAAAAGAAAACTAAATCGAATTGATGAAAAGAGAAAGGGAAAAATAAAGGGAAAGAGAAAAAAAATGTAAAATTAATTAATTTAAAGTGGGATATTTCCATGTTTCTTCCAAGGGTTTTCTAATTTTTTAGTTCTTAATTCTTCCAAGTCTTCACAAATTCTTTGTCTGGAAGTAGATGGGATGATGATATCATCAATATAGCCTCTTTGGGCGGCAGGCATTGGGTTACAGAGTTGTTCTGTATATTCGAGTTCTCTTTTTTTGACATCTTGTCCCCTAAAGATGATTTCTACAGCACCTTTAGCACCCATTACTGCGATTTCACCAGTTGGCCAGGAGTAGTTGACATCACCTCTCAGATGCTTTGAGGACATTACACAGTAGGCACCACCATAAGATTTTCTTACAACGACAGCGATTTTTGGTACGGTTACTTCTGCATATGCGTAGATTAATTTGGCGCCATTGGAAATGATTCCGTTCCATTCTTGATCGGTACCTGGTAAAAATCCTGGTACATCGACAAGTGTAACGATTGGGATGTTGAAGGCATCACAGAACCTGATAAATCTAGCTCCTTTGGTGGAGGCGTTGATGTCTAAGCATCCTGCAAGTTCCTTTGGTTGATTGGCTACAAAGGCAGTTGTTCTTCCTTCCATTCTTCCAAATCCAATAACAATGTTTCTTGCAAAGTCTGGCATGATTTCGAAAAAGTTTCCGTCGTCTGCAATACCTTTAATGACATCTTTAATGTCGTATGGTTTGTTTGGATCTAATGGTACAATGTTGTCCAAATACATGTCCTTTCTGGTTCTTGGATCACTTGTTTTTCTGACTGGGACAGAGTCTTTGTTGGAAAGTGGTAAGAAATCAAAGAATTCCCTGGCCTTTAAGAGGGTTTCAATATCGTTTTCAAAAGCAAAGTGGGCTACACCCGATTTCTTGGTATGTGCACTTGAGCCTCCAAGTTCTTCTTTTGTGACATCTTCATGACACACAGCTTTGACAACATCTGGTCCAGTAACAAACATATAGGAGGTATCTTTGACCATAAAGACAAAATCAGTAACTATTTTTTTAATTTAATTGAGAACAAAAAGAAGAAAAAAAAAAAAAGGGTTGAAAGAGAAAACAAATCAAAACAATTAGTTCCAGTCAAAAAAAAAAAAAAAAATAGAATGTTGAAGAGGGGGGAAATAGAAAAAAAAAAGAAAAAAAAAAAGCAAAAAGCAAAAAAAAAAAAAAAAAAAAAAAAAAAAGAGAAAAGATAAAAAAAATCTTACTTGCTGGAGAATATACAGCACCACCAGCACATGGTCCCATAATTAAACTGATTTGTGGAACAACACCAGAAGACATTACATTTCTTTGAAAGACTTCAGAGTATCCAGAAAGTGAGTCAATACCTTCGTGAATACGAGCACCACCAGAATCGTTCATTCCAATCATTGGTGCACCAACAAGAACAGCCTTGTCCATCATTTTACACATTTTCCAAGCGTGTTGTTCTGAAAGTGATCCCCCAAAGACAGTGAAATCTTGTGAAAAGAGGTAGGCCAATCTTCCGTTAATTGTACCATGTCCGGTGACAATACCATCGCCTGGGATCTAATAATTGTAAAAAAGATAAGAAAAAAAAGAAAAAAAAAAAAAAAAAAATTTTAATTTAAGCATTTGGTTGTTTCTTGAATTGTTTGTATTTTTTTACCAGAAAGAGGTTTAATTCTGAACAATTCGCGAAAGAACAACAAAAAAAAAAAGAAAAATTTTTGAGTATAAATTTACATGATTTTTGTCCATTCCAAAAAGGGTGCATCTATGTTCAACGAATGCATCATATTCACGGAAGCTTCCTTTATCAAGAAGGAGATCAATTCTTTCACGTGCAGTTAATTTACCTTTTTTGTGTTGGTTGTCAATTCTTCTTTTTCCACCACCAAGTTTTGTTTGTTCTTTTTTTTTTAAAAATTTTGAGAGAAAGAGGGACAAAAAAAAAAAAAAAAATTTAGTAATTCCTATTTAAACAAAGAGTTGAAAGGAATCAAGTTCTTTACTTCTAAGACCAGCTAGTTTCTTTTTGAAATGAAGTGGTTTTGCTTCTTCAAATAAAGGGCTAACTCTTAAGGATCGAGTGACCAATGATTTAAGTTCAATTGGTGTCTTTGTTGAAAAGTTTGATTTAAGTAGATACATTTACTATTAAATTATGAGGAAAAGAAAAGTAAAATAATGAAAAGGTTTAGATGATTGAGGGTAAAAAGAAAAAAAAAAAAAAAAAAAAAAATTAAAAAAAAAGAGAAAAAAAAGAATATTTTTTACTAATTAATTTTCAAAATGTAAAAAATGAAATTATCTTCCATCTTTTTTTACTTTTGTTCAAAGAATTTTTCCAAGATCAGGAAGAAACAGGTTGATTCTTTTGTATTCATTTCAAAATAGACAAAAAGATCTTGAGTTTCTAACACTCAAAACTATGAAGTTCTTCCTTCAATAAAAACTTTGCTATTGATTCAAATTTTAAGAGAGTAACCATACAGCCTCCTTATTTTTTGTTCGACTAATTCCTTTCTTCAAAGTTTGAAAAATGTTATTTGTGAACCACTTATCTCTTACGGGTACTAACTAATAATCTTTACCCCCCATTTGCATTACAGGAAAAAATATCAATTTTTCTGATTTAATATCTTATTTTTTCATTTTTCTCCATTTTTACCCACTCTGATTTAACTTTTGAGTTTAGGTTTTCAATTAAAGATTGTTACAAATATTCCCGAAAATACCAGAAAATAGAAAATACTCGAAAATTTTTAAAACAACTAAAAAAACACTTTTCGAACTACTTTTAAGAAACTCTAGTGCCAATACACTCAGTTTAATTGTAAAATTAGACTATTATTATGAATATTTTAATTTTAGTGATAATACAGATGAGCGGTTCCACTTTTAAGTTGTAAACTCTGAACGAGTTTTAAGGCACAATAAAAATCTCAAAATTAAGGCACAAAATTTTTTGTTTTTTTTTTCTACTAATTATTTTAAAAAGAATTTAAATTTTTTGTATTAATTAGAGATTTTTCTGTTGCTTAATTTTGTTGAAAGTTAGTAACTAAAAAGTGGAACTGACTGTAACAATCAAAAAATTTAAATTTTGGGGAATAGTATTGGACTCCTTTTGAGTGAAAGGAATTGGTATTAGACATGACTGTAACATTTCTGATCATTACTTAATGGTATTAACTAAGGAGGTCAAATGCCTTTGTACAGAAATTTTCTAATTGTGTACCATTACCCATAATTTTGTAATCTTGATTACAATCCAAAAATAAACAAGTAATATCTGGGGGTACAATACATACACACAGGTACCCTTCCCAAGGTTACCTATTCAAACTTTCTTTAACTTTCCACCCCAATGGAGAGAAATTTGTTTAATCTAACATACTATACCAAACCCAAACATAACTCTAAAATATACAGGTACTTATAAAAACAGTACTATCATACTCAAATATACCCAAAAAAACAAAAACTCTTCAATAGGTTTATCTTAGAAAATTCAAATAAAATATTTTGTCTTCAATTAAAATTATCATTTTAACTATTTCATATCTTTTTGATCCTTAGAATTTTCTTAAAAGTTATTCACAAGGTGTTTGAAAGCAATTGTGGCTTTTTTGAGTTTTTTTTTTTTTGATTTTTGGTTATACATGGAAATATTTCAAACAGAGAAATGAAAAACAAGTTTAAAAATAAAAATATTTTTCAATTTAAAAAATGATTTTGCAAAAAATTTATAAATGTTTATGTTAATATATGGATATCACATTCTTTCTAGATATGAACTGAAATTTTGGAAATGGGAGATTATAATAGAAAAAAAATCAATCCGTATAAAATATTAAATCAAATAATGAAAAAACAAAAACAATTATAAATTAACCAATTTTTTTTTTTTATTTTTTTTGATAATTTATTATTCAATAATTATTTTTTCTTTAATTTTTTTTTTTTATCTCTCTTGTTTTTTTTTAATACTCTTCTTAACTCTTATATTAGAGACTAGATTGAATTATTATTATTATTATTATTATTTTTATTTTTTAAATTATTATATTTTTTTTAAAAAAATATTTTTTGGGTAATACACATGCACAAAAATTATTTCTTAATAAATTAAGTTTTTGGATAAAAATGTGATTTTCCATTTACAGTGATACTTATCAAGTAAACACCAAATATATGTGTTGGTACTTGTCAATATTTTAATGTATTTAAGTGACATTCTATTGTATTTAAAAAAGAAGGGAAGTGATTTAGAGTAGAAATGCCGAGAGAAAATTGAAAATACTTTCCCCAAATCCAAAAATCTCAGATGATTGATTAAATAGTATTTGGTGTTGTCTTTAAAAACCTTGGGTATACTGTCATTATGCCTGTACCTTGAGGAATAACTAGAAAAGTGTCATAGTTGATGAAAAAACACAATTTTATCAAAAAAAAAAAACGAAAAATTCAGAAATCATTTTTATACACATGCAGTATTTACAAATCTATTATTTATTTATTGTTTCAAAATATAAACTTTATCTATTTTTATTTAATTTCCCATGATTCCGAAAAAACAAATATTAAGAATAATAAATATTTGATTTAAAAAAAATAATTTCAAATAAACTATAATACAAAAAAAAAATAACATTGTTAAAAACGGTTAAAACAATCACAATAACACAATTTCATTCAAATTGGAAAGTATTTTAATTTTTGGAATATCTGAAAATCATTTTTTCAGATTTGATTTTTTTTATTTTATTTCATTTTATGAATTATATAACTATTTTCGTTTGATCAAAAATATTTTCGAACGATTGATATAATGTTAAAGTTGAGTTCTTCAAAAAAGAAGAACCCAAATAAAAGTATTTGATTGTGTCTAATCAATTGATTGATCAATATTCCTAATAGAATTTAAACGGATCTGCCAATATATTTTTTTGTTTTGCCTATCCAAAATTTTTTAACACACCTATAATTTATTTGTATTGATACTTATTTATTTTTTGTTTTGTCAGTATTGAAATTTATAAACACAATGTTAACATTTCAATTAGTGAAATGGTTCTAATTTGGTATTTAACTACTAATTAATTAATTCGATTTTTTTTTTCAAAAATTGAATTTTGGTGTGTAAAAAATTTTGAATTGGGCTTAATAAAAAGGTGTTATTTAAATGTTATACGTTTAGAAATTGAAAATTTAAAGTAAAAGTGATAAATTTTAAACCTTTATTATTATTTTGATTATTTGGTTTTAAGGATGATCTAATATTAAAGTTCATTTCAAAATGTTGAATACAACAAAATTTTAAAATGAGATAAATTTAAGAGTTGATAAAAAAAAAAGAAAAAAATTGAAAAGAAAATAAAGAAAAAAAATATCAAATTACAATTCAAAAAAAGGGATAAATAAAGATGTGAAAAAAGAATAAAAAACAAATTTTTTAATAAAATCTTGTTTAATATTTTCAGAAAATTAATTTAATTGGAATTGGGACGAAATTACATTTTATCATTATTATTTCTTGGATTTCTTTTTCTCATCTTTTTTGTCTTCAGTTTTGTCTGCTTCTGGTTTTCCATTTTTGGCTTCTTCTTCTTTCTTCTTCTGTGCTTCTTCTTCTAATCTTTGTTGTTCAAGTTTTTCCTTGATGATTCTTTCTCTGATTTTTTGTTCTTGCATCAGTTTCTTAGATAATTGTGAAGATTCAAGATTCTTTTCAATGGCTTTACGGGCTTTGGAACTAAGGACACCACCACCCCATTTGGTTCTTGTTTCAACATTGTCATTGAATTTGGGCATGCAGATATCAATGATCTTGGCAAATGCGTTTTTGTCTTGTTGTTTAACATCAGTTAAGGCTAAAGCAGTTGCAGTTTTTTTGTGTACAACTTTTCCAAGTCTTGCCTTTCCTTTGACAATACAGTATGGGATTCCCATCTTTCTACACAAAGCTGGTAGCCAAACAACAAGCTTTTTAGTTGTTTTTTATTTTTTTTTATTATTATTATTAATTTTGATTGTTATTTTATTAATGTGTTTGTGTTGTTGTTTTTAATTTTTTCGGGTTTTTGTGAAATTAGAAAAGAGGAGAAGTTTAATGGGGTTTCTGATTATTATTTGTTGGCGTTTTTTCTTTTATGTCTAATGACAAAGGACAACAAATGAGAATTAAAGAAAGAAAAATTTCAGATCATCGATTTGTTAATTGTGATCATAGAAAGAATTGCAAGAACAAATGTGGAAGAATGCTTTTTTCAATTTTTTTTGAAGAAAAAATGAAAAAAAAAAAAAACTTTGAAAAAGCAAATTGTCATTAATTAAAAAAAAAAAAAAAAAAAAAAAAAAAAAAGAAAAAAATCAAAATAAAGAAAGTGTTAAATTTTTTTACTTCAATTGGATCAACATCATGAGCAATGATAACAAGTTTAGCTTTTTTTCTTTCAACTAAAGAAGTGACGTGATTAATACCATATTTAACTGTAAGTGGTTTTTTTGATTTAACATTATCACCAATTACTTTCGATTCGGCAACTTTTTGAAGTCTAGTTTTCTTTTGTTTTTTGGTTTCTGGTGAATATTTTGAAAGTAAAGTAAAGAGTTGGTAAGCAGTGTTTCTCTCAAGAGTGTTTGTAAATTGGTTAATTGCAGGTGGGACACGGAGTCTTTTCATGAGCACTTTTCTTTGTCTTTGGATTTTGATGTATTTTGGCCATCTCATGACTTGGTAGAGATCCCTGACTGGAACAGATTTCTTTTGTTTGGAATAGACCTTGGCGAATTTGTCTACTTTCTTTTGTTTTTTCTTTCCTTTTCTTTTACCTTTTCCTTTTTGTTTTTTTGGTTGGTTTTTTTTTTGTATTGCTTGTTTACTTTTGCTTGACTATTTTTGGTTTTTTAGAGAGTTGTTGTGTCAGTTAGAATAAAGAAAATACTTTTTAAAAGTGAAAACGAGAAGAAAACTTTTTAAAAAAAAAATTATTTTACCATTATGTAATTAAAATTAGAAGTAAATTTAAAAAAAATGAAATTTCTTTCAAATTTTGAATTTCATAAGGTAGATCGGGCTTTAGTTGTAAATAAAAAAGCTGAAGTGAGTTGAGTTTAATGTTTGAATTTAAAATGTCTTATTTGTAAAGGTTAATCCAATTTCATTGAAAGAAAAGTTTCAATTGTTTTTCCCTGATTTTATATCAGAATATTTTGGGCAAACTTGGATCAGAATTAGAAACAATAAAAAAAGACACATTTTTTTTGTAACAATACTGAAATATCTTGGTATTTGAATTCTAAACAGGAAAAATATTTACTTCCTTTTTATTTTCAATTTCTCTTTGAGAATTGAGATCGAAACTACAAATTACAACCTACTTCTTAGAGAGCTCAATTAATAAAAGAAAAATAGAAAAGGAAGTGAAAATTATTTCCCATTTATAATTCAAATACAGTGATTAAAATAATACTTGCCCAAAGATTATGATCCTTGTTTCCAAATATTATCCGTGCTTTTTTTCCTCTTGTACCAAAGCAACATCCAACCTACTACCAAATAGTATACCTAAGTTAAAATCAATTTTGAAAGTAAAACTCTTGATATTTTAAGTTAATAAATTTAAAATTATGAAATGCAAATTGTTCAAAATTTTCCCTAATATTCTCAATTTTTATAAATTTTGGTGTTTTGTTAATGATAAAAATTTTATTTTCCTATAAATTTACTCTGTTTTTTGAGATAAATTTTGCAATTTGATCCTTGATTTTTCAAATTTCTTTTTAAGTAATAGAACTTTAAGAAATCAATACAATATTTTTTTTAGGGTTTATTATTGGTTTCTTTGATTGGTTAATGTATAGGTCTTTTATAACCAAAAAACACGCTTTTTATTTTGAAACACACATTATATTTTTTGACATGCTTTATTTTGACTACAGTATGAGTATGGTATTTTTTGAATTTGTATTAATCATAGGTGGTTGCTATTTTATTTTATATAATTTGAAGAAATCAGATGAATTATTATATAAACTCCCATTCAAAATTTTTAATACAGTAAAATTCAATTTTTGAAAAAAAAAAGCTATTTAATTAATTTCAAAAAAATGACAAATTAGAACCATTCACTTATTGAAATGTTAACAATTATTTACAAATTACAATACTATGAAAACAAAAAAATAAATAAGTATCAATACTAATTAATCAAGAGTGTGTTGGAAATTTTAGGGGATTATCACTAAAAAATGTATTGGCTTTATTATTTTAAGGGTTAAATAAAACCTCATGTGATCTTTTAAATAGGCAATTTTGAAGTGATTAAAATTGAGAGTTCTGGTTCAAAGAGTATCTAGATAGATCCAGTTATCAGAAATATTTTAATCTTAATTTGGTTTTCTATAAAAAAAAATTATTGGTAAAGTTGTTTAAATTATTTTCTAATTATTGATAGATCAAGGTTAAATAACCATCAAATAATTTTATTTGAATTCATCTATTTTAAAGAATGCCACTTTAACATAATCTTGACAGTTTGTAAAATATTTTACTTAACGAAACAGATTATAAATAATTCAAAAAATATGACAAGAACAAAAAACTAAAAAATTAAAAACTTGTTCCAATTTGAATGAAATTGTATTATTATGTTTCTTTTAACTATTTTAATTGCATCCAATTTTTTTTTTTTTTTGAATTTTAATTTATAACATGAATTAAATTGTTTGTAGTGTGGATTCATTTATTAAATCGGTTTATTGTGGATTTATGTGATTTATATTTATTTATTTTTTTTAAAAAAAAGATCCATAAAAATCTTGTTTAAGTAGTAAGTATAATTTGCAGAATTGGAGTCACACTATATGCGTATAACTGAATCATTCCAATAATTTCTTTAACTTAAATATATTAATAATTTTTATAAATACAACATCAAATATATACCCTTCTATAATATTTTTTTATACCAATTAAAAAATGGAAATTCAAAATAATGAAAAAATTGATCAAGAAAAAAAAAAATCTATTATTTCTTGTCTTTAAAGTGTAAAAAATGTTATAATTACTTCTTCTTTTAATTTGGTTTTGTTTTTAATTCTTCATGGAAATACTTTTTTTGCAAAATTTACAATGAACAAATTACATTCTATTTTTCAAGAATTTCCAAAATGGGTTTAAATTCATATTTTTATTGAAATTAACCAATTCCAGTTTTAGTTCAGAAAATATTCTATTTTTTGAATTTTTTCATTAAAAATAAATATGATTAGACAAATTTGCTTGATTTTCAAAAATAATTATTTATTACCCATTGAATTACAGTACTCAAAATAATTTAGATTCATTATTTCATTTTTTTTATAAATTTTTCTTTTTCCTAAGGTTGAATTTTTTGCAGTTTTTTTTGATTTAGGGAATTCACAGTCTTTTGAATCGGTATTCTTCATTTTGTTTTGCTTTAATAAAATTATTTGATAAAAGAATTTTGGAAGCATAATTATTAATAAATATTTTGTTGAAAAAATAATAAATATGGGAATTGTGGGTTATCTAGTATAATAATTTGTTTGTATTCAACTTTATAAGAAGGAAATAAAGAAAAAAAATCATAAAAAAGATCTTTTGGTGAAATTCTTTTTCCTTTATTGATACTAATAATTTTATCTGTAAATGTGATCTTTCTTGTTTGGTTATTACAAATGGAAATATTTGTTTAAAAGAACACCTTTTTGGGGTCTGTTTTATTTGGTTTTTCCAATGAAAAATTTCAAGTATTACCAGAAAAATATTAAATGATTCAAAAAACAGAATTTAATAAAATCAAAAATTTTAATCAAAAAAAAAATGTTCAAAAAAATGGAAAATTTTAAGATTCCACTCTGAATTACTGGTGTTCTTTTCAACAAATAGAGCATTGAACAGTATTTGGGTTTCCAATGTTTCAGTATCACATGACCCTCAAAAAAAATTTTTTTCGGTTAAGTTGTCAAAATTTCAATTTTAAAAAAATATTAAAAAATTATCTACTAACTAAAATTTATTTTTTAATTTTGACAGTATTTATAAAAAAAAACAATCAAACACTTTTCAGGTTTATTTTATAAATTTTTCTTGATAAAAATTTTAAAAGTACTATCCATACTCGATGTTCTTTGGCCATTACTTGCAGAACTCGAAGAATATTTATCGATGAAAAGAATCCTAACTTGAGGAAACCTGTTAAAATCTTTTAACTTTAACTTTTTTCTAAAAAGTTTTTTATTAAAGAAAAACCATTATAGTTTTACAAATTTGAATTTTACCATAAAAAGGGTCTGTGAATTGATATTTCCATCTTACTACGAATTTTATCCCAATTATTTCCATTCCTTATTAAATTTCATTCAAGTAGACCAATATACTTTTAAATAATTATTTTAAAAGCATCTAACAAAACTAATAAATTCAAATAAGTGTCGGAAAATTTTTACTTACTTTTTCATTTACAGAGGTCAAAATAAAGCCTGTAAAATATTTAATCCTATATTCAAAATAAAAAGCGTGTTTTTTTTGTTATAGAAGACCTATACATCAGCCAATCAAAGAAACCAATAATAAACCCGAAATAAATATGTTATTGGTTTCTTATAGTTCTATTGTTTAAAAAGAAATTCTAAAAATGTGGGATCAAAATTGAAAATTTATCTCAAAAATCGAGTTAATTTTTGATAATATTTTTTAATCATCAAAAAAACAAAAATCTTCAAAAAATTGAGAATATTACGGAAAATTTTCAACTATTTGCAGGAATAATTTAAATTTTGCTGAAAATATCCAGACCTTTACTTCCAAAATTGATTTGAACCTATGTCTATTATTGGGTAATTAGTTGGATGTTTCCTTGAAACAAGAAGAAAAAAAAACAAGGATTATATTTTGAAACAGGGATTATTGTTGTTTTGTACACAATATTTTGATCACTTTATACAAATTTTTAGACACAGGTATTGAAAAAAACATTTTTGTTGGTTTAAATTTTAGAGTCTTTGTAAAATTGGTTGATCTTCAAAATAGTCTTTCTCAGTGAACTATTTTAAAAGTTGAGACAAAAAGATTTTTGAAAATTGAAATTAAGGATAAAATTTTTTATTCTTTATTCGAATAAATCAGTATCATAAAAAAATCAAAGTTAATTTAATTGTTGCCTTATTGGTGTTCAGAATTTCATTCTTGAATTTTATCATGAAAATGTTTTTCAATAATTTCTCTCAAACCCAAAAAATTAAAAAATATTGCCTTTCCTTATGTTGACATTTCTATTTTAACATTCTTAATGATGAAAGCAATACATTCGAATAACTGTAACAATTAAAATATGGATAGTCCTTAAAACTGGTAGAAACAGTTTTTTGCTTTTTTTGGAATTTTGTTTGATTCTCTTTAAAGAAAAAAAAAAGGTTAAAAAAACCTTCCTTCCTGAAAATATATTGTGTAAAGGAAGAATATACAATGACAAAAGAAATTAATTTTTTTCCAATAAAAAAACCCTTCTCACAGATTAAATAAAGAGTATATTCCCATTTTCCAAACAATTTTTTTTTTACAAGAAAATTTAATTTTAACTGAAATTGAAAAATCACAATTAATTTTTTTCAAAGTGAAAAAAGGATTAAACACTTCAAAACTTCAATACCAAACAAATGAAGACAATTTTTTTTTGTCAAATCGTTACCAAACAAAAAAATACAAATCCTAAAGATAATAACAAAAACACTTAGTGAGTGATACTATCTTCAAATCTATAGTCTTTGAGATCTTTTTTTCTTTGCTTTCCTAAAATTAAATTAATAAAAAGCCTAACGTCGAAATTATTTTTTCCCAATTCTTTCAATTTTTATAAAATTCGAATTTAAAGAAAAAAACAAACCTTTCACAACAAAAACAATTTATATTAGAGAAAAATGGGCACAATCATTAGTAAATTAGTCTTTCAGCCTCCAGAAAAAGTAAAACTTGTTGTTGGAGAGAATTTGTTTTGGACAAAAACAAAAAAAAATCACAAAATCCCGATTTTAAAATTTACACCAGATGATCGTTATGAAGAGGATTATAAGATGGAAAAAATTAAGTATTTTGGATCGTCAAGCAACGAAAGTCTTGAAACTGAGTTGAGTAACGACGAATGGTCTTTCACGCCTGAAGAAGAAAAGGATAACGGAAGAAACAACAAAACCAAAAGGGAACTTGAAAACAGTGAAGACATTGATCAGACTCGATTCAAAAACAAAGATCCAAACAAAAGCAAAATGTCATCACTTACACTCGGCAATTGCCCACAGATAAGTAAATAGTTTCTTTTTTTTGTTTAACAATCTTTCTTCTTTTGTGATTTGTCAATTTTTTTTTTTTTTTGGCAACCTCTTCGTTCCCAAAAAAATCGCAACCAATTTACAATTAAAGATCAATTTGAACGGATCGAATAAATTAATCTTTTTAGGAGACAAAACACATAAAAAACAATTTTTTTGATATTGAACCGGTATTTAAAATTTAACGACTATGTTGCCAATTCTTCAATTCTTCTTAAAATCTTTTTGATTCAATCTCATTTCGAATTGTGAAGTTAGTCTCATCAAAATACTCTCCAATTAGGATCAAAAAAACATTTTATGTTTATTTTTTTAATGAAAAATTCAGAAGAAATTTTTTTTTAGATAGGTAAGCTAGAAAACCCTTATTAAGGTTGACAATCCCTAAAACTGGAAAAAAGATTATCTTGTATTAGGTGTAAGATCATGTTAATTTTGCTTCTTAGCTTATCGATCTTCAACTTCATATTAATTTTAATAGTGGTTGAAAATGAAATTTATTATTTATTATTAAATACCTGTTAAGGTTTACAATCCCTGAAAAAGGGAAAAAATATTATCTTGTATTAGGTGCAAAGCCATGGTATTTTGGTTCTTAGATGATCGATCTTTGACTTGGTATTAATTCTAATAGTCATTAAAAAAGGCACTTTAATTTTTTTTTCTTTCCAAATCCTAATTTATGAGTGTCAGACTAATAGATCGAAAGGAATTTAAAAAAAATTGTCATTTTTTGGTTATAAATTGAAATATTCATTTCCCTTTTACTCAATCACCGAAAAAAAAAAATAAAATTTTTTAAAACCGAACCCAAATAAAAAATTCCATTCATAACCAAAAAATGACAATTTTTTTTAAATTCCTTTCGATCTATTAGTCTGACACTCATAAATTAGGATTTGGAAAGAAAAAAAAATTAAAGTGCCTTTTTTAATGACTATTAGAATTAATATCAAGTCAAAGATCGATCATCTAAGAACCAAAATACCATGGCACCCCACAGATAATACAAGATAATCTTTTTTCCAGTTTCAGGGATTGTAAACCTTAAGGAAGGTGAGAATAAAAAAGAAAAACCCATTTTTCAATCTTAAAAAATGACCATCATTTCAAAAACACTCTCAATAAACAACCACAACTTTAAAAGATCGCATTGTCTATGAGTTTTGGCCATTGAGTTAATCTGTTTTTTCCATTAGCTTTACAAATCATAACAATTCTTACAAAGGAATTATGAATTTTTGTTTCTCTTAGTTTTTTAGTTTTGTGTTGATTCTTTTCGTTTTTTCTTAAATTGAAGTTCCTAACAATGCTTTTCAGGGAGAAAGTATTTACACTTTTTGATTTTTGAACAGAATCTCCATTACAAAATACCCAAAGCATTTGGTTTATTTTTGTGTGAAAATTTTTTTGTTTGTATTATTTCTCTGAAAACCAATTTTAAGTTTCAAGACAAATTGGATCCCCGTTATTTATGAAAAAGGTTTTGGGGGATTTTGCAACAATGATCTCAATGAAAACAAGATTTAGAAAATTTAGAAAGTTTTTTTAAATTTAAAAGTAAAAATTTTTTTTGTTTATTTGAGAAAAAATTGATCTTTCTTTTTGGAAATAAGGATTTTGGTGGATTCCTTACAATTACAAATACTTTGCCAGACTTTTATCAAGTTTTAACCGAACCAGAAAATAACAAAGAATAATTCAATTTTTTTTCATTTTTCGAAATCTTAGTACAGACAAAGTTAGCCAAAATATTTCATTTTTTCCTTCATAGACCTCACCGAATAGATATTTGTGAGAATTACCAACCACCAAACCCTCTTTCAAACACATAATACTTTGAATTCCAATTGCAAATGTAGTCTTTAAATGTGATAAAAATTCATCTGAATACCTTTTTTTTCAATTCTTTAGAATTCCTTTCATTGAGGGTTCTTAGTTCACCCACGAGAGAACAACCTTTACAATATAAAAAAGATCAAACAAATATATAGTTATCACAAATTACAATCTATTTCTTGAAATCTTTTTTTTTAAAACACAAGTGTAAATATGGAATGTTGTAAACAAAAGAAAAGATAAAATTAATTACCATTTATTATTTAAATCCCAATATGAAACATATTTGTTGAACTCTACAATTCTAAAATCTAAAATGGGAAAAATATTCTTTGACCAAAAACAAAAAAAAAATTCAATTTATTTCATTTTGCTAATTCATAATTTTTCTCTCTTAAAAAAATGAATTGTTTTTATTAAAAATTAATTAGCCGATCAAAAACAATTAGAACCAAAAAAAGCAGAAGAAGAAAAAGAAGAAGAAGAAGAGAAAGAAGAGAAAGAAGAAGAAGAAGAAGAAGAGGAAGAAGAAGAAAATAAAGAGAAAGAAAAAAAAAAAGAAGAATATGATGAGATAATCAGCGAAAAAATTCAAACCCGAAAAAGGTTAACTATTATATTTGCACACGGAAATGGAGAATCGATCTCACAATTAGATCAGTATGCGATCCGTGTTGCCAAAAAAACAAATTCCAATATTTATTTATTTGAGTACCCAGGTTTCCCACAAACCGAAGGCAAGGTGGGAGAAAAAAATTGTTACCGGAGCGCAGAAGCAGTTTATAATTGGGTTACCAAAAAAAAAAAGGTACCGGCGGAAGAGATCATATGGTTTGGCCATAGCCTAGGCACAGCCGTTGTACTTGAAATGGCGACCAAGTACCCCTGTGGCGGAATATTTTTAATGTCCCCAATACTTTCAGTTTTTAGGGTCGCTATGAATTTAATGTGCAATTTGCCATTAGACAAATTTGTGAATGTTAAAAAGGCACCAAAGGTGAATTTCCCCGTGATGGTCATCCATGGTACAAATGACACAATCGTGCCAATCGAACATGGTAAAAAACTGTATAGTTTATTCCCGAGGAAATTTGATTGTATATGGATCCAAAACGCAGGGCACAACAATATTGAAACTCATCATAGAACAAAATTTTATAATGAATTAAATCGCTTTATTGATTATATTATTTCTCAAATCCCAAACAAGAATAACGTAAAGCTTTTCAAAAGAATTAGAAAATTAAAAAAATTTTCTACTATTAATTTTAAGGTTCGTTCACGTAAATGCCGCCGTTCCAATTCCAATTCCAATTCCAATTCGAATTCCGATTCCGATTCCGATTCCGATTCCGATTCCGATTCCGATTCCGATTCGAATTACGGTTCTGATTCTGTTTTAAATTCAATTTTAAACCCGCGCTCAAATTTGGATTCGGATTCAAATTCTGATCGCTTTTCTGTACTTGATCATAACGTTAAATCTAAAAGCAGCAAAAGTAGGAGTCTGAATCGGAGTAAAAGCGATAATGAGATCTCAAGTTCAAAATCTATTGAATTTTCAAGTACAACCTCAGTTTACAGTTCTGGGCGCACAACCACTTCGAACTGCTTTAAGGAATTAATCTCATCAAGTTTTAGTCCTAGCCCCAGTTCCAGCCCCAGTTATAATTATATTACAAACTCAGATTGGTCAACATCTTCTAATTCGGAAAATATCAAGAATACAAAACAAAAAAAAGTCAAAAAGAGAAATTCACTAAAAAAATGGAAGAAAAAAAAATTTAAATCTAAAAAAAAATCTAAATCTAAAAAATAATAAAAATATAAAATAATAATAAAACCCAAAAAAAAAAAATAATATATTATTAAAATTACAACAAGTAATCTTACAAAACGGAATTTTATATTTAAACATTCACAAATTAATTATGATATCATTTTTTATTCTTAAATTTTTTAAACAAAGTTTTTTAATAAAAAAACTAAAAAAAAAAATTATCAAAAAATGATTAGAAAGTTAATTGTTTAATATTATAATTCATTATTTTAATAAAAATTATTTTTTATTGTTGTATAAAATAAAATAGAAAATAGTTTATAAACTTGTTATCTTTGCCGATGATATTAATTAAAATAATAATTTAAAAAATAAATAATATTAGTCACTATAACTCTTTAAAACTATTTCTAAAAACTAATTTTTTAAATAATAAAAATGTTTAATACTTTATAAATTTTTTACTTGCTTTTTTTTGATTTTTTTATTTTTTTTTTTTTGATAATTTTCAAGAACAGAGAATTTTAATGTATTTTTGATGTTGTATAAGAAAATAAACTAAACTGTTTTTAAAACAAAAGTGCACAGCTCTCAAATCATTAATACCATTACATTTGATTGTAAATAAGATAATTACTTATGATTTTCATTTTAATTATTCATTTTTCCATTTTTTGTTTTTTTATGTATTTATCGAGATTGAACCGTTGAAAAATGAAAAAAACAAGGTAAGAAGAAATTAATTTAGAAAAAAACCCACGAGTATAAAAAGAAACAGTTTAAGTTTGATTTCGAATGAGTTAGATATAGGATTTTGAAATACCATCATTGGGTTGATGTATGGAACAAAGAAAAAATAAAATAAAATAAAAAAAACAATTCTTACAAAATACCCAGAAGAATTGCAGGTTTATATTGAAAATGAGACTTTAAAGAACAAAAGTTAGACGTCTAAAGAGTTAGCAATAGAAAGTAAAGACCCCCCCCCGCCCCCCAATTCATCTTGTTCGAAAGTTTTTATTGATTTTATAATTATTTCTCTCTAGACAATTTTCAAAACGGGATTTCTCATTTTAAATAAAAGGACACTTCATTATTTAAAAAAAATAATTTTGATTGTTATTGGTTTGTTATAATAATTTCTAAATATTCAATTGAGTGTTTTTTTTATTTTTGAAAGAATTTCTTATATTTTAGAATGATACTACAATTAATTTGATTTAATTATGAATAATTCATAAAATTTTATATAGCCTTTTATTTGAAAAAGATTTTAGTTTCCAGTCAAAGGTGCCCAACATATTTTATTCAAATATCAACTATGCTTTATAAATTAAATTGAAAAATAATTTTAAAAGTAGAATAATAAACATCTTAGAACATTAGGAGTCTATATGGAAGAAAATCTAATCGAACAATATATTTTTTTAAAAATATCAAAACCCAAATTCTTAGGTTATTATTGAGAAAAATAGTTCTTCCTTTTGAACTTCAATTAAAATCAAATACAATTTTCAATTGAAAGAAATAATTTTACTCGAAAATCTTCTTTTTCATTTCAGTAACAATAAAATAACCAATTTTTTACCA
The DNA here is from genome assembly GCA_027625915.1 of Anaeramoeba flamelloides. Lineage (NCBI taxonomy): Eukaryota > Anaeramoebidae > Anaeramoeba > Anaeramoeba flamelloides. The sequence goes on from JANTQA010000044.1 coordinate 296,100, forward strand.
AGAAACTATCTGTCCTATAACAAAAAAATAATTTACATATGAATGAGGGATATGTTAAAAAAAAAATTTAAAAAAAAAAAAAAAAAAAAAAAAAAATGATTTCAATTTTGAAATTTTCAAAATATATTTCTTTTAAATATCAACTCAAACCCTTTAAACATAGCAATACACCATACAACCTTGTTCCTTTGACTGAAAAAGGGTTTAAATTTGAAATTATTTCAAGTTTCAACAAATAATCTTTTCTCACATCTATCAAAGATAATCCAAAAAAATAACTAAAAAAAATACACATTTTAGATTTTTTAATTTTAAAAAAAATAGCCAACAAAAAAACTTGAAGAACATTATTAATGTGTCTCAACTATTACTATTATAAAATAAATTACAGTCAGTTTCACTTTTAAGGCACAAACTTTCAACGAAATTTAAGGCACAAAAAAAATTTCAAATTAAAGCACAAAATTCAAATTCTAGTAAAAATAAATTGTAAAATAAAAAATTCCAAATTTTGTGCCTTAATTTTAGATTTTTTTTGTGCTTTAAATTTCGTTGAAAGTTTGTGCCTTAAAAGTGAAACTGACTGTATTAAAAGAATTGATAAATTTTTTTTTTGTTTGGAATAATAAGTTTATGTTCTAAAGTCTCAATTTTAAAATTATGGGTTATTAAAATCATAATTTAAAAGTATTTTAAAGTAAAAAGCAACAACAACAGTTTTTTAATATTTATGAAGTTGTTTGGTTCTTTATTAATAATTCCTTTTTTGATTGATTTCTAAATCTAAATGAACAATCTCGTTTTTTTTTTTAGTTAATTTTTTTTCTTACCTCAAATTTATTAACCTAATAAGAATAAAAAAGTATTAATCAAAGATTAACTATCAAAAAAATATAATTTATTATTCTCATGAAAAATCTAGGTACAATTTAAAAACAACAATTTAAAAACAACAATTTAATAAGTTAAAAAATAATATAAAAACTTGATTTGGAAAATTTTAATTTGAATCTACTATAAATCGCTTTCAATATTTTTTTAAGGAATTTTTATGGGTTGGTTTTTTTTTCTATTGTTTAGCCATCATTATGTTATTATAATTGTTGACCAATGACTGATTTTATAATAAAATAAGCTCGTTTAATACTATAACCTTATAAAATAAACAAAACTAAAGAAAGAAAAAAAGAAAAAAAAAAAAGAAAAAAAAAAAAATAATAATAAATGAATTTTATTAATTTTTTGATATTATTTTCAACCAACTATGCTTTAGGCACTGTTTTGCAGGAACACGTTTATTTGGATCATAATGTAACATTGGAAGTAGAAAAGAAGCAATTTGCCGAGCATCTTTCGTGCTGAAATTATGCGATTTAATTAATCTTTTCTTGAGTGGATTGCTTGAGATATTTTTAAAATGAAGCAAATTACCATTTTGGTCTGTTAACAATTTCGAATGTTTGCCCGTTAATAAAAAATCAGGTGGCATTTCCCCAAGTAAAGAGATCATGAGAGCAAGATGTTCTTCGTCTTGGAGATGCGGATCATCCGAAATTGGTTGGAAAAGCACTTCACCAGTTAGCAATTCAAAAATCATGCACGCCATTGACCAAATATCTGATTTTTCGTTATATCCATGACCAATTATCACTTCAGGGCACCTGTATTCTCTGGTTTGAATTAAACTTGAAAAATGTTGATCAAACCAGCAGGCGTTACCAAGATCAACAATTTTACATTTAATTTGTTTTGGAATAATATTTGCTTTTTTCTTTGTTGGCTTTTTGATTTCGGTTTTTATATTTGAGGGGAGATTGATGGCAATAAACTGATCGTTTGGGCTTGTCAGAGTGTGTTTGATTTCGCAATTTGTTTCCTCAATGCTGATATTATAATCATTGCTTTGCTGGGGTTTAATATTTTTTTCTGATTGCTGGGTTTGTGGATTTTTTGTTTCTTGCTTAGATGGCTGCCTTTGTTCTTCCATTGTATTAATCATTCTTGTTTTGCTTTGTCTTTCTGAGATCTCTGAAGAAAAAAAATTTTTGTCATAATTAATTTTGGAATTATGTTCATAATCATTCAGGATCATTTCATTAATGTATTTTTTTTTTACTTTTTGAAGTTTTTTCTTTTTCTCTTGGCTTTGACTAGATTTCGAGTTTGTTTCTTTTTGCCTTTTGCCTTTCTTTCGTTTTTTAATTCTCGTTTCTTTTTCTAACTGTCTTTGTACCCTTTTAAGTTTTTTTTTTAAACATGATGGAATATTCCCTGGCTTTGTATATATCATTATATTCTCGGGTTTAATATCAGTATGAATAACTTGGCACCTTGAATGAAGATGATCAATCCCAATTAAAGTTTGTAGAGTAATTTCTTTTACAACATCAATAGGTAATCCACCAACTCCATATTTATTCAGAAAAGTTAATAAATGGTTTTGATCCAAAAATTCAAATACCATACAAATATCTATTGAAATGATTGAAGAATTATTTAAAGAAATAAAAAAAGAAATACATAGAAATTAGATATCATAATTATTCGAAATAAAAGATTAAATGATTTAAAATTTTATTTTTATTTAAAATACATCTGATTCATACACTTCTTTACTAACCCACTTCACATAAAAATATTTTAAAAATTGATTTTCGCAACTGATATTTCGAGATTAAATGATAAAAACTTTTCGTTTCATCTCCTTTTATATATTTATCTCAATTATTGATGTAGAGTTATCATTCTGGGTTTTTTTTTGTAAAAAAAAAGTAAGTATGTATATATAATAATAACATATAGGAATCTTATAGGATGGAAATGAGACTAATTGAAGTTCAATTCATTTCTTCAAATCAAAATTCTAAGCAAATAGAAAAACAAAAAATACGAGCAAATTTTTTTTCATATTTAATCATTAAATACCCATAACACTTTCTTGATTTTTTTTTTTTTTTTTATAATAAAGTTTGAATCTATGAGCTTTATTTTTGAATTCTTCCAAAACACTTTCATTCACAAATTATTTGAATTTTTTTTTAATTTTAGCACGTATAAACATCTTTTTGAGGAGTGAATAAAAAACAATTTATTTTAGATCAAAACTATTTTTCAAAAATGTTGACTCACTTTAGAATGCTATTGGAAGTGATTTTGTTGGGGCTTTTATCCCAACTTCTTATCAGATAAATTTTTCAATTTTTGGATCAAAACAATTTTTTCTAATTTTGCAAATTTTAGAATCATTTTTTCTAATTTAGTTAATTTTTTTTTTTCTTTTGTTTTTCTTTTTCTTTTGTACTTTTTTTTTATTAAGGCCAATCTGAATTCTTTTTTCTTTGCAAAAGATCAAGTGTAAAAAAAGAAGATTTTAGAAAAGACAAATAAACATTCAGAAAATATGAGACTATGTAATGTCTTTTAAAATGCATAGATATTTATTAGCAAAAAATCTTCTTGTTAACCATTTTTCATTGAAAGTTCAGTAATAAAAAATGAGTAATATTCTTTTCAAAAATTAAGATTCACTTTTTTTTAGGTTTTGGTTTTATTATTTTTAAAAGATTAAGCTTTTTATATGTTTAGAATAACTTAAAAGTGAATTTTTAATCAGGTTTAATTATTAGTTGTTCTTGAATTCTAAAGGGATATATATATTTTCAATTTATTATTTCAAGTGAGTCACATTTTTTGAAATATAGTTTTGGTTGAAATATCATTTAATAGGGAAATGAATAATACTTTTGATAAGATAATTTTAATTCCCGAACCAATTATATATATATATATAAACACGTTGAATATTAATTTCCATAGGATGTTTGAAATTTCATTTTTGTACAATGTAATTCTGTAATAATGACTTTCATAAGGAAAATTCCAATTTACAAATCTCATAATTCGATCGTATTTTGTCATATTTTTTTTATCATTAATTAATCGGGTCATCGACAAAAAAAAAAAAAAAAAAATGTCTTAATTACCAAGATATTTTTTCAGAACTATTTGTGAATCTTATTTATTTTTTTTTTGAATCTTTTTTTAGTAAATGAGTTATGATATTTTTTCTTGTTAAACAAAAAGAAAAAATTCAATAAAAATTCATGTGTACTAATCAATCTTTTTTAATTTAAGAATACAAAATAAAAACAAAAAAATAGGGGAAATAATCAATATAATGGTTTGAGTGAATAAAATAAGATTATCATGAATTTATAGATTTTCACTAATTTGTATTTTTTTCACCAATTTAAAGGCCTGTGATAAATTTAAGAATTATTTCTGAAACTATCTTTTCCTAACAAAAAAAAAAAAAAAAATATTTTATTTGCTGTACCAAAAAAAATACAAGTAATTAGGCACCAATTTCTTCTTTTTCTTCTTTTTATTTTATTTTTTTAATGGTTTCTATTGAATTGTAAAGCCAATTTTTTATGAATAAATTCAAAATAAAATTTTGAATAATAAAATTCCCGTAACAAAACTATTTTCGAGCCAAAGTCGCTACCAGTTGTAAGGAATGAATTAAATGTGTTTAAAGGGTTTGGATGTATATTAGAAGAAAAATTTATTTTGGAAATTTCCAAAATTGAAATCATTTTTTCACATTTTTGTTTTTTTCTATTTTTGATTGATCAGTACATCTGTGAAAAAATGATTTGTTAATTTTTCATGTTTTCTTGATAAAATTGTGATTTTTTCATTAACAATGATACTTTTTGATATGCGCTCAGGAGTCAAGAAACTTGACAATATTTTTAATGTATTTAAGTGGCATTCTATTGTATTTAAAAAGGAAAGATAGATGTTTTGAGTAGAAATATCAAATGAAAATGATAATTACTTTTTCCAAAATAAAAAAAACCCAAACATCTTCAATGGTTGATTAAATGGAATTTGTTGTCACTTAAATACATTAAAAATATTGTCAAGTTTCTTGACTCCTGAGCGCATATCAAAAAGTATCATTGTTAATGAAAAAATCACAATTTTATCAAGAAAACATGAAAAATTAACAAATCATTTTTGCGCATGTGTAATTGATTGAAAAAAACAGATTTATTGCAAGTTCATAAGCCACAAAGTACAAAGCGTGTTATTCAAAGGTTATTGATGGTGCGAAAATGACTGTAGAAAAATCATATAGATTTCTATTGGAATTTCATTTGGATCTTTGATTGAAGATCAAAATGAATTGTGTTGTTGTTCTCAATGTGAGTAAAAGAATTTTAGTTTTTCAATTTTTAAGAAAATCTATTGATTAATTAGTTTTATTTCAGACAGATATTGAATATATATTAAGTGATGTAGATCTGAAAAATATAACATCATTTTTTAGAGATTTTTTAAGTTTATTTCATATGGAATATCAACTACTCTTTATATTTATTCTTTTACTTATTTCTTATTTATCATCTAAAGGTCAATTATCATAATTTAATTGATATTAGTAAGATTTTTTTGGGCGCCCTTGATCGAAACTAAGTTTACAAAAGTAAAATATCTAATTTGATAAAATTTTATAAATTTAAAATAACCCGGCTTTTTTTCATATTTTGCTATACGTAAATTCTATAGGTTTCTTTGATATTAATTCTTTGCACTTTAAACTTTAAGATTTCTTGACAAAAAAAAATTATTCTTCAAAAATAGATATATTATTCAAAAATAAAAATAAACAAATTTAAAGAAAGAAATAAAAATTTTTACGTCTCCCATTTGGTCCCTTATGTGTAAAATGATCGGTTAGCCTAACAATATGGAATTTATCTTCTGGATCATTTAATGCACACTTGAATAGGATTTTGATTTCATCGATTGCAACCTGTGCAAATATTTTTGAAGATTTCACAATTTTTAGAGCCAAATATTTCTCTTTCATCAGAACATTACCAGTTTTTGTTCTAACCATTTTGCCACCATATTTGAGATCCTCAACTAACCACACAGTCGAAAAATAGCCCCATCCTATTTTAATTAAAGCCTTATATCTTTCTTTGAAAATATCACCGGGCTTTACAGGGTGATACCCTCCCTTTTTATAGTCTTCTGGATTTTCCTTTTCCAAGTAAGGCAAATTTTCTTTTTCATCTTCTTCTTCATAATTGTATTCGTTGCTTCCAGAGCAAGTGTATGTAATTTCTTTGCTTATCACTTGGCTAAGCCCGCCCTCAGAAGCCATCTCAAAACTTTTAATATCTGGACTTTTCGATGACGACGCATTTTTTCCAGTAAAAGATTTTGTATTTGATTTTTTTTTTTTTTTATTTATTGTTGGGCAATTAGGGTTGTTTTTCTTTGTCTTGCCATCCTTTTGATCTCGTTTTTTTTTACTTTTTGTTTTTTTTGTTTTGATCTGGCTTTTTCGATCTTGGCTTTCTTTTGATTTATTTTTCAATTGTTTTTTTTCAGATGTCAAGTTTTTTAATTTTTTGATTGTTTTCTTCTCCTGGCTTAATTTATTGCTCCTTTTCCTTTCCTTTTCTCTTTTCTCTTTCTTTTTTTTTTTCTTTTTCTTTTTCTTTTTCTGTTTCTTTTGATAATCAATAGAATTATTACTTTTGGATCGATTTTTTCTCGTTAAATCAGAAATGTCCAGAAAATTTGGAAGCTCGTACTTCTTTTTGATTTTATGTTCAACAAAACCACCATAATTCTCTTCAAACATTTTATTCTTGCAGTCTGATCGTGGTTTGTGATCAACCACCGCTTCTGATGTGTTTCCTCTTGGTGTTTTACTTGAATATTTTTTTTTATTTTTTGTTGGGTTGGGAATGACCAATTGAAAATTGTGTGTTTGGCTGTTTGTTGTTCTCGTGTTATGGCGATCGTTCTTGTTTTCTGATTGTAATTTATTTTTTTTCTCATTATTCTTTTGAAATCCATTCTTTTTGAGAGAAGGCTTTAAGTCTTCGTTCCTTTCTTTTTTCTTTTTCATCTTCTGATTTTCGTTTTTGGATTCCCGAAATTGGCTTTTTGTTGTTTTCAATTCAATCCAAATTTCCTCTTCACTTTGTTTGTTGTTCTGTTTGCCAATTAATGATGAGGATTGTGGATCAAAATTGAGAGAAGGTTTTTTTAATTGTTCAACACTCATCATTTCAAAAAATTTTTTGTGAGTTTGTTATTAAATTTTAAATAGATAAGTTTCAAAAGAGTGCTGTGTATTTTTCTTAACCAAATTAATGTACCTATTTTTTACAAATTAAATTTTGTGAGTCTAGAGTAAAAAAAATGAAAATAAAATTCGATTATTTTTGTAAATGCGAAGATGAGAGATAACATTTTTGGATAAACCTTCTTGTGTTATATTTTTAAAACAGCAAGCCACACCCCTCTTGAGTTCAAAAGTTTTTTTATAATTTTTTGGGCAATCAATAATATTAATTACACAAAAAAAAGATCACAAACACTCAAGGTTTTGGTTACCATACGAAAGTCGAAAAATTATTTCAAATAGAGCAATTTTCAAAACTGTTATTTACGTGTTTTTAAACTAAAATTTTAAATTATTCTATAAAATACTCAAATTGAGTAAATCTCCACACACCTAAATTTGATTTCATAGAAGTAGATGCGTTCTTTTTTTCTTATAATGAATTTTAGTCTATTCTCACTTTTTGATAGAAAGTAAGAAAAGAATTTTTTTTTTTTTATAGAAAAGAAGAATTAATTTTTCACTTCCTAACAACAACCCGTTAAGAGCTCTTTTGTTTTTTAATTTGGAATCCCAATTCATAATTTGATTAGAAAAAAAAAATTTTACGTTTTTGAATTAATCAATTTTTTTTTTCATTCTCAATAGTAATTTGTTTTAAACCTAGGCAAAACTGAAATGGTCTTATTTTTCAATATCATACAAATTGAAAATTACAAATTATTTGAAAAAGTGCAACTTTTGTCAAATATTCAAAGATCTTCTTGGACAAAAAAAATGTAGTTGAGTGTTTCTAATATCCTTTCTCTTCGAAATTGATAATTGACTATTTCTTGAAGAAAACTGTACAATTACCTTTCAAAGGTAGAGTACATTAATAAGCAATTGTTCAGAGAATTCATTTCATTTTTAATTCAGTAGGTAAGGAATGTAATTAAAATGAAACTTTTTTTTCGAATTCAATCAGTAAAAATTTTTTTCATTTTAATTAAAAGATTCTGGAAAAATAATGTTTTCAATTTTTTATAATTGGTAAATCAACAATAATAATTATTAACCCACAAAAAAATCTTCTGATAAATTTATTAACAAATTCAAAAATATTACTGTTTTTTGAAATTGAAAAAAAAAAGTAAAAATCTTATTACTACAAATACTTGGGTTCTGTTTTATATGCTATTTTCAGAAGGAATTAGTGTTTCTAAACAGTTTAATTTAATTTTTTCACATTTTCAAAAAACTCAAAATTCAATATCTTTCTGAAATTCATTCAAAAAATAATATTTTCTTGAAAGAAGAAGTGGAAATTTTATTGACTATAAAAGAAGTTAACAGAAATAAAGATATAAAAATAAAACTGACAAAGTTTACAAATAAATACTGGATATAAAAATTACAATCATTTTAAAAATGAAAATGATTATTTTACACTTTGAATTAATAGAATTTTGATATCAAAGAAAAGTTTGAACCAATTTTTTCTATTTGTTGAACAAAAATATAAGAGAAAATTAACCAAATAAATTAAAAATACTCATAAATTACTTTTTTTAAAGATCTGGAAAATTCGACTTAAAGGGATCAAAATAAAGTGTGCGCAATGATAATAATCCATGTTTGAACATCAAACCTGTGCTTTTTTTTTCTTCTAGTTTCAATTATAACATCTAATTCACTACCCAATAGTATACCTAAGATCAAATGATTTTTAATAGTTAGGCGTTGAATTTTGGTGTAAATTTTAAATTATGAATAAAATTTATATAAAATTTTTTTGTATTTTTCTCAGCGTTTTAGAAATTTTTTGATGATAGAAGTGTGTACAATGAAATTTATTTTTACTGATAAATATTTTATTAGATTCTTCATTACTTGTAATTTCTTTTTTTATCAGAGAACTTTAAGAAACCAATAACATATTCGTTTAAGGTTCATTGTTGGTTTCTTTGACAGGTTAATGTATAGGTCTTCTCGAACTTAAAAACAGGATTTATATTTTGAATACACAAATGAAAATTTTATGTATACATTTATTTTGAAAACACATATGTGAAAATTGTGAAGTAAAAATAGTTTCGATTTTTTTTTATAAATTTGGCATTTTTCCAAAAACTAAAACAATTTTCCTATGAGCCCGAAGAAGATAGGTTTTTGGTCTATTAACATATGGCTTATAATAGAAAACAATCCATTTTAATAATAGAATAACAATCTTTAATGAAGAAAAAGAAATTCAAAAATGAAAATATTTTCTGAAATCAGAAAACAAAAACAATACACAATCATTTTTATTTGTCACATTAAATTGTTTGTTTTGCTATTATAATCCCAAGTCCACTGACAAACAACCTATAAGGTTGGGGTACATATGAAACTTATTATATTTTTTGGAAGAATGATCTTTTTTATTAAAATAACTTAAAATATTAAGACATCAATTTAAAAAATATTTGAATTACTTTAAATTTCAATAGTATAATCCAAAATGAATTCTAAAAATCATGTTTTTATTTTAAAACATCTAATTCAAGTTTTGATTAAGAATATAGGTTTTTTTCAATTTTATGATCGAAATATTTATTCAAACTTTTGATTGATTTGATAATTATTTCTTTGCAATTAAATTGAAAACTAAAAATAATTCTGAATTTTGCATTTCAATTAATCCAATATTGTCTTTTTCTTTGAGTTGAACTTTTTGGTAGTTATTTTTTGACTTCCGAAATTTAATTTATTTTTTTTTAACCTTTGAAACATTTTTCTTTGTTTTGGCTTATTTTTATTAAAATATTGAAAAAGAGACTTTTGAAAAAAAATTACACTTATTTTCCAATTAAAAAATGAAAAATTTGAGTTCAAATTCTCCGAAATATTATTCTATGAAGAATTAGATAAAACCACCGAAAATATTTAACTAATCGTTTAGAAATGCCATTTTTTGACGTTTAATTAAACTTCTCTCTTGGTCCGTAATATAAAATTTTTACTCAAATAATTTGGTTATAGAAAATAATTAATATCCATTTTGGAAATTGAAATAAAATTATTCATTTATTAATTGGAAAATACAAGTAAATTAAACTTCCTTTGTTAACTCCAGGACAAACTATTTACTCTGCTAATTTAATTGTGGCAGCAACCATTAATATCTATTATAGAACTTGAAATAAAAATTTTCATTTATTAATTAGAAAATAACAGTCAACAAAATGTTTTATTAAAAATAATTAATCGACCTGGATACAAAAATTCAAGTTAAAAAAATTTTTTTTTTCATGCCCAAATTAAGAAGACAAAGAAAACAAATCTTCCAAAAGATAATTTGATGCAATTTTTTTTTTTCATTCTTAATTTCAACAAGATTATCTGAAAATGTGATCTGTCTTGTTTGGTATTCTAAAAGAATGATTTTTTTTAAAAATACATACCTTGCTGTGTTTATTGTTTTTTCAGTCTATGGTAAATTTCAATAATCTATATTTACATATTTCTGGATTCAAAAGATAATTTAATAAAAACAAAATACAGTCAGTTTCACATTTAAGGCACAAACTTTCAACGAAATTTAAGGCACAAAAAAATCTCAAATTAAGGCACAATTTTTTAGAATTTTAATTTTCACAAATTATTTTACTAGAATTTGAAATCATGTGCCTTAATTTGAGATTTTTTTGTGCCTTAAATTTCGTAGAAAGTTTGTGCCTTAAAAACGAAACTGACTGTATTTATAAAAAAATATCAAAAAAATGAAATATTTTGAGATTCAAAACTGGTTCCTTTTTCTTTTCACAAACATATTAACATATTTCTCTTTGGTTTTACGGTTTCATTATACAATTTACACCCAAAAATATTTTTTTCAGTAATGCTGTCTCAAATAATTTTTTAAAAATAGATAATTTTTTTTACTTTTTGAAATGAACTTGGAATCTATCTAATGTTAATATCATTTTTTTCAAATATCAATTATTTTTTTAAATAAACTTTGAAGATTAAATAAGAAATAACTATTTCAATAAACATTAGAGAATAATTGATATCTCTCCGAAATAAAACTAATACATCCAGGGATTTACTTAAAAATTAGAAAAACCCATATTCTTAACGAACTATTGAGAAAAATACAATGTTGGTTTTGATCGACTATTGAAGATAAAATAAAATTTCAATAGAAATCAAAATGATTTCTCTACAATCCTTTTTTACTTTCAATAACCTTAGAATAACATATTTTTACCAAATGACCAGAGATCTTGCAATAATTTAAAAAAAGGGAAATGATTTAATTGAACAAAAAGAAAAGTAAAAATGTGGATAAATGGAAAAAAATTATTTAACTTTTGGAATTTCTGAATATAAATTTTCACTTCCAATATCCATTCAAACCCTTTAAACATATATAATCCAAATCCACCATATTATATATATATATATATATATCTATATATATATATATATATATAATTTTAAATAATTTAAAACTAAAAAAAGATATAAAATAATGTTTTTTTAAAAAAATAATATTTTTTTCATAGTTAATTTGGAAATTTTTTTCAACAAGAAATTTTTTAAAATTTAAATATGATTTTGTGAATATTTCTAGTCTGATTAAAAATTGATTTTTTTATTTATTTTTACTATTTTTTAATTTTATAACTTTTTAAAATCTAGACATATAATAAACAATATTATTGAATTAAGAAACGATATATCAAAAATTATTTTAGATGAACGGGATTAATTTAAATTGAAAAAGTCAAATTTCAAAAATATATTATTTAAATTTTTATAAAATAACAAAATTCAAAAAAAAAATCTTGATTTCGAAGATTATTTCATTAAATTTGAATAATATTTAAAAGTTATTTTTATTTTGTTATTATTTTTTGCTGATTACTTTCTCGATTAAAAAATTTTTTATTGTTTAATTTTTATTTAATAAATGATATTATTTTACATTTTTTTTTTTTTTCAATATTTTCAATTACTTAAATAAAAATTTTTGAAAATTAAACATATTAAACTTTTAATTTTAGCAAAAAGAAATGAATTTCATTTTTCTCTTGATTTAATATTGATTAAAAATTTATCTCAAAAAAAAATGAAAATTTCTCTATTATATATTTATTTATTTTTTTTTTAACATAAAATTAACAATATCGTTTTTGATTTTTTATTGTTAATAGATCAATGTATTGAGTTTTGAATTATTATTATTGTAATAAAATTTCTTATTTTAAAAATTAAAATTAAAATAAAAATCTTTAAAGAAAATGTAAAAATGAATAATTATTATTGTTTTACCAATTTAAAAAAAAAATCAATAACTTAGCTACTTTCTCTTTGAATTATTTTGCCTTTTTATTATAAGTCAAATATGGATGAAAGACAAATAAGAAAATTATTATATCAGCATAGCAATCTCATTTTAAATCTTTTTTTTTAAACTTGAAGAAATTTGGGATAATACCAGCTATTAAGGGATATATATATATTAAAATCTCATTCAAAAAAATTTGAACACACCCAAAATTAAAAATACGGATAAAAAAACCCCCCATTTATTATATTTTTCCAAACCTAATATAAAAACACATAAAAGTAACCCATTATTAATGTTTTAATAAGTAATCATTTTAATCCAAATAAAAGAAAAAAATTTAATCCAAATAAAAAAAAAATGGTGTCTCCAAAATAATGAAACGAGTGGAACAAAAATGAATTGGTTAATTTGTTGAAATTTCACCAACAATTGTTCATCGATCCAATGATAAGATACCATCAACCAAGTGTATGTGATTTTCCAATTTAACAAACTCAACACTAACCTTCTATCAACCATTGAAAAAATTTTTTTTCAGATCTAACAAAACAGATTACTTAACTGGAAAAAGGGAATTGAAAACAAAACAAAAACAACAAAAAATGAAATAGTTTGTAAAATCAAAATTCTTTCCAAATTGAATTTAAAGTGTGATATTGTTATTCTTTCAACTGTTTAAACTGTGTCCAAATTTTTGGAATATAGTTTATAAATAAAAACCCCATTTTACTCTAAGTGGGCCGGCCAAAAATGTAAAAATTCACTTTTTTTTAAGAATCAACCAAAATAAAAAAGTTTAAAAATAAGTGAAATAATAAACTTTAGATGGAAACAAAGATGCATAAAAAAATACCTTACTAACTATAAATTTCAAAAAAAAATATTTTGTTAAAAAATTTTTTGTACCCTTTCATTGAAAAGTTGTTGAAAATTTTCTCAATTTCTTTGGAAATTAAAATTGTTGTTATTAAGATTTTTTAATAGTAAATGTATTGATTTTCTCAGAAATTATAAAGCTTCACTTTTCTTAAACTTAATTTATAGTTTCAAACATTTTTTTTATTTGAACTTTAATTTTTTTAAAATAAAGCACAAAAAAAAAAACAAAAAAAAGAAAAAAAAAAATTGAACAAATGAGAAAAAATGATTAGATCTAAAAATTGAAAATTTATTTCGAGAAGAATAATGTATTAAACTCTTTGAATACGTTCCAATTCTTCAATAAAACTGGGACCTTTTGACTGAAAAAGAGTTTGTATATATATATATATATATGTATTTCAATTTTCATCTTTAAATTTTTTCAATAATTTTTATATTTTTTTTTATGTTCTCTGTCAAAAATAATTTTCAAAAAGAAACTTTAAAAAAAAAATAATAATAAAAATTAAAATAAATTTACAAAAATGTAATAACTTCAGCTATTTCAAACCTGGTGCCCACGATTTAACTTAACAGATACTCCAGCTTAAAGAAATTTTAATTACAATTTAAGTTAAGACTAAATAAAAGTTTTAACCCCGTAATATAATATTATACTAACGGTAACCTTCTTAAACAACCTTTCCATTGCTTTTTTAAACTTTTTTGCAATTATTTAAAAACAATTCCTTGTTTTTGGGTATCGTGCAAAATTAAGTACAATACTAGAAAGATTTGATACTCAAAATAGCAATTGAACATTTCAATTGAAAGGAGTTTTTAGAAAGTATAATTAAAAAAAAAAAAAACAAGTAAAGTTATATTGTTCACACCAGCTTTGAAATGGCAATACAAAAGCCATTTATTTATTTATTTATTATTGTTTTGAAATTTTCAAATATGAATGGGTGAAAAGCGAAAGTGGATTGTAAATTTTGTTAATTAACTTTAAAAAATAAAATTTTTTAAATTTTATTCTCAAAGAGTAAAATTTTCCCAAAATGCCCAAGTCTGAACATTTTATTTAATTAATATTTTATAAAATACCTGCAATAATTTTTAATTCTTTGATAATATCAGATTTTTGAAAAAAATATTTTGAATCCCTTTTTGCACCGTTGATGAGCTCTACTAAATCAGGCTTTTGTAATAGTTTTTTCAGTGTCTGGTAAAAATCAGAGCGATTTATTTCTGACCAATTAGGAACATTTTTTGTTTTCAAACACTCCCCGCCAAGCTCTGGTAAACAAATTAAATGGTCTTTACAATCTTTGTAATCACAATTTTTAACGAGTGAATTTATTAGAAAGGAATCTGAAATCAAAAAAAAAGTTTCCGAAATACCAGAATCTGTCGCTATAACTGGCATCCCCAACGCCATTGCCTCTCTCATTATTACCGAATCGCCCTTCAGTCTATAAGGTGATACTAAATAATTGGCATCTTGATACAAGTTGATCCTTTCATTGACTGATAACAAATTTGCATTTGGGATCCATTCAATGACGATATTTTCATTTTCATTTTCCTTTTGTAAATCAGTGATTACACTTTCATTGAAATCAACAAACCTTTGTGATGCTATTGTAAAAACTAATTCCCCTTTCTTAGACGCATGACCATTGTTCTTTTGATTGCGTGTATTTAATGGTGCTTTTTTATTGCTTGATATTTGATGAAGATTTTGATTAGCCAAAAATTGGATTGCCTTTTGAAAAAGATCAAATCCAGAATAGATCGAGATATCATCAAAAAATAAAAAATTAATTCTATTGTCTTGCTTGTCACTTTTTTTACTGTTACTATCATCAAAAAATTCTTCATGGATCATTTCTGGGATAATTTTTATTTTTTCTTGCAATAGTCCTTCATTAATATAATAATTTCTTGAGATATAATTATTTACCCAAATTTGATCAAATTGATTAATTTGATCTATCCAATCAGAGGGCAAAGTTGTAAAGGGCCAATGTAGCCAAATGATTTTGTAAATGTGTTCCTTTACATTTGAATTTAGTATTTGAAAATTTGGTGGGTAACTTGACGAAATACAGATTTCAAAATATTTTGAGGTCAAATCCTCTAATGTATAAACGAAACTATTTGATTCAATTTCTTTAAAATAATTATTTACATTATCATTTACAATTAAATCATCACCATCACCACGACCACGACCATTATTATTATTATTATTATTATTATTATTATTAATACTAATTGACTGTGTATTATTCCTTTCCTTTTGTTGAGATCCAGTGGGAAATAATAATAATTTTGTATTTTCTGGGAAATGCTTTTTGATCAATTGAATTAATTCTCTATTTTGGATCCCAATTGTGTTTGACTCTAAAAAATCACCAACAACGCCCAAAGAAATGTGCCCCTTGTTGGGTACCCAACCACATTTTTTATAATTTGCTCCAAAGTTATTGTTAAATTGAATATTACACGATATTATATATTCTGGTTTTTTTTCAATAAATTTAATTCCATTTTCTGCATTTATTTTTTTGATTATTTGTCTTTGTTTAATGGAGGCCCTTTCCTCCCACTTGGATAGAAATTTAGAATAATATCCAGATTTATAGATCTGGGTGTATGTCCGTTTATCATATGACACCTGTACAATTGGATTAACATAAATTTTATTATATCCAAATCCCCACAAATCTTGACAAAATAATTGACATTCACTCAAATAATCTTCATGTATTGTTACCTGATCGCTTTGGCTATCATTCCCACTTACAAAAGATGCCCTAAAACGTATTTTTTCTTTAAGAAGGGGTTCTGCTTTAATAACAGCTATTCCGTTCCAGCACGAATAAACTTGAAAGGGTAATCCCATCTTTATTAAACGCTGGCCATTTTGCTCCTGTACATATGGATAAAGACTAGTAAATGTATTTCCAGTTACATCTCTGGCTACCCACATATCATAAAATGTATTGCTCGGATGCGCCGTATTACCTTTATGATGTTGTTCATTTACACGATACGTCGTCCAACTGATGTCTAAACCACACACCATATCATAATCAACAGGGGTCAAAACCAGATTAATTGCATCCCGATACGAAAACAAAACGTCATTAAGAAAAAGTACCTTTTCAAATTCTTCAGTCAATGGATCCAAAACATAATTTCGAAGCTTTGCCAAATAGTTGACTCGATTTGTTTTATATTCTTTTCGATCGTTTTTGGAGCTAATAAAAATAAAATTTCTGATATTCATTAAATTTAATTTTTCTTCAAATTTTTTTAATAACGATTCAGTATTATCAGTATTTCCATTTGAATAAATGGATACATATACATTTTCTTTTTCAACCAATTGAAGGAATTTGATTAATTCGGTTTCCATGTGATCCCATATTTTTTTTATATTATGCAGAATCATCGCTATAAATATTTTTTCTTTTTTTAATTGTGAGTGGATTCTTTCCAATTCGCTATTTTCATCGTCATAATCACTATCAATAACATTCTCATTACTTTCAGAATTTTCATTCTTATTTTCATTTTCATTTTTATTTTCATTTTCATTTTCATTTTCATTTTTATTTACATTTTCATTTTCATTTTTATTTTCATTTTCATTTTCATTTTCATTTTCATTTTCATTTTCATTTTCATTTTTATTTTCATTTTTATTTTCAGTTTCATTTTTATTTTCAGTTTCATTTTTGTTTTTATTTGCATTTTCATTTTCATTTTTATTTACATTTTCATTTTCATTTTTATTTTCATTTTCATTTTCATTTTTATTTACGTTTTTATCCTTTTTCTCATTTTCAGCATCATCAATACCATCTTCTTTATTTTTTTCTTCACCGCCGTTTGTCTTTCCATCTCCATTGATAACACCTTCGTATTCGTATTCAAACTTGTCTTTATTATTTTGGTTGTCTTGATCATTTATGATTTCATTTTCATTTTTTTTATGTTCCCCATCTTCTTGGGCATTTTCATTCAAATTATTATTTATTTGTAATAATTGTTTTGAAATTGTTTTATAACTTTTGGATTGGAAATTTAATTTAAAATAATTTATAAATGAATTTGAAAGTTGTAGCCAATTACCCCTAGATTTTAAAATATTTTGAATTTCGTTTTGATAGCATTGATAATCATTATAATTACATATTGGAAGATTCTTATTAAGAATATGTGGATTGGGATTTAAATCTTCGGTCAAAATAAGTGGTACACCTTTCGATAATAAAAAGGTTTTTAAAGTGGAGATTTGAATAGTGTTAGGAAATGGTTCAATAACTAATAATGTATTTTGGATTAATTGATTTAATTCATAGCTGTTTGGTTTATTTTCAAGGAAATTTATAAAAGAATATTTTTTTTTTAACTGTAAATCGATACAACGTTGTGTATTGGCTATTATCTTTATTTGCAATTTGAATTTCATTAAAGTATTGTCGAGAAATTCTAGAAGATGGGCTTTATAATTACAATTTTGGAAAATTATAGTAATAGTGTCCCTCTCTTCAAAATTATTAACAATTTTTAACATTTTGTTTTGCCCCTTTCCAGAAAAACCCTGATCGTTATAGTTATCGTTATCATCATCATCATCATCATCATTAGTAAAAGTAGTTTCAAATTCTTCATTGTTAACAATATTATAGATTGTTTTTTGATTCTTGGGAGAAAATATTTTGTGTACATTTTTCGAATAGATGGAAGGTAAAATAATAACCCCATTGTGATTTTTTAAAGTAAAAATTTTGGAAAATTCATGGTAATCAGATTTGGAAGCAAAAATAATCGTTTGTAATTCAGAGAGAAATTCTAGAAAACTCTTTCTTATTTTGGTAGAATATTGATTCTCATCAATATTACTGTTAAAACTATTACTGACGATGCTACTACTTGAAATTATTGGAATAATTTGTTTGTGTATTAGTCTTTTCACAATTTGGAGACTAAGTTTCACTTTTTTGAATGAATTAATATCGATATTGAAAAAAACCATTGAGCTTTTGTTAATTGATCGGATCCCCTCTAGGTCTCCATTTAAACTTGAAATTTTATTAATCCCATAAGAGTTTAATGTTTCGTGTTCCAATTGTGTGATTGCTTCAAAAAACAGCAACTTTACTTTTGATTTTGATCTTTCAAATTCCTTTATTACTTTCACAATTGCGGGCAATTCACAGACAAATTTGTCGCAATCGTTCACTACCAAATTGTTTGCATCGAAAAGAAGAATAATTTTTTCATTTTCTTGTTGCTCAATATTATGTGCCGCTTTGGGGCGATAAAGAAAAGATTTCCATATGATAAGAAAGCTCAATAAAAAAAGAAAAAGAATAAGCACTTCAAATTGCTTTTTTCTGATCTTCGTAATTGCTTTGATTAAGGTCCCCAAGTTCACTTTGTTTTGTTTTCTGTTTTGGGTTGGCCCATAGTAAAAGAGAGGTTCGTCTGAATAAACGTGAGGGCTTTTTTTCTTTTTCTGTTGATTTCGAAACATTGACTTCTTATTCTCCCAAAGGGTGTTTTGGCTTTTGGAAAAAAAAACAATATCAAGACAGTTTCTTGTTAAAAATTAAAAAAATGTTTTTGAACACTGAATATTTTTCGTTTCTTCCCTCGAATTAGATTCGGAATAAAAAGTAAATTTTCAAGTTAAATATCCTGAGCAAATTTAAGACAGTAGAACATATAATATAACATCATTAGAATAAATTTTTTTTTTTTGCAGAAATGCAACTAAACTCATTCCTGTTTGTTAATTTCCTGTTAACAGCTTTTGTTCTTAACAGAGAAAATTTTCTTATGTTTTGATGAAGAGAAACGAATATTTTTTAAAGATTATGATCAGGTAAAGTGGTTTTTTTTGGGAATAAATGATTAGAAACAGGGATGCTGTTAATTGGAAAATAAAATGATCAAAATTTTCTTTCAGCTTTCCATAAAAATCAAAACTCCAGAATTAAAACAAAACATCAAAAGTTCTTATTCAAAAAGGGGTAAATTAATAATTCAAAATGATTTAAGAATTAAAAATTTGAAAATAAACCTGTTTCTCATCAAAATCTTTTTTTAGAAAGCTGAATAAAATTTTGTTTCATTTATTTTGTGACAAATAATCTAACTTATCATTTATTAGAATGGCCATTAATGAAATTAGACTTGTTCGATACACTATTCGATCAATCAAAAAACAAATTTAAAAATTTTCATTTTGCAAATTCCGAAGTAATCCTCTATAAAATCCTATTATTTTTCAAATCGCTTTGATCTACTTAAGATTACTATCAAGCAATTACTTGTGTGTTCTATAGGCACCCAACTTTAAGGGACTTTGTATAGGTTTATTACGAAGATTTCCTAAAAAATAAATTGGTTATTTAAAAAAGGATTTGATTTTAAATAAAAAAAATTAGGCAAAAAATCTCTCAAAAATTTCACAATTAAAAATCTTGTCTGGTATTATTTTCATGACAGTTATTCTTTTCAATACTTTACCAATAAGATATTGTTAAAGTTAATACCAAAATATCATTCAAAACAGTTCTATTTGTAAAAAGTAAAATTATTAATCAGAGTGGAGTATTGAAATTTTCCAAATTTTTTTTACTATAAATTTTGTTTTTAAAGCACCAATCACCAATAAAATCTTTGAGTAAAATTTTAATAGCAAATTCAAAAAAAAATTACCATATCTTGAAATTGAACAAAAAAGGAAAAACATCAGTAAACTATTTCCGAAAAGATGTGAACAAATTTCTTTAAAAATCTATTTATTAAATTAAACCAGAATAAAACTATATAAAAAAACAAAATCATTAACAACCATTTATGGGTTCTTGATTATAATTCAATTTTATTTGTTAATATGGTCTTATATAAATAAAAGATATTAAATTTTCTGATCTCGATTTTATTGTGTTTTTTTTGGTGTGAAATTGATGGTTATTATTTTCTTTCAGATCCTAAAAAACGTTCTCTTAACTTTTTTAAACTTACAGCCCTTCCAAGTCTACCACAAAATCTTAAATAAAACACAATTGAGTTTTCTATTAGTATTTTCTATTTTCAAAAAAAAATTTCAATAAATGAGTTATTATTCCAAAAAAAATTTCAATAAATTGGTTATTATTCAAATTTTGAGTACATCAAAAAAAAAAAATTCAAGATCCCATGAAACTTAAATATTATTGGTCCAAAACAGCTGACAAAAAAATCTCAAAGTTTACTGATCTTTAAAAATTTTACTTTTTTTAAACATTATTTTTAAGTAGAGTAGTGAAAAAAATACCGGACATGAAAAAAATCCAGGACAAGATTTTTAATTGTGAATATTAATAAAATTATTGTGTAATTTCATTTATTTACCATCAAATTCCTTTTTTTAAGAATCGAACTTTTTTAATTATAACTCCCCCACTTATTAGAATGATGATTGATGAAATCACACTTATTCAAAACACCATTCAATCAATCAAAATACAATAAGAAAAATTATCATTTTCCAAACTCTAGTAAACCTCGATAAAACTCGATTGTTTTTTGAAAAAAGTTGATCAACATTAGGCTATCAAACAATTACTCGAGTATTCTAGAGACACCTTACTTTGATGGACATTAGGTAGGTTTATTACTAATCTCATAAAAAAATTGGTTATTTATAATAAGGATATAATTCAAAATAAATGAAATTAGACAAAAATTTTATTAATATTCACAATTAAAAATCTTGTCCTGGATTTTTTTCATGTCCGGTATTTTTTTCACTACTCTACTTAAAAATAATGTTTAAAAAAAGTAAAATTTTTAAAGATCAGTAAACTTTGAGATTTTTTTGTCAGCTGTTTTGGACCAATAATATTTAAGTTTCATGGGATCTTGAATTTTTTTTTTTTGATGTACTCAAAATTTGAATAATAACCAATTTATTGAAATTTTTTTTGGAATCATAACTCATTTATTGAAATTTTTTTTTGAAAATAGAAAATACTAATATAAAAATCAATTGTGTTTTATTTAAAATTTTATGGTAGACTTGGAAAGACTGTACCAAAATTTCAAATAGAATTGAAAACATATGATTGTATTTGATTATTTATAAAAATCATATTTACTTTTTCCATATTTCTATCTTTTTATTGTAATTGGTTTTGCATTTTTCTCTCCAAAAACCGTGCCATTTTCTTTTTCTTTTAGGAAATATTTCAACGAACATATTGTGAAGTAAATACCTTAGTCATTTAATCAATCGTTATTAATATTAAACTTAATTTTTTAATGTCAATTAATAAATACATTCACGCAAAATGGATGTTTTTTATGAAATGCAAAAAAAAAATGCTCGACTTTTTTGGTAATACCTTATTGCTTAGTTTACCAACAATTAATAAAAAAAGCAACAAGAGTGTTAATCAAAAAAAAAAAAAAAAAAGGAAAAACGTGATTAATAATATCTCACCTATTATTGTATCACTGATAATTATTGAATAAAAAAAATATATCCAAAAAAATATGAGCTTTATAATTTGAATTAAATAAAAAAAATGTATTTTACCAAATGTTAATTTATTATTTCTATCTTTTTGATTTTCAATTTTATTAAAATTACAAGCCCAAAATAAAAAAAAAAAAACATTTTAAAGAGACTATAATTTAAAATCTAATTATACAATATTACAAACATTACAATCAACTTCCAGTCAACCTATGTGCTTTCTGAATAGAATATCAAAAAAAAAAAAAATTTTTTTTTTCATTTTTTTATATTGTAACAATTAACGAAAATAATTAACAAAATTATGATTTATTTATTGTATATTATTATTAAGTTATTAATTAAATTTGATTTGTTTAAATGATTAAATTATAATAAAAAATATTAAATTAATAAAATTGCCTATATTTCTTCTTCTTCTTCTTCTTCTTCTTCTTCTTCTTCTTCTTCTTCTTCTTCTTCTTCTTGTACCTTCTTTTCAACTGTCTTTTGACTTTTAGCATTCCTCTTTTTATTTTTAATCTTTTTATTAATTTCATTTAAAAAATTAGAATTCATATTATTATTACTTTTGGAATTTTTTTCAACGTCAGTGAAAGTATCTTTCGACAAAAATTCAACAGTGCTTTTCCATTGCTCAAATAAAGAATTATGCAAGGTATATTTTTCGATCATAAAATTTAGTAGCATTGCACGGTAATCCTTTATCATTGCGTTTTCATTTTGTTTCAATTCACCAGTGATCAATTTTGAAGTTTCATTTACCTCGATTTTAATTGAATCGAGTTTTTTTTCAATTGTTTCAATTTCTGCTTGTAATTTTTTCAATTTATTTCCTGTTAATTTTTGTTCTTTCAGTTGTTTGCTTTGTAAAGTTTTTTCTGTTTTTGATAGGGTATTCAATAATTTTTTGTAATATGAAAATAAGGAATTTTTTTTAATTTCAATACAATATTCTAGCATTGGCTCAACTAAATTGTTATTTGTTTTCACAGAGGTGGACATTAATTTATCGGATTCAATTGAAATTGTTTTATTGAAAGTTTCCCAATAATTATTACCCTCTTTCTCTTTCTCTTTCTCTTTCCCTTTCCCTTTCCCTTTCTCTTTATCGTTCTCTTTGTCGTTCTCGTTCTTTTTCATTTTTTCTTTCTCTTCATCTTTCTTCTCTTGCCACTTTCCCTGTCCCCGTCCTTCTTCTTTTCCCCTTTTTTTCAATTTTTTTCCTTCAGAATCAACATCGCTATCATTCTTCGAATCAGAGCCGGAATCAGAATGATTCTCGTTTTTTTCAAAATTAATATTTGATTTTAAATTTGTAATTTCGTTTTCTGATTCCAAATTTTTGATAACTTCATTTAAATGGACAGGGATGTTTGAAGAAATTGAAGATGTTTTTTTTTCAATTTCAGAAATTTTTAAGATATAATTTTTGGCTAACGATTTGTTTTTTTGAATGAAATCTGGGAATTTGGTTTCCTTATTTTTGATAAAATCAAGGTTTTCGTTATTGAAATTAATAAATTCTTTAATTTTTTTATTCACCTTTTCAGAATATTGATTATTTTTATTTGATTTTTTTTTTTTCCTTAATTGCTTGGTATCGGAACTTTCAAAAAATGCTTCAACTTCTGGTGTTAAAGATAAAATGGGATGATTATTCAATTTAACCAAATACCTTTGGAATGCTCTTTTCCTAAACTCCCCTTGAAACTTTTTTGAAATCAATTTTTCTGGTAAGGGCGGTCGAATAAATTGGGGGTACTTTGCTCCTAAATTGGAATCGAGCCAATGGAAATCAGAGTACCTTCGATCAATGAAAACCCATTCGTTCTCATCATCATCTTGATTATTTGTTTCCCCATTACCTTCGTTGCTGATCGTGCTATCTCTTCTTTTAAAGCGGATGTTATATGACATGTAGGAAGTTCTCCCTGTTCCAGTCTTTTCGGGATCCTCGACAATCACATTATAATATCGCGAATTTGGATTGGTTTCCTTATTATTTTCATACTTGGTCACAAAGTTTAATTGATATTTATTTAATTTCTTGATGGCTTCTTCTTTTAATTTTTCTCTTTCTCTTGCCCTGACAGCCTTTTGTTCAAGTCTTTCTTTAATTGTTTGAAGATTAAATTGCTTGTTTTTTTTTTTTCTTTTTTTTTTAGGAATATGCATTTTCTTTTTGAAATTAATATTTTTAATCTTGCTTGTTTTTTTTTTTTTTCCTTTTGGTTCTTTTTTTTCAAAATCATCAATCATTTGACTTGTTAACTTTTCCATTAATCTGGTTTTTCTTCTATTTTTTTTTTCTTCTCTTTCTTTTTTTTGTTTTTCAGTTAATTCAATTTTTTTCGTTTTTTTTTCTATTTTAATAATTTTTATTTTTTTTTTTTTTGGTTGTCCTCTTCTTTAGCTTCTTTATGTTTTTTTGTGTTTTGTTTCGTTTTTTATTTCTTCTTTTTGTTTTTTTTCTTTAGTTTCTTTCTTTTTTTCTTTTTTCTGGATCTCTTTTGTTTCTTTTTGTTTTTTATCTTTTTTTTTTTCCTTCGCTATTTCTTCGTTGTGTTCTTTTTTTTTTTGTTCTTTTTTTTTTTTTTTTTTTTTTTTTTTTTTTTTTTTTTTTTTTTTTTTTTTTTTTTTTTTTTTTCGATTTTTTTTTGTTCTTTTTTTTTTTTTTTTTTTTTTTTTTTTTTTTGTTCTTTTTCTTTTTGTTCTTTTTCTTTTTCAGGTTCCTTTGTTTCTTTTTTTTCCTTTAATTTTCTTTTTTCTTCTTTTTCCTCTTTTTTTCCTTTTTTTTTTGCAATTTTTTGTAATTGTCTTTCTTTGGGCTGCTTTTGAGATAAGAACTCATAAAATTCTAAGACCTGTAAATAAATAGCCTTTTCATCAAGATCATTTTCAAGTAAGTCTTCCCCATCTAAATAAACAGGAATGCCTAATTCTTCTTCAGCAAGATCTAGTGCCAAATTCAAATTTGAAAGTTTGCTCTCACTACCAAGCGATTGAAAATCAATTAAGTCAGGATAGTACCTATCAATCAATCCACAAAAAGCCAAGCCATCAAGCCAATTGTCTCCAAAGTTTGTAATAGTAATCTCGTTATAAGGCTTTAGCATTCCTTGACACCACTCAAGTACTTGTTGCTTTTGATCATTAACATCTATGGATTTGGTTGTTTGCTTTGGCTGATCTTGGTTCAAAGGAGTAAACTCGATTACTTCATGATCGTCGTCGTCTTCGTCTTCTGTTGAAGAATAGTCAGACTCGTATGAAGAAGACCCACTTGTATTTGAAGTTTCTGATTCAGAAGAACCATTCGTTTCTGTCTCTTCTTCTGATCCTTCTGATTCTTCTGATTCTTCTGATTCTTCTGATTCTTCTGATTCTTCTGATTCTTCTGATTCTTCTGATTCTTCGTCGTTACTTGAAGAAGAATCATTCCTATTTCGAATACTCGTTTGAAGTTTTGGTTGTTGTGTAATGATTTGGGTTACAGAATCAGAACTTGACTCTGAAACTTGAGATGAAGATCCACTACTAGTTTCTGAAGTGCTACTACTAGTTTCGTTTTCTTCTTCTGAATTTGTCATATAACCAAACATTTGTTAATTGTTTTAAGATTCGAATTTATGAAAGAGAAAACAGTAAAAGTTTTTTTTTGAAAAAATGAAAAAAGAAAAAACTAAAAACAGAAAAATTTTCTTTTTTTACATTTTAAAAATTGTAGGAGACACCCAAAAAAATTACTTATTGATTTTAAGTTCTCTTCAATTTTGGAAAATTAAGTTTAGTATTCACAAATAAAGACAAAACAAAAAAAAATCTTCTTACTCATTTTTTCTTACAGACTCTTTTGAAACAATCCATTTTTTTTAAATTTTTATATTCAAGTGAAATAAACCTTAAAACGCTTTTTACAATAAAAATACTACTCGAAATAACTCACCGAAAAATCAACTCAATTTTACCCAACGAGACCAAAGTTCCTAATAATCTTCCTTCCCTACTTTCTTCAAAGAATGTACTTCCATATCTTTAGATATGAACAATTTCAGTTAAACGTTTTCCAAATTTTTCTGACTTGAATTGTGAATTTCTATGATCCAAAGTTATAAAACACTATTACGAAAAAAGTCTACTAATTTTTTTGAAATTTTTAATAATATGCATATTTTTAACTATTCTATTGCTAAAATACCAAAACAAAATTAAGTTGAGTATTATAATAACTGTTGAATACTTCCCTATTGGACATATTTTAAAAATAGGTAGGATAAAATATTTTCTAAAAAAAAAAAATACAAATAAAACATTTTTTGGTTAAAACAATACACAACCAATTTAAATAAAAAAACTGATATTATGGAAAGGGTAAAAATGTTTTTTAAACAATCAAATGCGGTTATATGTTTTAAACTCTATTTGAAATTGTTTTGAGATTAGACTTTTCTTGAAAACAATTTTTCATATCAAAAAGAAAAAAATCACCAAATTTTTTTACAATCTAAAAAATATCAGATAAAATCAAGATCAGAAAATTTAATATATTTTATTTAGGTAATATAATACTAAGAAACAAATTGAATTATTATCAAGAATCAATAAATGGTAGTTAAATATTTTTGGATATTTAAATACTTTTTTGAAGATTGATTTTAAGAGAGATATTTGAAAATAAAATTGCCCCACTTTCTTGGAAATAGAATAGATATATGTATATGTTGTATTGAAATATCTTTTTTAAAATTATTTTTGTTAATATCTGTTTTTTCAAGAAAGATTCTCCCCAGAGTTTGAATTTTTTCTTGTCTTTTTGTTGATTCCGATTTATTATTATTTACTTTTAAACCATATTTGGGGTTTACAGGTTAAATATTTGTTTCCCCATATTCAAATATATTTTATAGTGATTCCCTGATCCATTATTAAGAGTTAATCATATATATATATATTTGAGTTTGTATGAAATTGATTTTTATTTTCTGTTATATAAAATAACTTAAAGCTCGATTCAAAATATTAAAAACACCCAAATTCAATTTTTGAAAAAAAAAAAATATAATTTAATTAATTCTCGAAGAAATACTAAATTAGAACCTATTTACTATTTAAAATTTTAACAATTTTTTATAAATTTCAATACTCCCAAAACAAAAAATAAATAATTATCAATACAAATAAATCAAGGGTGTATTAAAAATTTTGGAGAGAGCATCAAAAAAAAAATGTATTGTGATATTTGTTTAAATTCTTTTAATAAATATTAATCGATCAAATGGTTAGATAAAATCAACTAATTTTAACTGAGTTCTTCTATTTAAAAGAACCCAACTTTAACCCAATATCAACAATTTGAAAACAATATATCGATCGAATGAAACAAGTTAGGAAATTCAAAAAATAAAATGAAAACAAAAAACTAAAAAATGAAAAAATGCTTTTCATATTTTATCAATAATCAAAATTATTTTCAATTTAAATGAAATTGATTTACTGTGATTCTTTGAATTTTTGAGATGTGTGGAAAATTTTAGAATTCTAGTTTAGATAAGCAAATTTTGGAGATTCACAGAACAAAAAACTGTATTGCTGAATTCATGACATTTCCAAACAATTATCGATTGATCAAAGGTTTTCTACGAAATGCTAATCATAAGTGATTTGTTTTATTTAATTGAACTCGACTTTAACTTATATCGATCATTGGAAAAAAAAAATATGATTAAATATCAAGAAAAGATAGTGAAATAAGATCTTTTAGTTGTAAGAAAGAAATGAAACCAAAAAACAGAATAAAAAAAACAAATGAAAAAAATAGTTTATTAAAAATTCAAAATTATTTGGAAATTTCAGAAAATGTGGTATTGCTATTCTTTTAAATGATTTTAACTGTGTTAAAAATTATGAATTTTAGTTTATATTTCCAAATATTAAATCTTGGTTCTAAAAAAAAAAATAAGAAGAAGAAACAAACTTGAACTTGTTTCCTCTATTCGTTGTTACATTTTTTTTTTGAATAAAGCAAAAAAAGCAATTTGTAAAAAAAAATTTACCAATAAATACAGTTTAACGATTTCAAAGGGATAAATCAAGGATTTTCCTTTTAAGGCACTAATATAATGATGTTTTTTCAATTAAACGAATGAAATCCATCATTTTAAGGTAGTACATAAAATACAATAAAGGTGTTCTGCCTTTTTTGTCTTGGATATTAGGATTTGCATTAAATTTTAATAGCACTTTGAGATTTTTAAGCTCTACTTGCTGCCCCAAAAAAAGATAATGCACTGGTGTGAGGCCTAAATGATCCTGATGGTCTGGGTCTGCACCGTTTTGTAAAAACAATGTTAAAATCTTTTCGATGGGTTTGTTATAGCAGCAAACTTTATGTAAAGGGGTGGTCAATTTTTTATTGACATTAACCACTGACGCGCCATGCTTTAAAAAAATCTTTACCATTTTGAGAGAAATAGTGGAATTTCTTGTATAGGAATTGTAGTTTTTCCAAGAATATCCAAGTTTCATAAACTCATCTAATTGGTATAATTGGTCAATTGTGGGTAAATTCCTCTGAGTTTTTTGAATATAATAATGGAAAACTGTATTGCCATAAAAGTTATCCTTTCTGGATGATATGTCTGCGCCCTTTTCGATCAAATATTTGATAACCTCGAAATTGGCTTCGCTGTACCAACTCGACATTGCCTTAAGGATTGGCGATACGCCATAATTGTTTGTATCGTCGATTGGCGCGCCGTTCTCAATTAATAATTTCAAAATGTCAACGTTGTTTGAATTGTTGTGGCAGTATACGTGGGTTATTGAATTGCCATGTCTATCCTTGACTCGCAAATCGGCCCCCTTCTCAATAAAGATCTTAATGGCTTGTGGATCTGAATTTCGGTTTTTTAAATAGGTAAAGAGTGGCGTTTCTCCGTCGATGTTCCTCAAATTGACGTCATCGTCCTTGTCCAGTAAATACTTCATTATCGGCGGGAATGCTCCTTCGTGTCTGCAAACCAAATGAAGCGGCGTGTTTTTCTTTGTATCCAAAATATGTAAATCGATTCCCTTGCCAAGCAGCCATTCCAAGAGCGCGACGTCGTCGTGCTTTCTCATGCAGCACCACGACAGTGGCTGCATGTGGTTCAGGGTTTGCTTGTCGATGGGGTTGCCGATCGAATGGAGATATTTGACAATTGGTATAATGTTGCCCTTTGAGATCTTCTGCTTCTGGCAAGCCACCGACACCATGTCATATTGCAAATTTTTATTATGGATATCAAATCCTTTGTCAATGAGAAACTTGATCAGCTCAAGCGATGGCGCTGTTTGGAATATTACCTGTGATACGATTGATTGCTGAGTAACAGCGGTGGGGTTGATCTTAAGCCCCTTATCAATCAAATAGCCAATTGTTTTGAAAGGGATTACCTTTTTTTTAATTAATTCAGAGAGACACGTGTTCTTGTTACGGTCCCTGTGGTTCAGATCAAGACCTAAATCGAGCAAGAGATCAATCAGCTCCTCTTCAATTTCTGTTTCCGTTTGCTTACAGATCAAGTGCAAAAGGGTTTCTTCGTTTTTGGTTTGAAACATCACAGCGGAACCAAGATTGAGAAAATACTTGATCACGCCCAAATCTAAATCTAAATTCTGTTTGCTCCTGCTGGTGATGTACTCAAAAAGCGGGGAGCACCCATTTTTGTCAAGAATGTTGACGTCTGCTCCCTTTTCGATCAGATAGTTTATGACCTCCTTGCGAACGACCCTTTGTTGGCACAAGTAATGCATGGGGGTTTTTAAAGCGTAGTCCTCATAGTGGTGATACAGCACGTTCCGTGTTTGGCAATTCACCGCTATTCCCAATTCGATCACCTTCTTCATTAACTCCAAATTTTGCGATTTCTGGCACAGGAAATGGAGAATGTTCTTGGAGCACGGATCAGAATACAGAGGCCTGTACCCGTGCTTGAGAAACATGGTAAATGTGCGCATCTCGATGGCCTTCTTTCGCAAAAATAAATAGTGCAGGGGGGTACGCCCCGCGCTGTCAAGCGGGCTGCCCCATTTATAATGCTTATAGCTCAAGATGTATTCCAAGATCTCGTGCCCGGCGTTTTCGTTCGCACACGCTAAGTGCAAGCACGTTTTCTGTTGGTAATTCCTCCGGAAGAGCAAAAATCCCTTGCCAACTAAGTACTTGATAATTTCAAGACTTGGGTTTTCGCTTTGGCATGCACACTGAAGTAGATCGCTAAGAAAGATGTTCAAATTCTTATGATTGTACCCCCGTTTATGATACGTTTGCAAATCTTCCAAACCAATCGTCCCTTTTAACAGAAAATAATGTAAGACAGTGTTACCATATCGATCGCAAGCATTGATCTTTTCGAAATTAAAATTCTTCGAAATTAGTTCAAAGTTGTTTGTCTTGATAAGTTCAATTTCGTTGGACAAGAATTCACTTTTTCTCGAGGAAAAATCATTTTTTCTTTGCCATCCGATCTTTTGCCTTATTCCTATTTGGATTTTTTTTTTTTTTTTTTTTTTTTTTTGTTTTTGTTAAAGCCGTAAGATTGAGAGACGGTTTTGTTAATGAACAAAGGTATTAGCTGAGAAGAATTGTGAGGAGGGGTGGTTTATTTTTCTGTGTTTTTTTTCTTTTGATCTACTTTTTGTTGAAGAATAAATTGAACAAAATTTTCACCTCACTTTCCTTCCAGAAACAAAAATCTTCAAAATAATTTGTGTAAAGCTGTCTTGGGTTTTTTAATTCTTTAAATAGGTGATCCTATCATTTTTTTGGAAACCATGGAATTAAAAAACTCTTTCTTTTGTTTTTTTTATTTTTCTATTCATATTGAGGAGTGAAGTTTCAACAAATTTTTCTCCTGTTTATAAAATGGTTTCTTTCAGTACAAGCTTTTTTTTTTTTTTTTGGAAAGAGAGGTTGGTATTTGGATTTCAAGTGGGTAAAAGTTTTCTCTTCTTGATTTTCTTTTTATTTTGATACAACAGTTCGATACATTAATTATAATTGCTCATTGTTTTTGGTTTGTCTTGAGAAAGAACCTTTTATTGTTTCTGTAAAACATTTTTATTCTTTATTAGCAATGACAAATTAAAGTAAGACTTGGAGAATTGAAAAAGAGAAAACAAGTACATATTTTATCCCACTTCAATTTAAAAGACCATTAATGAAAATTTTGTTCATTTTTCCTTTCAACTTACAGTATTTCTTGTTAGGTGTGTTGAGTATTACTCTTTTCGTATTCGATAAAAGCCATTTGTTTTGTTCAACAAAAAGAAAAAAAATGTTTTTTTTGGATTTCCTAATGATCTTGTTAACAATTGTTTTGGGGAATTGGAATTTTTTTCACAAGAATGGTTTTAAAAAGGAATGGGGATTTGATCCATTTCTTGATGTTTTTATCAATAAATGGAAAATGAATCATAAGTTTTATTTTTTATATCGAAGAAAAACAAGTAAAATAAGAAAAAAAGTCACTTATTTGTTGATTTTTTTAAATACAACAATAGTAGTTATTATAGGTGTTCAGATTAAAGCCTTTTGATTGTAAATTTCCGTTTAGGGTTGATTTTTTAAAATTTGAATTTGCCAGAATTGGAAATGTTAAATGATATTTAAATAGTAACAGTAATCAAAATAATGTGTGCACCATGACTATAATCTGTTTTTCAAATATAATCCTTGCTTTTTTTCTTCTTGTTCCAAGGCAACATCCAATTTAATACCCAGTAATATACCTAGGTTCAAATCTATTTTGAAACTAAACCCCTTGATATTTTCTGTAAAATTGAAATTCAAAATTCTCAGTTGAGAATTTTTTGTAATTTTTTGTTTTTTTGAATTTTTTTGTTTTTTTTATTATAAAATTTTCTTTGATTTACTCTATTTTTTTGAGATAAATTTTGCAATTTGATCCTTCATTTTTAGAATTTCTCTTTAAATAATAGAACTTTAAGAAACCAATACCATATTTTTTAAGGTTTATTATTGGTTTCTTTGATTGGTTAATGTATCACTCTTCGAAACCAAAAAAAACACGCTTTTTAATTTGATACACGGATTAGACGTTTATGTACGCATTATTTTGACCTCCTTAAAAAAGGAAAAATTTTCATTTCATTTTTAATTTCCTTTTACAAATAGAATCCATAAATTACAACACACTTCTTTGAAAACTCAATTTGTAAATAAAATATTGCCATTTCCACTTTTAAGACACAAACTTTCAAAAAAAATTTAAGTACAAAAAAAAATCATAAATGAAGGCATATTTATTAAAAGTTTTTTTTTCACAAATTATTTTACTAGAATTTGAATTTTGTGCCTTAATATGAGATTTTTATTGTGCCTTAAATCCAATTAAAAGTTTGTGTCTTAAAAGTGGAACTGATTGTATTCAGATAAGGCTTTTTGTACATTTATATTGTCAAAATAATATAATCCAAAAAGTTTAGTCTGTATTTCAAAATAAAAACACACGATTCTTTTTTTTAAAAAAAAACCCAATATACCGAAAAATATCCTTGAAACTGATGATTGGTAATAAGCATATTATGTATCGATATCTGTAATTTCACTTATTAAAAAAGAAATTCTACAGAACGGCGACCTTTTCAAACATCTCCAACATACGAATATAACATTCAATTATAATATTGTATATTTTTTATAATTATTTACAAACTTAAATTATTCTATTTCTACTATAAATTAGATCAATTCTTTCCGAGTAGTTGTATATTTCCCTTTCTTTTTCGGTTTTGATTTATTTTGTTTTTTTTTTTCTTCGCTACATAGAAAAAATAAATACTGGAAATTACAATCAGCCAAAACTAGAAATTGGATTTCATTTGATCTTATTTATAAATTATAATTTCAAATTTATCATAATTTTATACAATTAAGAAAAGATAGCTATTAAACTCATGGAAATCCGAATACCCCCATTTTCAAAATTACCGACTTTTGAAAAAAAAACCTATATTTAGGTTTTTTTTTCTTTGAAATAAGTTACAACCAATGAACTGTTGATTGAACATTAAGAAATAAAAAAATAATAAAAGTTAAAACAATTTACAGAAAAAAATGCGGAAAATATTTTCAAGGGCAAAACATGAAAAAATAAATATATAAAATGATAAAAAATATTTCAAAAGAAGAAAAATAACAGTATTTCAATTTAATTTCACAATATATTTTAAATTAAATATTTTATTTTATTTTTGAAATTGAAAAATATGTTTCCAAATATAGAATATTAAAAAAATAGATTCAAATAATCTCTCCAACAAGTCAAATAAAAATTTCAAAAATTTAGAATGATATATGAAAAAAAATATTACTGAAAATTATCATTTTTTTTTCACTTCCAATTAATATCTAATACAGTTGTAAATCTTTTTGAAAATTGTCATGTTTAATAATGTTTATTATACGAGTGTATTTCAAAAATACAAAATTTGGAGATTTTTTTTGAAAATAATTTCTGATTCAAGTTAAATTGAAGTTCTCAACCGGTCTTTCAAGGATAATATTAACTCAATTTTGTTTTTGTTTTTTTTTTGAAACTAATCTGATTTTTATCAAATAAATTGATTTTTTGATTGTTTTTACTTAACATTTTTTTATATATACTAATATTTGGATTATAAATGGGAAAAATTTTCACTTCATTTGCAATTTACTATTTCAAATAAAGTTTTTCAATTACAATATACTTCTTTGGGGACTCAATTAACTAAGTAAAATATAGAAAAGGGGGTGATTTTTTCCCCCTTTTTAGAACAAATATATCTTTCTTTTCATTAAAAATCAAAATTTTGGGTTTCAATACAATTTAATCTGGGATTTATTGTAGTATTTTATTCGAAAACCCAAATGAATAGTAAATTGGGAAAAATTTGGGGTTTTTTTAAAAAAATAATAAAGATTTTGATGCAAAAATGATCTTTCATTTTTGGAAATAGAGGGTTGGTGGATTCTATATCAAATATTTGTTTACTTTTCACTAATTTTAAAATGACATAATAATAATAAAACAATAATTACATTTTTTTGTAATATTTACCAATTATAAGTTTTCAGGTGAAAATAGCAAACTTCTTAAATTTAAACCCGATATAAAAAATAGATAATAAAAACTTATCAAAAATACATACAGATTTTCTAGTTTCGACCCAGAAGAAATTGTCTTGGTTACTTTCTTTTTATATACCTCTATTTCATTTTTAGATACAAATGCAGACAAATTTGTGAAAAATATCTCATTTTTTTTTTCATTTTTAGAACTCACTGTATAAAATTATGTGAGAATTACCAACCACCAACCAATGATAATAATATTATCCATTTAATTACATTTGCAAACATAACTCGTTCGTTAATAGTAAACCCAAAAAAATCTTCTAGTAAATATAATGACAATTTTTTAAAAATTAACTTTATCTTGGAATTGAAAAATGTTGTAATAAACTGATTATAACAATACCTTACTTAATTTTAAACCTGTTTTTAGAAATGAATTATTGTTTTTAAAAAGTTTGATCCATTTTTTTTTCATGTTTACAAAAAGTTTAAAAGCTAACATATTTTTGAATTATTTAAATAATTATTTTTTTTGAATAAAGAAATCTTGTAATATATGAAGAATGTATTCAAAAGAGCCTTATAAAGGAAATCACAAATTTTAAAACACCCAGTATAAAAGATATACTAAATTAAAAAAAAATTATTTAGTTATCATTTTCTTCAAGGCTAGGATAAAAAAATGACAAAAAAGAAAAAATCTACAAATTTGATTTAATTGGCTTATATTTTAGATCAACTTCTTGTAGTTTTCTTATTCTTTCAATTTTTTCTATTTTAAAATTTAGAATTAAATATTATTTGTTATTCAAAATGACTTTTTATGATGATGAGAGAGTTTATAATTATTAAATTTTGAAGCGCCGTGGGATAAACCAAATTCGTAATATTTTATGTAGATCAAGTATAACAACTTATAATAATTTTCAAAAAAAGTGAAAATTAAAAGAGTATTTTAATCAACTGTCACATTCAATTTGAATATTTTTAACAAACAATAATAATAAAAAATTTGAGTATGAAAATTTATAGATCAAATTGATCAATTTGTTTGAGTTTGGTAATTTAAAAATGGTTTTGGGAAATTCAATCTTATTGAAAAATTTTTAGAATTATTAAAAAATTTTGGTAAAATTTTATATGTTTTTTGTTATTTATTTTCCAGGATAAAAGAGGAAATATATTTTTTTGTTTTTTGTTTGTTATGCATTGTGTTTTAATTATTGGTATCAACTAGCACGTTTCAAATAATAATTCTTTCAATTTTGTCCATTTCTTTAAATCGGGATGATTAGAATTCCCGATAAGTGATATTCAAACTATCACCCAATTGAAATTGTAATCTGTATATTTTTTTTGAATTTATTAAAATAAGGCTAGTTATTTAGTTCACCTTTTCTAGGATATTAATAATAATTTCTACTATATTCAATATATAAAAATAATTTGTCAAAATGATCTATTCCTTAATTATTTTATTTATTAAAATAAATCATTTTTTTTAGCTGCTAATTCACATTGATAAATGTGTCAATTGATGAAATATATTTATCAACTAAAAAGTCCTTAGATTGTTGATCGTACCTTTATATTAATAGCTAAATTTTTATTTTTTTTGGAAAATTATTGAATTTTTTAGGGATCTAGTAATCATTTTTAATTGATTAGATCATGATTTCGTTACTGTTTTATTATTCATATGTTTTTTTAGAAAATTGAACAATGAATCGGAATATGTTTTATATTCACTAATACATACTGAGGGTTTTAGATCTCTTCTTCAGAGATTTTTATCCCCTAAAATTGAAAAGAATTGTACGTTTTGGGCTCAACTTCCATCTTAAAACTAAGAAATTTCATAAATTATCTAAATAGATATTCTTATGTTTATGTTCAGAATAAAAGAAAAACAAAATTTTGTAACTTATGCAAAAAATATTTAAACCTAGAAATTATTGAAGAGATCGATCATTTTTTATGGGACTGCCCATTCTATAAAGAAAATCGAATAATTTGGATTGAAGATTTAATTCAAATTAACAAAAATAATAAGAATAATATTTTTGATATTATTCGAAATAAAGACTCATTGTTTATTTTATCATTAGTTAATGATAAAGAAAATTATGATTCTTTATTGAGATTTCTAAACAAAAATTTAGAAATTAGGGCTGTAAGAGGAAATTGATTTACTCCCTTCAAAAATAAAAAAAAAAAAAAAAAGAATTGTACTTTTTATAGTTTAGATATATTTATTAAGCTACAAATCAATATATATGTGCAAAAATGATTTCGAAATTGTTCATGATTTGAAGTTACAATTGTGATATTTTGATTAACTGTGATACTTTTTTGGTAAGTGCCCAAGAGCCAGGAAATTTAACTCTATATTAGATGTTTTATTTAATGATAACACAATCCATTTAAGAAACAATTGGGAATGTTTGAGTTTTGATTGAATATTAAAAAGGTTTTTTCGATTTTCTATTAACAATTCTACCCCAAATCGCTTCACTTCTTTATTGAATACAATAGAATGTAACTAAATACACCAAATATATAGATCAAATTTCCTGACCCTTGGGTACTTACCAAAAAAGTATCACAGTTAATCAAAATATCACAATTGTAACTTCAAATCATGAACAATTTCGAAATCATTTTTGTACATGTGTGCAATCTAAAATAAAATTCAGAAATTTTGAAAAAAAATGAAAAGAAATTAATAAAAAGGTAATATTTTAAGTATTCTATTGGACAATTCTTCGCTCCTTGATTGATCAATTCACAAATGAAAATGGCTCGTAAAAATTTTTCATTAGTGTCTGTAATGGGACATGGTCCTTAAGTAGAACTGAGTTTTGACAAAGAAAAATATTTTTACAAGATCTCTAAACAAATCTTTTTCTAAAGAACAAAATAATAGTTAGAGTTTTCTTTTATTTCTTCAATCTCGTATTACATTTTTAAACAAGATTTCTCACAAAAAAATTTATATTCAAGCAAGTTCAAAGAAAATTCTGATTCAGAAGTGTAAAATTAAGGAAATCAGAACCTACAATATAGAATGATTATTACATTATCCTTTTTCCAAATAAAACACAAACTAAAAAAACCTAAATTTTAGATCTAAAATTTAGGTTAACAATATTTCTAAATAGAGTATGTTATTAAGAAAAGGTGAAATATTGAAAATCCATTTCAACGGTTCATGTCAATTTAAGAAATTCAAAATTTCCAAGAAAAAAACAGACAAATCAAAAAAAGGGTTTTAAAACATTAGATCAAAAAATTTGAAAAAATTATTCCAATTTTGTTCTAAGTCTCTAAAAACAGTTTTTTTGTTCAAAATTAAAACTACTTTCAAGATCGTTCTGTTTTTTTTTTCGTTTAACCATCGAAATTAATTGAATGAATTT
Organism: Anaeramoeba flamelloides; assembly: GCA_027625915.1. Taxonomy (NCBI): domain Eukaryota; family Anaeramoebidae; genus Anaeramoeba; species Anaeramoeba flamelloides. Next base: position 333,528 of record JANTQA010000044.1, read on the forward strand.
AAAGAAAATCTAATTAGAAATGATTTTCTCAGGAGGAAAAAAAGTCTTTTTCAAACTTTGTTTATTTCTTATTGTCTTAAGATCATCCATTTTTTTTTCTTTTTTCTTTCTTTGATTGTTGAAAAATTCCAAAAATGGCAAGCAATAATCTAAGTCCAAAACCACAACAAAAGGAAAAATACGCATCTACAAACAACATTTTTCAAAAAAAGAATATAAATAGATCTCTAATACCCATAATTAGCCAAACATTTCGATCCTTTAATCTTGGTACTGAACAAAGTTATGGATTGCAATTCAAGGAATGGAAACAAGGCAAAACAGAACAATCAAAAACAAACTACAACAACCTTAGCATTACGAATAGCCTTGAACAATTCTATTACAACAAAACAGTCAAGCCCAAAAGAACTATTCCAAATAAGCAACAGGTTGAAAAAACCAATAAACTTTTGCATAACAAGGTTTCTTCTTCTCAGAGCACAGTTTTAAAAAAAACAAAACAGAGATCAGAAATTTTCAATCAAAAATTGTTGGAAATTCACAAACCAGAACCACAAGAAAATGTTTCTGTACCAAAAATTGAGAAAAATTTGAGGAAAATTTGGCAATTTGTTCCAAACAAAATCGAAGAACCAAATTTTACTCAATTTAAGAACAATCGTAAGTTTTTTTCACTTTTTGATCTTGAGAAATATTTTTTCGTTTCAAAATTTAAAATATTAATTTTGAAAAGTATCCTTTTGGAATTCTCGGTTCCTCTGAAACAAATTTGTAATTACAAACCCAAACACTCTTCAAAATAATTACATTTTAACATATTGAGTTTCATTCAAAAATTCAAAATTATCATTTTTTAATTTTTTTTGCTAATTTATTTGTTTGATTTAAATTCTTAACTAAATAGCAAAAAATTTAACAAATATAAACCAAAATTCTTTTTCACCCTTTTTTAATTTTGAAAAAGAAGAAAAATCACAACAAGAAAATGTACAAAAACAAAAACAAAAACAAAAACAAATCGAAAGCCAAAAACAAAAACAAAAACAAAAAGAATTTTCTCAAACTCTAGAAACATTTCAGTCTTTCCAAAACTATAAACCAAAACAAGTCAAAAGAAAGAACTCGTTAACTGATTCAAAACAAATATACTCTTCTATAAGAAACCCAAATAATAATCGAAACAAACAAGGAAGAATGACCACTCGAGAGCACCCACTTGGGGAAAATCCCAGTCGTACTTTGTTTGTTCGTAATATTGATTCCAAGACAAGCGACGACGAGCTGTATCAAATATTCCAAAAATATGGCAGAATTTCTTCCATTTACTCGAAAACCAAATACAGGGGATTTGTGATGGTGCAGTTTTGCGATCTTCGAGATGCCACAACTGCGATTAAAATGCTTCAGGGGTATACGATCCATTCAAGGAAAATTGACATCCATTTCTCCATTCCAAAATGTAATAAAAAAAAGTTACCCATTGAAAACGAAGGATGCTTGCGATGCCAAAATCTGCCAATGACATTGCCGGAGAAAGAAATTTGGAATCTTTTTGCAATTTATGGAGACATTCGAGGAATTTCAGATTCTTTGGATTCCAAAGACAAAATAGTTGAATATTTCGATATACGTGACTCCGAGAAAGCTTTTCAAGAACTTGATATGAAAAGAATAAGGGGCAAAACGATTAGGTTGCTTTTTTATAAAAAGCCAACAATTCAGTTAAATTCACCAAAGATCGAAACATTTAAGGAAATGAATTCTCTCGATAATAAACAGAGACAAGTACAACAAGAGAAATACCATCCAAACCAACAGCAACAGCAACAGCAGCAACAAACACAAATAATTAAATTATATCAATTCCATCAACAGCAGCAACAGCAACAGCAACCACGATCACAACAACGCGGGCAGCAACAACAATACCAAAACACAGATTTTTTTCAAAATATCCATTATTTTCCTCAAAAAAACCAAACTAACCAACAACAACAGCAGGAACAGCAGCCCCAACAAAGGCAAACATATGTATACCCACAATATGGATATGCCCAACAGATGTATTTTCAAAATAGCCAGCCCTATTATGAACAAACTTCTTCAACACAGTATTTTCCAAATAGCCAATCTCCTTTTAATTAATTAATTTTGAACATAAGTTTTTTTATTTGATTTATTTGCATTTTTTTTTTATTTATATATATATATATATATATCTTTTTATCAATTTTTTTTTTTAATTTTTGAAATATTTTAATTCTATTTGAACTCGAACGGTTTGTTATTCTATGAGATGATTATTATTTTTTTTCTGTTTTTTTTATTTTATTTTTTTAATAGTTATTATTAGTACAAATTATTGATTATTTTTTTTTTCTTTTGATGAAAATTTGAACTTTTTTTAAGATATGAGAAATTATTTTAAAAAATAAAATCTAATCAATATTTTGTAATAATAGATAGAATTGAACAATAAATAAGAGTTACAATATCAAAATATTTTGTATAATTTTTTTTATGTTTTTTGATCTTTTTTTTTTTTTTTTTAATTGATTTCCAATTATTTATACAACTTAAAAATTGAACATATAGATTTTTATGTATCTTGTATAAAATAAGTTTTTGTTTTAAAAAACTTGCTAAAATAAGTAGAATCAGATTTTAATCAAAATTTGATCACATCTTTTTTTTTTTTTCAATTGCCCCACGAAAAAGTTTTAGATTTTTGAAAGCCAATTAAAAAAAAGTGATAACTAATTGTTTTATCACCACCCATGATTTTATAATTCTTTCTGGATATATACATTTCTTCTTTCCAATCTACAAAAATGATTAACTCACTATAAACAATATTTTGAACATTTTCATTATCAGGTGGAATAATTAACTCCTTTAGATTAGCATTTTTCAAAGACAACTAAATATCAAAGATTTTCATTGGCTTTATAATAGTATTGGAGATTTTTTTGACAGTTTATTCCAGTATTCAAATCAATAAAATATTTCCAAATTTTTGGATCATAAATCATTTTTTCTTTTCTTTTTTGTTTTTTGATACTTTTTTTTTACAAAATATCATATAGAAAAAAAAATAACGATTTTGGAAAAGACAAATAATCACTATGAAAATTGAAACTATGTAATATCTGTTAAAATGAATTTAATAAGTTGTAAAAAATCTTGTTTTTAACATTTTTCAGTTAAAATTCAGTAATAAAAAATCGGTAATGCTATTTTCAAAAATTGTGACACACTTTTTTTAGTTTGTGATTTTATTTTTTTTTAATTTTTAAAATATTAGTTTTATATATAAACCCCAATTCAAAATTTTTAATACACCAAAATTCAATTTGTGAAGAAAAAAAAATATTTAATCAATTCAAGAAGATTTACCAGATTAGAACCATTCACTAATTGAAATTTTAACACATGTTTATAAATCACAATACTCACAAAATAATAAATAAATAATTATCAATAAAAATAAATTATCGGTGTGTCAAAAATTTTGGAGAGAGCAAAACAAAAAAATTCATTAGTAAATTTGTTTAAATTCTATTAGGATTATTGATCGATCAAAGGTTAGATACTACCAACTAATTTTATTTGAGTTCTTCTATTTTGAACAAATTAACTTTAACCAAATATCAATCGTTCAAAAAAATTTTGATCCAACCAAACAAATTACGTAATTCAAACAATGAAATGAAAACAAAAACTAAAAGATGAAAAAATGATTTTCATATTTTACAAAAATCAAAATTATCTCCAATTTCAATGAAATTGTATTATTTTGATTGTTTGGAACGTTTTAGCTGTGTGGAAAATTTTGAATTTTAGTTTATATATATTCGAATGATTTAAAAGTGAATTGCAAATTATTTTTAATTATTTGTTGTTCTTGAATACTAAAGGATATTTTTTATTATCAATTTATTATTTCAGGCTAGTCACAATTTTTGAAATCGTGTTAATATAAACTAAAATTCAAATTTTTTAAGACACCTATACCAGTTAAAGGATCAAAATCTTTAACAATTTGATTTAAATTGGAAATAATTTTGATTGTTGAAAAATATGAAAATCATTTTTTCATCTTTTAGTTTTTGTTCTCATTTTATTTTTTGAATTACGTAACTTGTTTGGTTGGATCTAAATTTACTTTAAAAATTGATATTAGGTTAAATTTGAGTTGTTCAAAACATAAGAAATCAAATAAAATCACTTGATTTTATGAAACAATTTGATTAAATAATGATTGTTAATAGAATTTAAACTAAATTTACGAATACATTTTTTTTGTTTTACTCTCTCCATAATTTTTAAAAGAACAATAATTGATTAGTCTTAATAATTATTTAATTTTTATTTTGTGAGTATTTTAATTGATAATCAATTGTTAAAATTCCAATTAACCAATGTTTCTAATTTGGAATTTCACATAGAATTTATTTTAATAGATTTTTTTTTTTAAAAATTGAATTTTGATGTGTTCAAAATGTTGAAATTTAGTTTATATTAACACCATTTCAAAAACACAGACTAGCCCGAAATAATAAATTGAAAAAAAAACTATCCTTTAGTTTTCAAGAACAACAAATAATTAAAAATAATTTGCAATTCACTTTTAAATCATTCGAATATATATGAAAACCTGGTGTTTTCAAAATGAAAATCAAAAACGTAAAAAAAGGTGTACCAGAATTTTTGAAATGAGCATTAATGATTTATAATTATTGAACTTTCACTGAAAAAAAGTTAAAAAAAAGATTTTTTATGAATAATTAAATTCATTTTAACAGATATTACAGAGTTTCAATTTTCATAGTGATTATTTGTCTTTTGGAAGATCTCTTGTTTTTTCCACATGATCTTTTTAAAAAAAAAGTATAAGAAGAAAACAAGCAAAAAAAAAAGTATCAAAAAAAAAAAAAAAAAAAAAAAAAAAGAAAAAGAAAAATTTTCCTTTACCTTGGCTACTCCAAAAAAAAGAAAGTTTTTCAAAAAAAAAAGAAAAAGAATATTAAAAACAAAAGAAAAACAAAAATTAGAAAAAATGATACTAAAATTTGAAAAATTAGAAAAAATGATCCTGATCCAAAAATTGTAAATATTTCTTTGATAAGAATAATCGGAATAAATCCTCAAAACAACTTTCATTAATATTTTAAAGCGAGTCAAAATTTTTGAAATCTAGTTTATATGAGCTGTTTCCCAAAAGTATTGCAAATTTATTTTAAAATATCTTTATAAAAAAAAAATATGTTTAAAATAATATTTAAATCTAAAATATTATTAAAAATAATTTATTGGCTCGGCGAATTAATCCAATTTGTTTATTAGTATGTTATTACTTAAATAAAAGATGATGAAAATTTTAGATCTCTATTTTTTATGATATTTTTTTAGGTAAAAATTTATAATTAATCTAAACCATTCTAACCAAAAAATAATTTTCCTATAAGGTTTAATTTTTATAAATTTTACAACAGAATAAAAATAATATGAGTATATTTTATTTTTTTAAATGAAATTTATGTGTTGCCATATTTCTAGCATGTTATTGAAATTGGGAGTATATTTTTTTTTCAACAAAACAACCAATTTATTTTTCATTTTTTGAAAATATATTGAAGAAACTATTTTTATATAAATATCATATTTGCTAACCTACCCAGTATAGATATTCTCTCTATTATATATTGTTAAATAAGCAATATATCTACTAAAAAAGAGATATTTTTATGAAATATAAAACAATATACCACAATTCTTTGACCAACCTAAATTTTTATATCAATTGGATTTTTTAAAAAATGTTATTTTTTAGATAATATTAGTATTTTTTTTTTGAATTATTGTGATTTTTTTTTAAATAATTACTGAAAGCCTCTAATAACAAAAACAGTTATTTATATATTCTTTCAAATATATTTGTTATTTATATTTATATTTTATTTCTTATGATTGATAAAAACCTTAAAGTATAATAAATAATTCTTTAAAGTAATTTAGAATTTCTTATCAATATTTTTCCTATAGAGTTAATATTTCAATAATTATTCTTGATTTTTTAAAACTTCTATATTATTTATCCTATTTTTAATTTAAAAATTCATAAAAAGTAAATTGATATAATTCTTTATAAAACTATATAGTATTAATTCTTTTATTTTCCCATACAGTTTTAAACTATTATTTATTTATTTTTCTTTTCAAGAAAATCTATATTTTACTTCTTAAAATATAATCTACCAAAAAAAAAAAAAAAAACGAATTTTGAATATTTATTTGAAAGTTTAAATAATTATCAAATTATTTGGACAAGGAATTTCACTGTTTTGATTTTTTGATTGTTTTTCTTGTAAAAAATAAACCAATAAATTAAATTTAAGGAGACGAGTTATGAATACAAAATCAAGTTTCCTATTTCCAACTATTTAAGCTGATAATTTACAAAATTTTTACTTATATTGAAATATTTTTCATTTTTATTTTTTTGTCTTTTTCTTATTTTATATCGTTATTAATATTATGATAATAAATACATAAATTATCGAAGAAAAATAATTTATACAACTTTACAAATATATAAACCCAATAATATAAGCAAGGTCTTTTCATTCAAGCAAATTATTTTTATTTATTTATTTTTTTTTTAGTAAGGATTTTCTGATTTTATAATTTTAAGATAAAAATCTTCAACTTCATTGATTGTTTTAGATTTTTTTCAAAATTCAACTTTAAAATATATAAAAATATTTTGGAAAAAATTTGTCAAATTGATTTTCCAAAAAATTTAAATTTAATTGTAATCATACTGAAAAAAAAACAAATCTTGTTTTTTTTTGTATTATAAAAATTGCTTTAGATGATCAATTTGATAAAATTATTCCATTTGACAATTTTTTTCCACCTTAGTAATTGAGAAAGTAAAATAATATTTGTAATAGGAGCCCAATTGTAAAAAAAATTAAGAAATATCACAAATTATTATTTTTTAGTTACCTATTAAAAACAAACTTTTCAAAAATAACTTTTTTTATGTGTAAAAAAGGCGATAAGTTACTTAAATCTTATTATTTGAGCTCTAGATCGGTCAGTATTTCTTTTTTGATAATAATTTTATATTTGAATAAATTAATTTTTTTTTATTTACTTTCCATGAACTTTTTGCCAAAAATTTGGTAATATATAAAAGTATTATTTGTGAATCAGATAATTCTTCTTAAAATAATTACTATAATTCCAAACTTTTATTCAAGTGATAATAATAATTTTTTTGATAAAAAAAAAAACAACAAATAATTTCAAGGTTTCCAAATAAAGTTTTTAAAAATTTAAGTTGATCGTTTTATTTTTAAAAAAAAAAATTTTTATAATTCTTTTTTTTAAATTATTATTTTTTTCTTTATCGTCCAAAAAACTTTTGATGAGTATAATTATTTTATACCTATTATCTATTTTTGAAAAATTAAGTTATATATATATAAAACAAAAATAATGAAAATTTTACAATTTAAAATAAATGTTAAAATTACTGAAAAAATTTTAGAAAATTAATAAACTATATTCCAAAAATTTTGACACAGTTTAAACAGTTGAAAGAATAATAATACTACACTTTACATTCAATTTAGAAAGAATTTTGATTATACAAACTATTTCATTTTTTGTATTTTTTGTTCTGTTTTCATTTCCTTTTTCCCAGTGGCCTAATCTGTTTCGTTATACTGTAGTCAAAATAAAGCGTGCAAAAAAATTTAATGCGTGTTTCAAAATAAAAAGCGTGTTTTTTTGTTATAGAAAACCTATACATTAACCAATCAAAGAAACCAATAATAAACCCTAAAAAAACATGGTATTGGTTTCTTAAAGTTCTATTATTTAAAAAGAAATTCTAAAAATGAAAGATCAAATTGGAAAATTTATCTCAAAAAATAGAGTAAATTTTTTTCAAAATTTTAATAATAAAAAAAACAAAAAATTTCAAAAAAATTGAGAATATTATGGAAAATTTTTAACAAAATTCATGAATAATTTAAATTTTACTGAAAATAAGAAGACCTTAACTTTCAAAATTGATTTGGGTAAGGTATAATGTTTGGTAGTAGATTGGATGTTACATTGGTACAAGAATAAAAAAAAGCACGGATAATATTTTGAAACACGGATTATAGTCGCTGTGCACGCATTATTTTGATCACTGTATACGTAATTTTTTTCTATGGTTGATAAAATGTTTCTGTTGAGTTTGTTAAATTGGAAAATCACATAAAATTGGTTGGTGGTATCTTATCATTTGATCGATCAATAATTGTTGGTGAAATTTCAACAAATTAACCAATAAAATTTTTTGTTTTGCTCTCTCATTATTTTGGACACACTGATTTTTTTTGAGATTTAAATTTTTTTCTTTTATTTGGATGAAAATGATTACTTATTAAAACATTAATACCCAGGAAGTTAAATGTGTTTTTGTCTTAGGTTTGAAAAAATACAATAAATTGAGTTTTATTTTGCCTATTTTTGATTTTGGGTGTATCCAAATTTTTGGAATGGGGTTTAATTAAATTTATATTAATTATGCTATTTTTTCTTTTTTTTTCATAATTTTTTAAAATATTATTATTATTATTAAATATAACATTTAAAAAACCAAAAAACAAAAGCACATCTAATAAATTCATCCAATTTAATTAAATGAATTTGTAATTTTTTTTTTTTTTTTTTTTTTGTTATATTCATTCTTGATAATATTTCTTTCGTTTCGTTTTGTTTTATTTTTCTTGGTAAAGGGGGAGGTTCCTTTTTTCAGTGCCTTTTTTCATTAACGTTTTGCTATTTTCATTTTTTTTTATTTGAGTTTGTTTTTTTAATCTGTTTACTTTTGCATCTTTCTTGAATTTTTTTTTTGATAAAGTATGTGGTAATTTATGCTTTACTTTTTTTTGAATTAATAGATTGTTGATCAATTTTTTCATCGATTTTTTTGAGTTAAACTTTCCTTTTTTTCATTTTCTTTTTTTATTCTCTTGTTGGTTCTTTTTATTTTTCTGTGTATTTCTATTTTCTTTATTAAATTGTGTAAATTTTTCATTTTCATTTTTTTGAGAAATTTTTATCTTTTGGTTTTTGCAGATATTCTTTCCATTTTGATTTTCATTCTCTTTTGTTTTCTGGAATTTTTTCAGTCTTTTTAACTTTTCATCTTTATTTAATTTTTTTAGCAAAGATGGCTGTAAATTTTTATTTCCTACCTTTTTGATCATTATTTTGGAATTTCTTGATCGTTCCAGTATTTTTATTTCCATTTTGAACACCAGAACCATTTTCCTTATTTTTTAAAATTTTCTTTAGTCTTTTTAACTTTTCATCATTATTTAACTTTTTTGGCAAAGGGGGTGGTTTGCTTTTATTTACAATTGTTTTTTGATTCTTATTTTGAGATTCCTTGATTTCTTCATTGCTCTTTTCTCCACTTCCATTTCCATTTTCATTCTTATTCTTATTTTCATTTTCATTTTCATTTTCATTTTCATTCTGATTCTTATTCTTATTCCCGTCTTCATTTCCATTTCCATTTTTTCTTTCTTATTCTCATCTTCGTCTTCGTCTTCGTTTTCATTTTCATTTTCATTAGTTTCCGAATTTTTTTCATCCTTTTTAACTTTTCAATTTCATCTAATTTTTTTGGAATTGGGGGTGGTGAATTTTTCCCCTTTCTTAATTCATTAAGGACATCCAATTCAACTAATTTTCTTGATAAGTGACCCCTTTGCATTAAGTTGTGAGAATAATGAAATTTTGAGAATTTATTTTTAGGAATTCCATTGATTTGTTTTCTTCTCTTTATTACTATAGTCTTTAAAATTAAAATTCTTGCTACTGATGCCAGTGTTCGATTTTAAAGTTTTTTGCGAATCCCAGCTATAGTCAGAAGTAAAGGTGGTGTTGCTTTGCACTTTTAATTGGAAAATTGATTCTCCAAAAACAGAAATGCCAGAAACTGCGCCAACTTTAGGAGGAGACAATTTCTTTCAGATTTGATACATTGATAAATTCATTGCTAATTGATTAATAATTTTCTTCCTTAATTTAGCATTCACCCTCTGCTTTAATAATTTTGGGTTTGATTGGATACGAAGACCAATAAAATCGCGAAAACTTTCAAAAAATGATAACTTGTCCTCTTCTGTCAGGGCACAAATAGTCACTGTTTGCTTTTTGCCAACAATTAGAAACATATTTGGGAATTTCGGAAAGGGGGGCATTTCTTGGATCCAAGAAGTGTCAGTATTAATGAATTTTTTCATTCGATACTTGCCCAAAGACTTTGAAGCCCAGATGATCACATCACTAAACAAAAAGAGATGCCGTTTTTGGATCGATCCATAAGGGTTAACCTTGTTTACGGGCAAGTCCAAAAGCAGTTTTCTATTTTGCTTAACAACATCCCACCCGATAACATTCTATTGTAACTCGTATAATTCTCTTTGAGATTCCAAAACATTTAGATGCTCGTTAATCCTTTGCGCGATGTTTTCAATAAAGCCAATGGCTTCTTTTGTAGGCGCATAATCAGGATGAAGAGGATCAATGTGCTTGAGGGCTTCAGACAGCAGCAACTTGTATCTTGGTAATCGCTGAATTGGCATAATCAAGTATGAAGTGATGTCAAGGTTAAGCGCCTCGGGAGTGTGTTTAACTTCCAAGAGCCAACTGCTAAACTTTTCTTTTTTGCTTCGTAAATGCGCTAACAGTTTCAGCCCCTCGTCATAGCCCTCACAATAGTTTTGATAAAGATTAACAATAACTTTAAACCCCTGAAAGCATTTTCCCAATCTTGTATTATGGACCAATTCTTGATCGGTGGCAACTACGTCTTCTTTTTTCTTTTCTTTCTCTTTCTCTTGTTCTTCTTTATTAGACTGTTTATTTTGGTCTTCTCCATTTTCTTTTTTGCTTTCTTCTTCTTTTTCGTTTTCTCTTTCTTTATTACCACCACTCACTTCTTCTTCTACCTCTTGTTTATTTTCTAATTGATCTTCTTTTTTTGTATTCTCTTGCTTCTCTTTTTTTTTTTCTTTCTTTTCTTCTTTCTTTTCTTCTTCCTTATTTTCGTCTTCATTTTCTCCTAATTTTTCACTTTCTTTGTAATTTTTGCTTTTGCTTTCTTTTTCTTGTTTTTGATCATGGCTTTTTGTTTGATATATTAAGAGACCCAACCTTTCCCTAAGAGAAACCAAGATTTTGTTTGAGTGATAATCGGAAAGTTCTTCAATATTTTGGAAAATGGTTTGAAACTCTTTTTGATCGACAAATCTTTGGCTTTTTTTTTCGAGGGTTATTGATTGGAATAAGGGCTTTGCAAAGAGGTATACACACATACTTAACCTTCCTGAATAAGTCTCTTCTGTAGTTAACATTTCTTGAAGTGTTTTCATTCTCAGTGTTGCTTTTTTACGGAGCCGATCAAGTGGTTTTTTCATTATGTGCCTCCGAAATTCGCTTTGTATTTGAACAATCAAATTTACGTCTGAGCAATCGTTTGTCATTTTATTTAAGACTCAAAACACAATATTTTTTGTGAAGAATAATAAAGAGAGAAAATTATTTTAGCCTTTGGCACTCCAAATAGATAAACGACAAAAAATGAATCTATCATACTTTTTTTCTCTTTAGGATTTACACTTTTTTGATTTTAATGATTTGTGTTTGGAATTATAAGATGATATCTATTGATCACTTTTTTGTTTAATTCATTCACCAATGTTTTACTTTTTTTTATTAGAATAAAAAAGTCTTTGTGCTACATATTGCTATTTAAGGGGCTCATTTCATTATCCTTGCAGATATAGTTAAAGTATGTTTTAATTTGGTATAAATGATATTAGTGCTCATGGCTCGAATAGTTTCTGTGACTCTAAAAAATTTATTTTAATGTTTAACAAACAATAAATTCATGATTTTTTTACATATGATCACTTTTAAAAAATGGTTCTTTTTAGAGTTTTTTTTTAATAAATTCCTTTTTCTAATATAAAAAGAGTTATAAAAAAACAAGATTACACCTGTATACAAAAATTCAATATTTAGAACATCCAAAAGTTACTATTTTTACTTTTTTTATGATTTCAAAGATTAGCTCAATAATCATGAACATAACAACTTATAGAATGGTTCTTCTGGTTTTGGTTTTGACAAAGTTTCTTGTAACATCAAAATATTTCGAATATTTTCAGAAATAATTTGTTAAAAGAATTTAAAGGTTAATTTAATTTTTAAAAGAAATTTGAATTTTTTTTCAACTAATCTATTTTTGGACTAATGTAAGAAACATATCTTTCAACTTTAGAATCCGAATATTGATGATTCAGCCTTTAAAATTTATCCTAAAATGCAGTTTTATCTGAAATTCTCTTGTTTTTGACTCATAGATAATTATTTACTGTTTTTTTTTCTACGCCCTTTATCCCCAATAAGAATAATCTAATTGTTTTTTAATGAATAATTTATTCATTAAAAAAGATATTTAAATAAAACTATTGATTTTCTTTTCTCTCTCAATTAGTATTCAATATCAAGGGATATTTAAAATAGAAATTGATGTTATATATATATATATATATATATATATATATCTAAATATATAATAATTAATTTGAAAAAAAAAAAAAACATGTATTTTTTCATTATAAATTTTTACCATTTTTTTTAAAATATTTTCTTTAATTTTTATTATTTTTCCAACAACCTTAGTCATATTAATATTGGAATTTTTTTTTATAATTTTTACTTACAGTTAGTTCCACTTTTAAGGCACAAAGTTTCAAGGATATTTAAGGAACAAAAAAATCTCAAATTAAGGTACATAATTTGTAATTTTAATTTTTACAATTTATTTAAGTCGAATTTGAATCTTATGCTTTAATTTCAGATTTTTTTGTTGCCTTAAATTTTTTTTTTTAATGATTGTGTCTTAAAAGTGGAACTGGTTGTATCTTATTATTAACTTTTTAAAAATTACACATAAACTAAATATTATTATTGAATAAGAGGCCATAAAATTTAAATCATTTTCAAGACCTGATTTTATTTAAACTCCATTTTAGCCAAAAAGGGTCCGGTTCAAAAGGAAAAAGTCAATTTATTTTTAAGAATCAACCAAACTTAGATTGTTTAGAAATATGAGAAATAACAAACTTCATATCCGAGTCGATAATCATAAAAAAAAAGTCTGAACAAACCATAAATTTCAAAAAAAAATAAATATTAAAAAATTTTTTGGACCTTTTCATTGGAATGTCTTGTGTAAAAATCTAAATTTCATTAGAAAATTAAAAATTATTGACAATAAGATTTTTTACTTGTGAATGTATTGAATTTTAAAAGAACATACAAAGCCTCACTTTTCTTAAAGTTAATTTGGGGTTTCAAAGATTTTTTTTTCAACTTTAATTTAATAAAAAAAAAATAAAAAAGAAAAAAACAGAAGAAAAAGTAAAAAAAAAACAAAAAAAAAATTTTACTAAATGAGAAAAAATGATTTTGATCTAAAAATTGAAAATTTATATCGAGAAGAATAATGAATTAAACTCATAGAATATGTTTTATCTCTTCAATAAAACTGGGCACCTTTGACTGAAAAAGAGTTTATATTGACAAATTGATTTTTAATAAAGATTTTTTTCAAATTTTTACAAATAAAAAAAAAACACAAACACAATTATTTTTTACATAGTTTGTAAGATTATTTTATTATCTTTAATAATATTTAAATGTTAATTTTTTTTTCATTATTTTTCGTTGATTGTTTTCTCTATTTAAAAAAAAATTTTTATTCTATAATTCCAATATAATAAATGAAATTATTTTACAATTTTATTTTTTTTTGTTTTTTTCTAATAATTTTTATTGCTTAAATAAAAATTTTAGAAAATTCTTCATATTAAAATTTTAATTTTATAGTTGATTAATTTATCGATTAAAACAGTTTTTAATTATTAAAGTTAAAAACAAAATAGTATTTTTTGATATTTTTTGAAAAAAAAAACAAATCACAAAAATCATAATCCATTTTTTTTTTTTTTTCGATATTTTGATTTTTTATATCATTAGATAATTAATTCACTTTGCTGCTTTATTAATTTAAAATTAGTTTTAAAAGACCTTTTGAAAAATTCTAAACTTACAAATTGTTGTTAATTAGAAAATATTATTTTTGAAATTGAAATAATTGTTTTTTTCTTGTTCAAGAGTTTTAATAAAGTTAAATTTTATATTTCAATAATTTATAAAATACTTTTTTCAATGAAAAATACTCTTTTATTGTTAAAAATAAAATGATACTATTTTTTATTTTTGAAAGATTGTGAAAATTTAAACAAATTCAGAGATAAAAAGTCTTGTTCTTTTGATAAAAAAAAAAAATAAAAAAGATACGAAAAAAAAAAATAATAATTTTACAATCAAACCTTTCCTTATTGTTAAATTTGTTTCACAAAGTTTTGAACGAAAATAATACACAAAATTTATAAAATGAATTATCAAATCATAAAAAAATGTGCGTTTTTATTGATTTGCAGATAACAAAAGTATTAACTATCAAAATTTTTAACTTTGAAAAAAACAGACAAAATTTAAGAATATATATAAACGATTTAATAAATGTTTTTATAACATAAACTAACAATTAATAATTATCGGATTATTATTGCTTATTCAAACTATATTATTGAAACTAACATATTTATTAAATTTTGAAATAAAAATTAAAATCCAATAACAAAATGCCTCAAAAAAGAAAAGAAAAAATGCAAAAAAAAAATGTAATATATATATATATATATATTATAGTATATATGAATCTAACAAAGAAATAAATATTAAAAAAAATATTTAATGAGTATATTTGTTAATTATCTCCATCAATTTACTCATCAGAAACAGAATTAGTATTGAAAACAGAACTTGAAAAGATAATTTTATTATAATCATTTTTAATTTACATCAGTATTTTCTTAATTTTCATTATAATCTCCATCTAAGTCCTCATCTTCATTGGTGTTACCATTTTCAACAATATATTCATCTGTTTTCCCGTCATTCCCCCTGGTGCTTTGCTGATTATTTGAATTTTCCTCATCGCTGCTACTAGTAGATGTGATGGATGAATGTTCAGTACTTTGATCACTGGATTTCTCTTTAGTATCTAATTCTATATCGTCATCCCTTTCGTTTAATATTTCTAACCCAGCATTATTCGTTTCAATTAGCATATTGGAGTAAAAATCTGATTCCAAAAAAACAGGGTATGTATTAGTATACATTAACTCTAAGATTTCTGAACAGGGGGGCTGTAAAAGATTAACATCCACAGAGCCATTATTAATTTCATTGGAAACCTCTTTTGAAACTATTGAAGAGATGTTTATTTGTAAAGGCGCTGTGGGGATAATGAATTGTTTGTAAATTTTTTGGATCAATTTTTTTCGTTTCTTTTTCGAATTGCTGTTTTTATAGGTCTTTGAAGCTTGATAAAACATAATGTTTTCAATTGAATAATCGCTTTCACAAAATTTAACAAAATATGGAAGTTTTGATTTGTTGTTGATGATTTCTAAAAATCTGGGGTAAATGGCTTCCTTTTGTTCTATTGTCTCTTTACTTTTCTTCTCATAGCGGAAACTCAAATAAAGTGGATATCCAAATACAATTAAATATTGGTTAAAGCACGTTATAAGCGCAAGAACCCTATTCCGAATATAAACCCCAGATAACTGGTTTATAACAAATACCACGATAATTACAAATTGGTTCACAACAACACCATAAATTTCCTTTTTGATCTTATATGGATCCTTAATCTTTCGAATTTTGACCAATAAATAGATCAAATTACCCAACAGAATACATACCATTAGAACCAACATTGCCAAAAATACCTTATCGCTTGAATATTTTCTTGTTGTTCTATTGATCTTTCTTGTATAAAAAATTATTATTGCCAGGATAAGTATTAATACCAAGATACTTGTCAGAACGAGAAAGAAAAATTTTTCGGAGAAGATTGCTCGTCTTTTTAAAATTCTTTTTTCAATCTCTGGTATTGTTTTTTCAAAAGCTAAACTATCATCAGTCACATGCGTTGAACTTGTTTCATCAATATGTTTTTTGGTAATATTTTTTAAATTTTTTGGTAATTGATTAAATGATTCCTTTTCTGTCACCATTAAATAGGAGAGTTTTTTGACTATTTGAATTTTATCTCTATTATTTGTTTATTCGTTTAATTTTTTTTTTATTAAAATAATTGAAAAAAAATAAATAATAAAAAAAATAAAAATGCGAAGGAAAATTAGTTAAAATATTCAAATAAAATATATAAAAAAAAATTATTCAAAATGAATGAAATTTTAATAAACGGATGCTAAAAAAAAATCTTTTTGCAAGATCTAATATTTTATTTTATTTTTTTTTTTTTGAAGGGAGGCAGTAATTCCCTCTTACAGCCGTTAGGTTTTCCGGAATTTAAAAGAATAGAGTAAAATCATAGATTTTGCTCAATTCTTTTGAATTCTGGAAAACCTAGGCACTTTCCGTTAGGTTTTTTTTAATTTAAGAAATAAACCGAAAATTTATTTAATTTTATATTTATTTCTTAAATTAAAAAAAACCGTTGTTAGGTTTTCCAAAATTTAATAGAATTGAGTTAAATCCTTGATTTTACTCTATTCTTTTGGATTCTGGAAAACCTAGGCACTTGACGGCACTTTCTCTAATTTCTAAATATTTGTTTAGAAATTTTAACAGAGAATCATAATTTTCGTTATCATTAACCAATGATAAGATGAATAATGAGTATTTATTTTGAATAATTTCAAATTTATTATTTTTAAGTTTTTTATTAATTTGAATGCGTTCTTTAATTCAAATTATTCGATTTTCTTTATCATAGAATGGGCGGCTACATAAAAAATGATCGATCTCTTCAATAATTTCTAGGTTGAAATATTTTTTGCATAAATTGCAAGATTTTGTTTTTCTTTTATTCTTATCAAAAACATAAAAATATCTATTTAGGTAATTTGTGAAATTTCTTAGTTTTAATATGGAAGTAAAACCCTTCCATTATAAATATTTTTCGTAGTTGGATTTATTTTTATTCAAAAGAATTGAGTAAAATCTTTGATTTTTCTCAATTATTTCAAATCCTGGAAAAGCGGCGTTAGGTTTTCTTGAGTTTTCTGTTTATTTAGAAAATCAATAGATTTTCGTTAGGTTTTTTTTTTACTTTAGAAATAAACCGAAATTTTATTAAAATTTTCTGTTTATTTTTAAAGTAAAAAAAATCTAGAACACTTCACAAATAAAACAGTAAACCTCAAGAAAACCGCCGTTAGGTTTTCCAAAATTTAAAAGAATTGGGTTAAATCTTTGATTTTACTCTATTCTTTTGAATTCTGGAAAACCTAGGCACTTGACGGCACTCTACGGTAATTGACGACACGACTGTTTGTTTATATCGTTATTATACATATTAATTTTAAATATTCTTGACCTTTCCATCCAGAACAATTTATTATTAATTTTTCTCGAGATTGATTTAGATTCATAGCTCAAATAATTTTAAGTTTTCTACTTTCCAATTAATATTCCGAATGCCTTTTTTTGAAAATTTTAATTTTGTTCTGATATGTGTTCAAAACCAAGAATTTTTAATATCTTTTTGAGAGAATTTAATAAAATTGAAAAAATCCTATGAACTATTTATATTTTATTATCTGCTAACATAAATTCTTTGACTAGCATAATATTTATTGACTTCAAAGAATTTTGAGTCAAGGGGTCGTGTTGGGGTTTAGGTTTTGTTTTGAAATGTATTGTGGATGATAAAACCTGATTCTGTTATTCAAATTCAAATTTTAAATTTCAAAAGGTCAGAAAATCAATATTTACATTATATTAGTGACTATCTAAAATTCATTCAAACCGCTAATATTGTTACTTCAAGTATATCACTACACTCGAAAATAATTTGAATATAACCCAAGTTTTTTCAAAAAAATTGATTTTATATTTGATTTGATTTGTTTACAAATTAATGATTTTTTTTGGATAAAAAAAACTTTCTTTCAAAAATCAAAAATCGCAAAATTGAAAATATTTTGATTTTCCTTTTTTGACATTCTTTTGTTTCATTTTTTAATGGTTAATACATTGTATTCCAATCTATAAAGAGTATAAAATATATAAATTATTGAGTAACCATCAACGGTTTTAAATGGGATATTGAAAAAAATATTCCAAACAAAACAATTTTATCCCTTTAACAAATAGAAAAAATAAAAAAAATCTAAATCTTCAAAATCATTTGAGAAAATGACTGAAAATGAAAATCTAATTAATTGTAGTTATTCCTTAGATAAAAGAAAATTGATTAGAAAGTATCTATTATAAGAATTGGTTTGTTTATAAATTTGTGAAATTACTTGGTTTGTATATTCTTTCAATCTTTCCTTTAAATAATTTTTTCAAAATTTTGACTTTAAAACTGGAAGTAAATTAAGGGAAATTTTTTTACCAATTTTTTTTTCCTATATTTATACAAATCCAAAATAATCAAAAGCTTTTCTTAAATGAAAAAAACAATTCAAATATTTTAATTTAATATAAACGATTTTTGTATTTTAAAATTTAAGATCAAAAAATAGATTTTCTTTTTCCTTCATTTTCTCAATTAATTTTGGAGATTTAGATTATTTTTATTTTTTCTATTTGTTAAAGGGTTAAAATTTGTTTTGTTTGGAATATTTTGAAACAATACCCCAAGTATACGGTCGGCGATTACTCGATAATTTATACATTTATTTTGTCTGTAAAATATGAATATAATTTTGAATTTTTGAATGATATTTTCAATTGATCATAAAAAAGGGAATTTGTAGTATTTTGTTGAAATTTTCCGGTTTTAGATTTGACGGTAAGCTTTCTATTACTTTCATTATTAAGAACATTTTGAAAGTCAACAAAAAATAAAAAGTTTCTCCGTATTTAAAGCAAAAACTTTCTTTCTTTTTTATTATTCTTTGCTACATAACTGGAAACATGGAGTATCTATTTTTGGATTTTTTTTTGATAAAAATTGATTTTTAGAATTAACTACTTATATCAGATCCAGTACTGTACGAGGCATGATAGAAATATTCAATTACAAACCGGTATTTTGAAAGTGTCTCGTCAAATTGAATTAAATAATAGCTTTCCCCCGGTATTAAATAGATTTCAAAAAAAAATAATAAAACTTGTCTTTAAAAAATATTCAACAGGAATACGTTATTCTTTAATTCAATCTAGTGAGACCCACCCAAAATGTCCCATTTTTTATTGAAGTTTTTTTATCACTCCTCGCATAGTACTGGATCTGATATAAGTAGTTTCTTCTAACAATTGATTTTTCTCAAAAAAACTTGAAAAATAGAGAAATCATGTTTAAATTGTAATGTATTCCAAAAAAAGCAGGGCATTTTTTTTTTTACATTTTATAAAAAATTATCTTTGTGAGTTGATATATCCATAAATTGACAATGTAAATTAAGTTTAATATTAATACTGATTGAATCAATGAATATTTTATTTCAAAATATATTAAAAAAAAAATTTACAAAAATTAAAAAAAAAAATTATTTGCAATTTTTTTGGAGAAAAAAAACTATTCCCAATTAAATGAAAAATGGTAATATGAAAGGGTGTAACGATTTTTAAACAAGGTAATACAGTTATAAGGCTTTCCATTCACTTTGAAAATTTTTATCAAGATTAAAACGCTTTGAAAAACGATTTTTTTAGATCAAAAAGAAAATAATAAAAACTAATTTTCTAATTGAAAAATATTAATATAATATCATACACCA
Source organism: Anaeramoeba flamelloides (assembly GCA_027625915.1). Taxonomy (NCBI): domain Eukaryota; family Anaeramoebidae; genus Anaeramoeba; species Anaeramoeba flamelloides. The sequence continues at coordinate 353,450 of JANTQA010000044.1, forward strand.
GAAATTTTAATATCTTTTATTTTTGTAATATTGCACTTATAAACAAATTGAATTCTTATTAAAAACCGATAAATGATTGTTAATAAGTTTGAATATTTAAATAGTTTTTTGGAATATTTAGTTTAATAAAAATATTCTAAAATAAATTTGTTACACTCATTCTGAATGAGCTTTTAGTGGATAAAATGAAAAGTCTTTTATAAATTTGTAAATATTTTTTTTTTTTGATTTCTCAATATTAACTTATTTTGAAATTTATTTCAATTTTGGCAAAGTATTCATTTAATTACAGTCGCTTTTTTGAAGAGTTACCATATGAAAGGATGAGTTTTTATTCTATTAAAAACTTTTTCAAGGTGAGAAAAAAAAAGAAGAAATTTTGTTTGTTCACAAAGATCAAAAAAATTAAAAAAAAAAAGTGAAAATATTTCGATTTATAAAAAAAATCTCGTCTCAAGTAAAAATTGTCTTTAAGTGATTGACGAAAGAAGGATTCTCTTTTTCTTGAAATAATTCGTATTTATTCCTTTTTTTAATTAAACCAAACGAAATTTTCATTAAAAAATACGACTTGCAAATAATGATCAAAACAAAGCAAACGGTTTTTTCAAAAGTAAAAATTTGTGGTCCTAAGAAAGCTTTTTGTTTCGTAATAAACTTCAAAATATATTTTGTAAATAATTGTTTTTAATTAATTACAAAATTTCAAATTTTTGTTATTTGGAATATTTGCAATTAATTCAAAACTATTATTATTTTTATGAGATTTGTGTTTGTAAACAAATTGTAATTCAAAAAACAAAATTTCTCTCTCATGTTGGCAAAAAATCAAAAAATAGAAAAGATTGATTAAAAGATTTCTTATTTTTATGAATTCATTTCATAAAGATAAAAAATAATTTTAACAATTATTACAAAAAAAAAGCAATATTCGGTTGGTTCTCAGAAACAAATTGTACTCTTGGGTTCTGGAGAAGAACTTGATTGAATAATTTGGGATTGCTTTTAGATTTTGAAATTTCTCCATTTTGCAATAAATCAAAAGAAATTTTTCTTCGGTTCTATTAACCTTTGACAAAAAATTTGATTCTTTTGCTTTGTAAACAAAACAAGAAATAATTAAAATAATTTCCGAAAAAATATTCTCTAAAAAATTTGATAAAAATAAAAAAACAAAAACATACTTATTAGTGTTATAGATAAAATGAATTCTCCATGCGTGTGCAATAAAAACACCCCAAATAAGGCCTGGTGTAAGGAAAATAATACTGACATAATACAGTGTTGGTATTTCATTTCCAGGTCTATCGGCGACAAAACTTGCCCCTATGAGTACCCCAGTGAAGATCACAAAAAAGAAGATTGTATTTGATCTTGCCTATTTTGAAAAATCGGTAACATTTGAAAAAAGTTAGGTTGTGGAGGAATAAAGAATAAGAACGCCAGCAAAGAAAAACAAAAAAAGAGATAAAATTATACTTGGATAATACGATTCTTTTTGTGAAACAAGATCAAAGCCACTAGAGAGAAGCCAACAAATGTTGCAATTGCAAAAAGGATTGCGTACCTGTCATAAAATTCCATGTTTGGCAGAAGAAAAAAAGGTTTGTTAATAAACAAAAAAAACAACAACAAAAAGGGTTAAAAATAAAAAAATAAACAGTCGAATAAAGTTCTCCTATAAATGGTTTTGAATCTTCGATTTTTGAACCAAAGCATATTATTTATGAAGATTTTGCTTTTTTTCAAAAAGTTTTCCTATTGGGGTTACAAAACGTATTTATGCCAATTCATTTAAAAAAAAAGTAGAAAGAAAAACACTTAGATCAGAAACAAATTTTCAAAATAACAATCTATTCTTGCTTGAAAAACAAGTCAACAATATTATCGTTCTTTTTACAAAAAAAACAATAACTAAAATATAAAGACAAAATTTTCTTATTCAAGATTTTGAATCTTGTTTAATTTTTGAATTTCCCTTTTAGTACTGAGAATTTAATCATTTTTACACAAGACCAATTTTTTCCAAAACTCGTTTCAAATGATTGTCTCTATTGAAAGAAGTAAATATTCAAAATTCTTTCCATTTTTTTTTCTCATATGCTCAAAAAGAACCAAAATTTCACAAAGATACAAATAAACTGCGTCATCAACTCGTGAGAAATGAATTATGTTTTTTAAGGACCATGTTTTGGATTTGTCAATTTGCTCCAACACCTTTTGATTGAATCTCATTTAAATTGTAAAGTCAGTTCACACCAAAATATTCTCTAATTTGGATCAAAAAATCATTTTTTGTAAATAATTTACTTGTAGTTGAATTCTAAATGGGTAAAAATTTCACTTCCTTTTCCATATTTTTCAATTTTAAATAGAGTTATCAGGGAAACATAGTGTACTTTGTAGTTTCTCGATCTTTATAAATCAGGTAATTGAAAATAAAGTAAAAATTTTTACCATTTAAAATTTTAATACCAGTTTAGGATAAATTCACAAAGTAATTTTTAGATATGTATACTCAAATACCCTTATTAAGAAATGTAAAACAGAAAAAGTAAAATAACCAGCATTTTCGTCAATAAATAATAACAATCATCTCAAGACATTTTTCATAAACAACTCTATATTTAACATATTGTGGTATCTCTGATTTTTGATAATTGTGCTGACATGAATTGTTCTATTGTCCTAGAAATCAGACTAATTCCTTACAAATAGTGGCGGTTTTAGTATAATTTTTTTGATTTATATTCTTTTTGTTTTTTCCAAAATTGAAATTCTCAAAAAGTTATCGAGAGAGTATTTACTAGATTTGATTTATGAATAGTAATAATCCCTTGAAAATTATAAAACATTTGATTTATTATTGTGTTACAATTTTTTTTTGTTTGTCTTATTTCTTTCAAAACATAATTGTATGTTTCAAGACAAATTGTGTCTAGGTTATAATGGAAAGATTTTAGGGGAAATTTTTCATTTAACTATCTAATAGATATTAAATTTGGAAATACTCGTTGGTTTTTGGAAATTTAGAAAACAACTGTTTTTTTGACAATAATAAAATGATCTTTTCAGGAAAATGGGAATTTTCGTTGATTCAATACAATACAATACAAAACACACTACTATGTCTTATTGTAAATTTATCTTATTTTGAAAAAAATAATTATATTAATCATCATAAATTTCTAATTTGCTACATTTTGGCATTTTAGAACAATTTTTAGTATCCCCCTATAGTCACTTCTTGAATTTTATAAAATAATAGAGTAAATTCTTTACAAGGTGCCAAGATTTTAAAAATTGTTCTAAAGGGAAATTTTCTCAAATAGTAGACTTTTTCTGATATTCTTTTATATTTTTTGATACGAGGTAAGATAATTTTATGAAAAATATTTCATTTTTCACTTCTTAGCTTTAAGTGGGTACAAATAAGTGAGATTTACCAATCCCTTAAATAGTGGTTAGAGTTTACATAACAACAGTTTATATTTGATAGGTATTTATAAAAATAATTCATTAATCCATGATTGTTCATTAAATAGATTGGTTTTTTTTATTTGAATTTTTTGATTTGAAAAATTTGTAATACTTTTTTTATTTTCTTGAGATCTCACTTGTTCATTTCTGATATTTTTATGAACCAATGACCTTGAAAATTTAATCTTATGGTAAAAATACAAAAAAATCAACCAAATAGTTAATGTTTTAAGATCAGATTACTTTGGTTTTTTTATTTTATATATCTCAAATAAACAAAAAATCCAAAATTTTACACACAGCTAAAACCTTCCAAATAATCACAATAATTCAATTTTATTCAAATTGGTATTAAATTTTGAATTTTGTAAAATATGAAAATTATTTTTTCATCTTTTCGTTTTTGTTTTAATTTCATTTTTTGAATTGTGTCACTTGTTTTGTTTGATCATTTTTTTTTTTTAAGAAAAGATTTACATTATGTTAAAGTTGAGTTGTTCGAAATAGAAGAACTCTAATAAAATTAGTTGGTAGTATCGAACCATTTGATCAATCAATATTCCTAATAGAATTTAAACAAATTTTACTTATAAATTTTTTTATTTTGCTCTCTCAAAAATTTTTTATACCCTTGATTTATTAGTATTGGTATTTATTTATTTTTTGTTTTGTTAGTATTGTGATTTATAAAAAAGTGTTAACATTTCGATTATGGAATGGTTCTAATTTGGTATTTATTTGGGAATTGATTAACTAAGTTTTTTTTTTTTCACAAATTGAATTTTTTTGTGTTAAAAATTTTGAATTAGGGTTTATTTATTAATCTTCTTGAAATTTTATTTTAAATTCATTTTGAAGAGTGGAAAATAATTTCCTCTATATGGCCCAAGTTTTTTTTATTTTTTTTCCATTCTGAAAATCTCCACAACTCGTGAGAATTCTATATAGTTTGATTGAATGTAAACTCCATTTCTAAATCAGTATCCGATTAAAAATCGTATTTTAAAAATAAATATTTTTATAAATTGGAGTTATCTATTAAAATAAAAATAGTACTATTTGTATATTCAGTTTTATCACTAGAAATATATGTTTTATTTTGAAAAATAAAAAAATAAAAAAAAATTGGGACATTTATTAGGTAATTTAGTTTATTTAAAAAATCTACATTTTACAAATGAGTGAGTGACCAGTTATAAGTATATTAGAGAAAATAAAAAATCACAAATTTAGATACTGTAAATTCAATAAGTTTTTTTGATACCCTATTACCAGAATAGAACAAAAAAATGGAAGATATCAAAACTTATTTAATCTTTCAACCTAACTAGTTTCAAGGTTTCAGTTTGGAATATCAAATTTCTATACTGATAAATTCAAATATATATTTCAAAATTTTCACTTCATTTTCCATTTACAAATTTTTTTACAAAAGCTTTGAAGAAAGCATTTTGTTGTTTTAAATATTTATAAATTTTTATAAAATTGTTTTGACTGTAAAGGTCTCTTTCTCCGGAGTGTTTGAAAAGTTGCATGACAGAGTATAAAATGGGAAATTGAACTAAAAATTTTAATAAGGGGTTAGTCTCTATTATTTTTTGATAACCAATTTCTAAATAAGGATTTATCATCTAGAAATATGTTTAATATTGAAAATAAACAGGTTTTTTTCAAATCTAAGTAATTTCAATGAAATTTTCACAATCTTGATTAGATTTAGGAAAAAAAAATTTAATAGAGATTATTCCCTTAAATATATATGAATTTACCAGTATTGTTTCAAATCTCAAAAACTTTACAAAAGTTTTTTTCTGGTAAAAATAATGAAAAAAATTTGATTTAATAAAAAACTTTCGAATCTGTTGGGATTTCTTTAAAGTTATTCAAAAGAAAAACACTTATTACTGTTTGAGAAAAAATAGTCAAATACAACATTTTTTATTGGTAAAATTAAGGGAGTAGCCATGGTAAAGGAAAATTTTTCACTTTTTTGCAATTTTGAAGAGGATCAGAAAATAACATTTTTTACTTTGGTTGTTATTCATTGATTTTTATTATTTAAAGTACTTCATTCATTAGATTTTTTAAATTTTTTTTTTCAAAAGTCTCAAAGAAATTGCTAGAATAAAATGTTGGGTTGAATTGCTTAAAATAGTGTTTCAAATGTTGAATGACTTATCTTTTATCCTTATCTCAAAATTCTAATGGGGGAAATTTCTTTTTTCATTTTTTAATTTTTCATGATTTTTGAGATTTTTTAAATCATAACAACAAAAACCATTAGAAATATTTTTTTATCAGTGACATTTGGAATTTCGAATATTGTTTAAAAAGAACAAAAACATTACAATCGAGAGAATCACAAAAGGAAATACGAATAGTTCTTAAATAGCTCGAAGGATTCCAAAAAATATAATAATTATCTCAAAACATTACTTGTTAGGATTTTAAATAGTTGGATTTAGTGGAATTGGAGAAGTGAATATGATTATATTTTTTCAAATTTTAAACCAAAAAATAACTATAAGATTTATTCTAAGAATCTAGAATTATCTTCTCCCAAAAAAAAAACTAAACCTCCATTCCAAAAATTTGGACACATCAGAAAATCAAAAATATCCAAACAAATACTCAATTTATTATTTTTTTCTAAATGTAATATAAAATCACATTTAAGTTCTATAGTATTAATGCTTTTATAAGTAAACATTTATATCCAAACAAAAGAAAACAATATAAAACAAAAAACAAAAACAAGTGTGTTAAAAATAAGGACACTATCTGAATAAAAAAATGCTTTGATAAATTTGCTAAAATCACACTAACAATTGTTGATCGATCAAATGTTAAGATACCATATACCAATTTTATGTAATTTTTCAATTTAACAAACTCAACAGTAACATTCTATCAACCATCGAAAAAAAAATCCCAGATCTAACGAAATATATTTCGTAACTGGAAAAAAAGGAAATGAAAACAAAAACAAAAAAGACCAAAAAATCAAATAGTTTGTTCAATCAAATAATTTCCAAATGAATGTAAAGTATGATATTGTTATTCTTTCGACTGTTTAAACTGTGCCCAAATTTTTGGAATTAAGTTTATTTTAATAAAAAAAAAATTCTAAACTATTTCGTCAATTATTTCTCTTTTTTTTTTTTAAGTTAAACATTACTAAAAAAAATATCAAATAATTTTTTTAAAAAAATTTTTAGAGGTTCTACGATCACACGCCACTAAAATAAAATACTCTTATCTCATCTCTCTCAAATTTTTATCATGCTTTATGGTGTAGCTACTCCCTTAAGAGAACCTGAAAAAGAAAAGTAAATTCAATTAAAAAAAAAGAAACAAATAAACTTCAAATAATAATCTCATATATTATTTTCAATCTCCCCAACAAATATAATTCAAATCAACTTTTGTTTGATTTATCGAAATCTTAAGCCGTTTTCGAGATCCCAAAAATTGTCAAATTTTGGAACAAATTTTTAATAATTGCTTAATTAAAGAAAAGCCCATACCTAAAGATAGTATTAAAAACTTTTATTGTTTTGAACACTTCATTTTGTCTTTATTTATTTATTCTTTTATTAAATGATCTTGCTTTGAATTTTCAGTAATGTTCCGAATTAAAAACTATGTTTCAAATTTTTTTCCTGTTTTTTCACTTTTTTTACAGACTGGTAAACTTTCAAAAACTTACTATGTTTACGAAAATCTAAAAACTAAAAAGTGTTTATTTTGCTTGTATTCACGCATTACCCAAAATAAAGCCACTTACTAGGGTTTTATGATTCAAAAATGTTAGTGAATTATTTCCTTTTATCTCTTGAGATCCAGAAGAATTGTTTAATTTTAAAAGCTTTTAATTATTCAAAATTTTCACCTCTCGAATTTGGAATTTTAATTTTAAGTTAGTAATGTTTTCCACAACACAATGATTTTTGTTCTAAAGCAAGTGTTATCTCGTTTCCAACCAAACCAATAAATAATTAAAATCTTTTTAAAAATGTGTTGTTGAGTTGTAATTTTTGGTACAAATTTACAATTTAGAATTTGATTGGAAAAAATTCGATAACTTTTAAAAAAAAATCGAAATTCTAAAGTTTTTCTATATTTCAAGAGATAAAAGTCTAGAATTCCTAAATATTTTTAGCTAATAGAATCCTGATAACTGGATTTATTTGTGATTACTCTGCAATAACATACAAATGTCAAAATAAGCAAATTAAAAGTTATATCGAAATTGATCTAAATGCCTTTTCAAAATTTGGAGTAATTTCAAAAAAACAAAAAGTTGTGCAATAAAAAACCCCCACTTCAATTTTTGAACTCTTATTAGGACTATGCCTTCAAAGATGAAAAATTATTTTTTTAACTTTTTTTGTAAAAGAAATTTGTTTTACAACACTTTGTCAAGTTGTGTGATTGCAAACCAGCAGTCAAAATTTTAGTATTAATAGAAGTCGCAATATCTGTTCAGTAAACGACTAATTCTTTTATCCTTCTATGTTTCCACTTGATAAATTGGACTTGACTTTTATAAATACACTTCAAAAAGTTACAGAGATAAGTGGATCCAATGATCTTCCAATAGAACTTCTGAAGAGTTGGCTGAACAAACAGATTTCTATTCACCAACTGACAATTACAAACTTGAGTAACGATCTTGTTGATTGCAATATTTTTATTTATTTAATGCACACTCTATGTCCAGAATATCGCTGGTTAGACATTCTTTTAATTTCAGACACCAACCAAAGAACACAAAAATTTCTTCAGGTGTTGCAGTCCTGTGGTACACAATTTCAATTGCCCGAAGCAGAGGATATAAACAATGTAAATTCTGACTATTTTTCTTTTTTATTTTTAAATTTTGTCTTTTTTTCATTTGTTTTCATCAAAAAAAACAAACCCAATTTTGGGTTGATCAACGAAAGACATCAAATTAAAAGTCGAAATGAAAATAATCAACTTGAGTTTTTAAAATAAAATACGCCCTTTGAAAAAAAAATTTCAAAGACAATCTAATATTCCTTTAAAAATTCATCGATCTCTTTGATTTAAGAGAAAAAGAATTTTCGGAATGATAATTAAATGAAAACAAGGTTCTAATTTCAAAACACTGATTTTTTTATGAGGCTACCACTTTTTATTATTGCTTGGTACACAAATAGTATTTTTACAAATGCAAGGATCTCACACTTGTCAAAGATTATTTAATACCTTACATTTTTAAAAAAAAACAAAGTGGAAAACAATTGCCGAACTGCCAGGGGTTTATCATCAATTTCACACAAAAGATATTAGAAAACAAATTTTGATATTGACAGAACAATTGTCCTAAAAAAGCAGTAGTTTAACTTTTTAAGGAATTTTACCAACTAATTTTCATGGAATGTAATTGGCTTTTGTAGTTATTCCATTTTGACATCTTTGTACCCTTTTCTCTTGATGGGTTTATAATTTTATTTTGACTAATTACAGATGTTTTCTTTTGCAATTACAAAACATTTCGCATCTCATCTTCTTTTCATTTATAATTTCCGTATATTTTCAAAGAAAGAAATCTGTAATTCGGATCTATCATTTTAATAGGCTAAACACCGTATTACATTTCAACACAACTTTATTATTTTTTGGTTTTGATTCAAAGTAGAAATGTATAACAGAACTGAATGAAATGCAAAATTGTAATTCCTTTTAAAAATTAAAAACATTTAAGGGACTAATCTCTATTAAATTTTTTTACCTAAATTTAAAAGAGATTGAGAAAATCTTTTGTAAATTATTTAGATTTGAAAAACCCTGTTTATTTTTAATATTAAACATATTTCTCGATAAGGAACACTTATTTAGAAATTGGTCAAAAAAAAAAAATAATAGAGACTAATCCCATAAGCAAGTAGAACATTTTCCCATTTTTGAAAAATTTTAATTGAGAATAACCTTACTAAAAAAAAGACTTTTTGAGTGTCACAGGAAATCGAAACTTTGAGATTTAAATATCATTCGCTACTCTATTTGTGAAAAAAACAAAGTAAATCAGAGCAGAATCTTAAATTTTTCAGTTTTTTGTACATTTTTTTTGATTAAATTTTTGGTTTTATTAAATTATAGAGTTTTTGATGATAACATTTATTATCATGATATTAACAATAAATTCGTGGTAATATTAAAAAATCACGATTAGTCCAACTTTATCGCGAAAAATCATAAAATTACAATAATCCACATTATCGCGATAAAATACAAAATCAAGATTAAGAAAAATTGTTTATTTGGAAATCACCTTAAAAAAAATCTTTTCACTTTTACAAAGACTTGAGACTTTTACAACGTTAGAAAGTGTTTGAAAGCGTTGTAAATTGTCTTCAATTGTTTGAAAGATACTAAAGACCGAAAACTTTTATAAACGGAATGAGTTTGGTTTGTTGTAGAAAAAAAATGTTTTTTTTTTTTTTTTTTTTTTTTTTTTTTTTTTTTTCCATTAAAGAGTGGGTACTAAAAGTCCACCTGTTTGCCCGAATCACTAATTTGAATTAGAGATATTGTTGAACCAAGTGAGAGCTGGTCATTTCTCCCAAAAATCGGATCCGCTCCATAAATTGAGAGGGATTTTGTTCCAATTCCGTTCAGTTTTATAATAGTCAAAAAGATTCAATTCGGACAAACGATTTCCTCAAAGAATTAGTGGTTCTAAGAAGCATAAGCCCGATTTTTAATTAAAATTACACCGTGGTGGCTATTTGAGAAAATGGTAAACAATAAGAAATAATGGTTAAGGGAATAGAACCCCGGCCTTCAGATTGTACACTGGGTTGTGTTGCCACTGACCCATACCGGTTCTCCAAAAAATATGTTTTCTTTTTCTTTTTTTTTATTTTTAGAAAAGTAAAATCTCAAACGAATTTTATGATCAAACAAATATTCATTCATTCCAACTATATGTAATTGAATATAAAATAGATGTGTATTTTTTTAAAATGGGGGTTATTACCTTCACAAGTTAAATAACCAAAAAGAAGAAAGGGTAATTTTCCTTCTTATTGGAGATCAATCAAAAAAAACAATTAAACTCTAGTTGAGTTTTCTGTACAATACCAAGTATGAGAAGAAGAAGAATAATAACAAGAAGAAAACAAAATATACAAAAAATCATAATAATTGGTGATAATGTGGTTAGGTTATTGTGAAAGATTTTGAAACGTTATCCAACCCCCTTTAAACTCTCATAGAATATTGAAAATATTTTAACCCAAGAACACATTCTTGAAAAAGAAGAAACTGTAAAGGGTTGGTTGTTTTAGAAGCCTTTTTTATTCAACACAATTTATAACTCCAGGATTGACCGAGAAATCATTTATTTGCCTTTTGTTATTACGCTTGTTGATCTAAAGGTTCGATATGTTAACCAAATCAAAAGGAAATACAATGAAAACTCTTAATCTGATCCTTGGTTGGATCAAGTATCTTTTTTGTTGTTTTTTAAAAGAATAACTTTTTTTTCACATAATCTATTTTTTGATCAAACAAACTTTTTTTTAAATATTGTTAAATTAACCCAAAAATCCATAAACTATTATATTCGATTTAATTTTTATCACGATATTTTTACATTTATCACGATTTTTAGACAATTATCGTGATTTTATAGAATATCATGATTTTTGATATTATTGTGATTATATTGATTATCACGATTTGTTAAAAATAATCGCGATTTTCGAAAATTTATCGTGACTTAACACAAATATGGTTAAATCCTCTTATTTTTTGAATTGAGAAATGTGTATAAATGGATTATTGGAATTAACCAAAGAGTAAACCAAAAAAATAAATACGAAAAGATCTTAGAAGGTGGATATTTTAAACAAATCTTTTCATTTGTAATCTCAAACAAGAAAGATCACCTTTCCAAATTAATTTGTTGAAACCAAGAAGGAAAAAAATTTCCAAACAAAGTATATTTTCGGAGATTTGTTTTCTTTGTCTTCTTAAATCGGATGAGAATAAACAAGAGTTTACCTTGAATTTCTTTCATCATTTCCTATTCCTATCTTTAATTTATTTTTGACGAAAACCTTTTTTTACAAATTTGTTTTCAATATTCTTTTTTCCAATATTTTTATCAAACTAAACCAAAACAAAGAATATTGTTTCAAAGATTATATGAAAGGGAATTGGATTCTCGAAATTAAAAAAATAACTACAAAAAATTTTACCCAAGAAATTCAAAATTTGTTAGAAAAAATTAAAAGCAAATTCAGAATGATTTTGAGTTTTGATGATTTGCTTGATTGAAAATAAATTTTTTATAAAATCAAACGAATTTGTCCAATAAATCTTTATTTCTGAAGAGAAATTCAAAAAAATCCTATTTTCTCAGTAACCAAAACAAGAATTAGAGGAATTAAATGAAAATAGGAATTTAAAGAAAATTTATGTTAAAATTCTTTACCAATAAAAAGTAATAAGTTAATCAAAAATTTTTCAAATAAAAGTTTTTTCCGAAAGAATTAAAAATAAAACCAAGTAAAGAAGAAGTAATTGTATCAAATGTTAAATATAAGATCAAGAAATAAATGATTTTTTTTTATTTTATCTTGCACAATTTTTTGGGTTTTTTGATTTCCATTTTGTAATTGGTATGAAAATATATTATACTAGGATACGTTCCGTCCCCATATTTATTAAAATATCAATGTATTTGGGAAAAGAAATAATTTTAATCATTCAGTTTTGAATCAACTGAAGGGCCCAAAATTAGTAAAATTTACTCACCACCTTAAATAACATTTTTTTTTAAAGATTAATATTTCAAAATACATTAAAAGAAATAAATCTTAATAATTTAATTGTAAACCAAACTAATTTGAAAGTATTTTTGTTACAGTCAATTGGTAAATAAATTGAATAGGATTTTTATTTATAACTCCAAAATAAAAAAATTTTTTCAGGCAATTATTTTAATTTCAGATAAAAAAAAATAGAATATATTTATTTATTTATTTATTTATTTATTTATTTTTGAAGAGAGAAAATTACTTTTTTCCTATGTAACATTAGTTTTTTTTTAATTTTTGTTTTGATTAAAATTTATAAATTTTTAAAACAAAAACTAGAATTCAAAAATATTGCCATTAACTTTTTCAGAATCTAGAAGAATTGAGTTAAATATTTGATTTTTCTCTATTCTTTTGATTTTTCGAAAGTCTCTGGTAGTTTTTTTTTGATTTTAGAAATTAAAAGAAAAATTTTGAAATTTTCTATTTATTTCAAAAATAAAAAAAAAAATCACTGTTAGCTTTTTCTGGATTTCAAAGAATAGATTTAAATCATATAGATTTTACTCCATTCTTTTGAATTTTGGAAAAGCTAGGCACTTGATGGCACTTGACGGCATTTTTCGAAAGACTTTCGTTTTTTTTTTTTTTAATTTAAGAAATAAAAAGAAAATTTAATAAATTTTCAGTTAATTTCTGAAATTAAAAAAAAAACTATGCACTTTATGACGCTCTACGGCATTTTCAGAAACTCTAAAATTGTATACAAGTTTTTATCCTCGGTATAATTTAGGCAAGATTATAACTCACACGATAATTTTTCTTTAAAAAATGAAAAAATGGAAAAAAAAAATCATTTCTAAACAAAGACATACAAGAAAAAGAAAATAAAAGCAAAAAATGAAAGAGAGTAGGATTTATTGGTAAGGGTTAAGCGCTCAAGAGCTCTTAATCTGTTAAAGAGAGATTTTTGAAGTGACTAAAATTGTGACTCCTAATTCAAAGAGTAGTCAAAAGAACCTTTTAATTACAGTCATTCGAAGTATTTTAAACTCAATTTAGTTTTCTGAAATAAAAGAAGTAGAGAAAAAAAAAAAGAGTAAAAAATGAAGAGTGGAAAAAAAAATTAAGTTATAAAAATAATAGTAGTATTGAGAGGATATATGTTTCTGATGAGTTGAATGACTTGCTATTTAGACTTTAATTTTAATTCATTTTTTCTTATAGCGTGCTGGTTCATATTAGTCAGAAAATATTCTATTGTGATGTCGTATATTTCTTTTGTATTCATTTTTCTGAACAACTCATCGGTATCCTCTCTATTAATGATACTAAAGCCAAAATCTTTGACTTTTTTGAGCACATTTTTCCGGTATTTTCTGGTTTTTTCATATTTTTCGCATTTCCATATGAAGTGGTCTACATCATCAACTTTTTTTTTTACAGTAGGAGAATATTTTACTTTTTATTCCTGGTTTCCAATTGTATGTGTATCCTACATAAGCCATTTGAGAACTATTTGAGCTTAAGTAGATTTTTTGATGATTTCCAGTTTAAATATGATTGTTAAATGAAAAAGAGTCAAAAATAATAGAAAAAAAAGTAAAAACTTCAGTGAAAAGTTTTTTTTGTACCCCAAATCCTAATGTTGAGTGGGTCGGTGGTTGTTTCTTTTTATATCGAATTTTTTTGGATCGCCACCATAATTTGTTTTAATAAAGAGATCTAAATATTTGAACAACTATAGATCAAATGAAATAGGCTACTTTATTAAGTTTTAATTTAGAACTTTATTGATGGGTTGAATCTATAAAGTGATGATTTTTTGTTGAATAAGATTTGGTTTTTGAAATTTTCATTTCAGTCACTTTGCTTTTTCTTTTTTTTTTTTTTTTTATAGTTTTTTTATTTTTTAATTTTTTTTTGGAATTGAAAGTTTCCCAAATCTTGTTTTCGCAAAATTCCAGTGCCAGAAACCGACTCGGCAGCAAAAAAACGAGTCCAAGTAACAACTTGACAGATTGTACGGAAAGTTCAATTCGGTTCACTTTGGTTGGTTTCAGATAGCATCATTTGTTGGATTCAGATCTCTACAGTTGCATAATTCCAGTTCGATTCTTTTTAGATCTGATCGTGAACAAGTTTGGTTAGGTTAGTTATAACCAGGTCTACCAATTCTTATAATGATTTTTTATTCCTTTTGCCCCCTCCCCCAAAAAAAAAAAAACACCTAAAAAAAAATAAAAAGAGGAGGAACCTAAGGAACCCAAAAACTTAAAAAGGTAAATTTGGAAAAGGTAAAAAGTATAAAAAACCAAAAAAATCATAATTTAATAAATTTACAAAGACTGATTTTTTATAAATTTAAAATGATTTATTTTATTAAATTCTTTAACTGATAATTTCTTTTGGAATTTTTTCTTTTTTTTAATTTTATCTTGATCAAAAATTTCCTTAAAGTCAATTGATGTTAAAAATTTTGATTAATTTTAAATTTTTTAATATAATTAATAATATTAGTATTTGGTTTTTGAATAATTGATTTTACAAAATCGTGATATATTCTAAAAGTATTGTATCATTATTTAAAAACATTTTTGTAGAAGTTTCTCTTATTTTGCTTAATACTTTAAAATAGTTATTATTTTTATTATATTCTTAATTTATTATATCAATTAATTTTAAATAATTTAATTCATTAATTTTTTTGATTTTATTAAATATCTCATTTTTATCAAATAATTTGTAAAGTAAATTATTAATTTTTAATTTATCTTGTTTCATATCAAAAATTATTCTTTCTTTTTGTTTATACTTTTTTTTAAAGAAGAGAAAATTTTCTTCATTTAAATTAAAGTTTTGTCTTGAAAAAAATTGGAGAAAGTCTTTTTCGAAGGTTAGAATCTCTTTTATTTTAAAGATATCATTGATTTCACAATTTGAGTTAATTTCAAATTTATTAATAATTGTTTTTTGATCACTAATAAAATTCTTTTATATTCTTTGATTTGTAGGGCTTTAAAATTATTAAAATTTGTTAGAAAAAAATATAACATAATCAAATTAAGTTCTGTAAAAGTATATACCTTTTCAAATATATTTCCATCTTCTTTGGAAAGACATATGAACATCTTGTACAAGATCACCGTTTTAGACAATCGGTGCACTTTATTTTATTCAAATCTTTTACCAGTATTTAACCTTCATTTTAAAAATTAAATTAAATTAATTATGAGATAGACTTTTGCTTTGATTATTCTACAAACTTTTAAAAGTTGATTTGTTTCTTTATGTTTAACTAAATTTGTCAATTTTTCCAGGAAAAAGAAAAACCTATTGCATCCTTTTAAAATAATTGAGAAACGTAAAAATATTATGAAATAGCATGATGAGGTACTAAGACTTTTTGGATCTAATGATGGTCTTCTAATGTTTTGTCAAATATAATTCTTTAAACAGATTTTGGAATTTTTTTAAAAAAAAAACAATAAATCCAAATAATTTAACCTATTAAAAAGTTTCAAGTGTTTTTGAAAAAAATAAAAAATAAAATACCTTTAATTTGGAATACTTTTAATTATTTATATTAATCTGTTTTCATGAATACATATCTGATTGTTTATAGGGTGTTGAATACGATATTATTCTCCTCGTAGCAAATTTATTCATCTGGCAAAACCAAAAAAAAAATCAAATAAACAAAGAAGAAAAAGAAAATTTTCAAAAAAATAAAATGTGTTTTAAAGACCAAAAAAACCCTTTGAAAATTTCAAATGGTCTTCCAACAATTTCATCAGATTTCGAACGACCATCAATTAAAAATGAAAATCAAAATATTAGCGAAAAAACAAAAAATATAAATATTAATTCTGGTGAAAAAAACAATAAACATGAAAAACTTCCACCACCTTTACCAAAAAGATTAAATTCAAATGAATTGCAAAAAAGATTAAAAAATATTACAAAAATAGAAAATGATAAAATCTGCAACGACAACCAAAAGGAAAGAGAAAAAACAGAAAATGAATTTGAAACTCAAAATAACAAAGTAAACTACAAACATGAAAAACTTCCACCGCCTTTACCAAAAAGATTAAATTCAAATGAATTGCAAAAAAGATTAAAAAATATTACAAAAATAGAAAATGATAAAATCTGCAACGAAGATGAAAAGGAAAGGGAAAAAACAGAAAATGAATTTGAAACTCCAAATAACAAAATAAAAAATAAACACCAAAAACTTCCACCGCCTTTACCAAAAAGACTAAATTCGAGTGAATTGAAAAGAAGATTAACAATTGTTAATGAATACAAAAATAAAAAGAAAAATGAAAATATGACAAAGAAAAAAAGGAAAAATGAAAATGAAAATGAAAATGAAAATGTAAATGTAAATGAAAATAAAAATGTAAATGTAAATGTAAATGAAAATGAAAATGTAAATGTAAATGAAAATCAAAATCAAAATAATTACGAAAACGGTAATGAGAACGAAAAATCAGAACAAGAAATTTCAGAGACCTTTTCACAGATCTTAGATTTCAATTTATTAAAAACAGGTGAACTGAAAGAGAACGAATTTTCAAAATATTGCTTAAATATTCTTTCAGAATATAATTTATATAACCATCAATTGTATAAAATATTTAATCTTTTACAGTTTGCTTTACCTGAAGAAACAAATAATTTTCAAAATTTAAAATCAGAAATCAGAAATGAAGTTGAATATTTAGTAAGTCATTACTTTTTTTTTTTTTTTTTTCAGAGTTAAGTTTTATCGTAATGTGTGTAAATAAAAAATCCATAATATTTCTTTTACATGTAAATAATTTTTGTATTTTTATTTGGCACAAAATATAATTATTAATTAGTCAATAACAAAATTAATTTTTTTAAAATAAACTTTCTAATTACTATTTTATCAAAAAATAACTGTTGTTATTTGAATGAGGATGAAAAAAAAATGTCTGGTGTTATTTTAGTGAATTTGAAAAAATATGCTGATTATAATTCTCGATAGGTGATATTTGAAATGTCACCGAGAGAGAATTATAATTTGCTTATTTTGGAGAAATGAACAAAATTACAAGAGTTATTATTAGAATTGGGATAGTTAATACCAATAACCAAAATGAAAATGTAAATAAAAACAAAATTAAAATCAAACAAATTTTATTTAAAATTTTTTTCCATTAAATAAATAAAAAAAAAAAAAAAAAAATTCTACCAAATTTTTTTAATTTTGAAAATTTTTCCCTAATACAGAATTTCCCAAAATCAACTTTAAAGTACCAAACCCAAACAAATTGATCAATTTGATCTAGAAATTTTCAACTTAATTATTTTATTATTATTTTTTGTTAAAAATATTCAAATTGGATGAGTCAGATGATTAATAGACTCTTTTAATTTTCAGTATTTTTGAAAATTAATAAAAGCCACGATATTTGATCAACTGAAAAAAATTCTAATAAGATTTATCCCGTAACTCTTCAAATTTTAATAATTAGAAACTCTCTCATCATCATAAAAAGTTATTTTGAATAACAAAAAATAACAATTCACAATTTGAAAATAGCCAAAATTGAAAGAGTAAGCAAGTAGCAAGAAGTTGATCTAAAGTATAAGCTAATTAAATCATCATGTTGACATGTTATTTTTTGTCATTTTTTAGCCTAACCCGGAAAAAAATGATAAATTGTATATTTGATGATGTATCAAAAAAAAAAAACATTCTCCCAAACCAAAAAGAATCGTATAAAATTCCAAAAATTTGTAAAAAAAAAATGTTTTATATATGAAAAGTACAAGAAAAAAAAAAAAAAAGAGTATTTGATGATAACCTAAGAAAAACTGTATAATATCAATAAACTGTGATATTAATCTGAACCCATAACCCCATATATTATAATGTGAATCTATAAAATTGTGATAATCATCAAAATAGAAAAAATAAGGTCAAATATTTGGTTTAATAAAAAGTATTTTTCTTTTCATGTTTTTTTTTTATTTTTTCATAGTTCCAAAATTCCAAATGAGCAGTTATCTCAAATAATTATCAACCCATTCAGAAAAAGGTGTTGTGGTCTAACATTGATGAATTTTTTTTTCTAGGGTGATAGTTCCTTCAAAAAGTTAAAATCTCAAGAAGGAATAGATATTTCGATTCTTTTTTTTGTGATAAATAAAAAAAAACTTTTCTATATAATGCAAAGCTAAGAGAAATAGAGTCGAAAAAAGAAGACAATAAGGGATTCGAAAAAATATTAAAATCAGTGATTGTATAGTTCTTCTATTAAGAGATCTTTAACAATTGAATCATCCACTTTAAGCTTAGTTAGACACAAGTATATATTTTAACTTAATACGACGAAATATAGAAGGCATGAAGAGTTTGTAGTGTTCAATGCATTTTCATATTATTAGTAATATCTAAAGATACTATAGGCTGAGAAACAATGATTTAACTTAAGTTGTATCAAACTTGATGAAAAGGATCTATTTTCCAACAAAGGCAATGCCAAATACAAATTATCTATGATCTGATCATTGATTCGATTTATTTTTTTTTTTTCCTTCATTTTTTTGAAAACAATTTTGAGATATATTAGCTGATCCAAAATTTTTACGAATTAAAATTTGATTGTAAATTATTTTAAAATGTCTAAACTATTATATTGCTCAGACTTTTTAATCGCAATATAAAGATAAATCCCATGATCTGTAATTTTATTGCGATTTGATAAACTCGGTACTGGATTGAAATAGAAATTTAAATTAGTCAGAAATAATAAATACAAAATTATTCAAAAAGGCTTTTGGGTATTTTTAACAGAAAAGGATTTAAAGAATACTTTTAATACAATAATATACTGAAATAAAACAAAGGATGAATATTTTAAAGCTATAATTCCAAAATTAGTTTCAAAAAAAAAAATATGAATCAAAAAAAACTGAATTTCAATTAGAAAAAAATTTATTTTTCAAATATAGTTGAAATTCACAAAAAATCCAAAATAAATTCCTCTGATTTAAAATTTCTATAATTAAAGTACACGAGTAATATCAAAAAAAAAAAAAAAATGAATAAGTTTCAAAATAAAAAGTTGTTAATTTAAATATATACATTAAGTTTACACATTCTTTAAAAATATGATATTTTTCCCCTCAAATGACTAGATATGTATCAAAAGAATATATATATATATATAAACTAAAATTCCAAATTTTTTACATAGCACGATCATGAAAAATTTTATCAAAAAAAATTCAACATTTGATAATTTTTCACTATTCGATTACTTCATTTATAATAAACACTATGGGTTAATAAAAGATCTTGGATCAAAAAATATTTTTCAAGATATTTAACAAATTTGAAGTTGGAAAATTCAATTTTCCAGGTTCTAATAAGATTTTTTTTCAAATTTAATAGTAAATTTTTTTGAATATTTTTTTTTTTCACAGTAAAGTGGTTATAATTATTATATTTTAAAAGTATTTTAATTTTGATCAATATTTTTCAGATGGGTAATCAATTATTTGGATAATTAAAGAATTATTTGTTGATTTAAATTGAAAAAAATTTTTTCCTTTTCAATTTTTCTGTTAGGTTTTTTTTACCTATCAAAGAATCAAATAAAATCAGAGATTCCAATCTATTCTTTTGAATTAAAAAAAAAATCTAGGATACTTTCGTTAAATTAAAAAAAAATCGCTGTTAGCTTTTCTTGAGTTTTCTGTTTATTTGTAAAACCTCAAAAAAACCTAACAAAAATCAATAGATTTTCTGAATAAAATAGAAAACCTCAAAAAAATCTAGAACACTTAATAAATAAAACAGAAACCCTCAAGAAAAGATAGGTACACTATGACACTTAACGGACACTTTCGTTAGGTTTTCCAGAATATTAACGCATTGAGTAATATATATATATATATAATTTTACTCAATTCTTTTGAATCATGGATAACTTAGGACACGAATATTTATTACGGGGTATTTTTTTTTCTTTATTTCAGATTTATTAGACAAGTACAGCATTTTCAAAAATATTAGTTCTTATCTATCAAAGTAAATATCTTAAAGTTTAATTAAACTAAAATTCATCCTTATGTTTATTTGGAATTTTTTACCCCCAAAAAACACTTTTTTTTTCTCTACTAATGACTAGATACTTTTTAAAAAATCATAGTACTACTTAACAACAATAAATAAAATAGATTCAAGAATTTGAAGTTCTGGAATTTTGATTATATTGTAAATAATCTTTATTATTAATGGTGAAAGGTTAATTAAGGTTGTAGTTTTGTTTAACTGAAATTTAAATTTTATTTTTTTATATGAGTGAGTCGAAATAGTTAAAACAATCACAAGAATACAATTTCATCCAAATTGGAAATAATTTTTGATTTTTTTGAAAAATATGAAAATCATTTTTTCATTTTTAAGTTTTTTGTTTTCATTTCATTTTTTGGATTACCTAACCTTGTTACATTCGATCAATAAAAATTTTGAACAATTGATAATAGGTTAAAGTTGTGTTTTTTAAAATAGAAGCACTCAAACAAAATTAGTCAATGATATCTAATCATTTCAGAGATCAATATTGTTAATAGAATTTAAACAAATTTACTCTTACATTTTTTTGTTGTTCCCCTCTCCACAAAATTTTTAACACAGTCATTTTGTATTTTAATTATTTATTTTTTGTTTTGTGAGTATTGTCAATTATAAATAATTGTTGACATTTCAATTAGTGAATGGTTCAAATTTGATTTTTCCTATAGAATTTATTAAATAAGATTTTTTTTTTACAAAATTGGATTTTGTCGTGTTAAAATTTTTAAATTGTGGCCAATATTATTATATTTAATTTATCAACTAAAATTAACTTTTATTCTATTATATATATATATATATATATATATATATATATATCCATATTTAATTAATTATATTTTAGGGAATTTTTATATGTAATAAATCAAAAATATTATTTGAAAAAATATTTTTTGAAATACTAAAATCATTTAATTTACAAATCGATCAAAAAACAATACAATCATTAAAAACGGAATTTAAAATAATATTTTTTCCAAATGAATCAGATATGAACACTGGCTTAAAAAACATATTAAATATTATAAAGAAATTATCGGATAATGAAAACACCTTGCAAAAAATTGAAGAAACAATTATTGTTTTATGTATGATATTTTTTTATAAACAATTATTCTATTCCATAATTGCCGAAGAAATTATTAGAATACTTATTACAAATAAAATTTTTATTAGTGATTTAAATACTCCAAATTATGATCTTTTAAAAAAAATTATTTTACGTATAATTGATGATCATTTCCCATTTGTTTCGGATAAGGAAATAGAATTGGATTATTTGAAGAGATTATTTTTTCAAATTGGATTAAATAATAAAATTACTGTAATATATTTTTTTTTTTTTTTTTTTCATTTTGATTATTTTTTATATTCTTCCTCTAAAAAAAAAATAATAATAATAACAAGATAAAATAATAAAAAACTATTTTGTTATTAAAAATTATGAATAATTTCAATTTTAATTTTATTCTTCAATTCCCACTTATTTAAATAAAAACCATAAATAAAATTTCTAATAGGAACAATATTTGAAAATAATGATAAAAAAATCAAAAAAAGAATCTTTAGGAAAAACAATTTATTTAATGATATTATATTTTTATCCCAATAAATTCACAGAACAAATAAATTCTTATTTTGATGATTTCAAAAAGGGGGAAAACAGAAAAAGTCTTTATTATCAAAAAATATTACTAAAATGCAGAAACTGTTTATCAAAATATTTAAAGGATGAAGACACTGATAATATTATTTTTAGTTTTGAAAAAAGGATATGTGGATTCAATAAAAACTATTTAAATACTTTAAATATTTTTTTACTTTCGAAAGGTTTATTATTAACGGTCTTGAAATCAACCTTTATTCAAGAATTTTATACCTTAAACACTTTGCATTCCATATTCAATGAAATCAGGCCCAGTCATCATTTAATAATTTCCTATTCAATGATCATTGGCAAACAATATTTTAAAAAGGTTTTTTTTCTAATATTAAAACAATTTATTGAAAAAATGGACAAAATTGAATTTCAAAGTCTCGAACGACAAAACAATCTAATTGAATCAACTTTTATACAATTGATAAAGACAATTTTTGATAAAAATAATGTTTTGCCGAAAAATATTAGAATAATTTGCAATTTATATTTAAATTCAATCCCCGACAACTTAACGGACGGTTCTTTAAATATTGTTGGCAATTTATTATTTGGAAAAATCTTTGCAAGCATTATTTTAAATCCGAATAAAATCGAAATTCCTAAAGATTTGTTAAGAAATACTATTAAATTGAAATTAATTAATTTATCTTTATTATTTAAGGCCTTTGGTAATGGCATCCATTTTGATTCAAAGAAGCAAAATTTCATTCGATTTAATGATATTTTAATACGATTTAATGAAGAAAAAAACAAATATTTATTAAATTCAACTAATATTTCAATAAAAAAAAATTTAAAAGAAGAAATGGATCGTAATTTCCTCTTTAATTATATCAATTATTCAACTAACAATACCCAAATCAATACCAATATTAATATCAATAACCCTAATAATACCTTGATGAATAACAGTAATAACAAGAATAATTATTCACTCAAAATTACAAATCAATTTGTTTTGTCATTATTAAGTCAAATCTATCCAACCGACATGAAGAATGATAAAGGTAATATCCATATTTTTACAATGGAATTTATTCTGCAAACAACACAATTTTGCCAAGTAGATCTATTAGAAAATTTCAATTTGGATTTAAATCTTTTAATGCAAGTTTTTAAAAAATTATCACATTCTATTAATGAAAGAGATAAATTTATCAGCACAATGAATGATTTTACTAATCAAATTTTACAATTAAATGAACACAGAACTATTGAAAAGGATTACTTAATCCACCAAAAGATGTTACTTCAAAAAACGGACAAAAAACATTGGTGGAATAAAATTTCTAGAAAGAGTCAAAGCGAACAATCTATTAATGAATTTTTAACAACACCATCAAAGAAAAAAAAAAATTATTTTAAAAAAAAATAATTATCATTTTTACGTGTTTATTACAAATTTATTTATATATTCAATAAAATATTTTAAATATAAATAATTTATTAGTATTTTTAATAATTTTTTTTTTTACAGATTAAAGAATTGAAAGGCGTTTTTTGTTAACAAGTTTTCTGTTTTTTTTAAATGGTGAAATGTTGTTTTGAAGATAATTACTGTTTAACGCAGATTTATATTATTCTAGAGTATGGAAAGATAAACTCCATTCCAAAAATTTGGACACACCCAAAATCAAAAATAGGCAAAAAAAAATCACAATTTATTGTAGTTTTCCAAACATAATATTAAACTAGGTTTAAGTTACGTAGTATTAATCTTTTTATAAGTAATCATTTTTATCCCAATAAACGATAAAAATAGAAAAGAAAAAAATAAAAACTGCTGTGTTCAAAATAAGGAAAGGACCACGTAATTGTATTGATAAATTTGTTGAAATTTCACACCAACAATTGTTGATTGATCAAATGATAAGATACCATCAACTAATTGTTTGTGGATTTTTCGTTATAAACAAACTCAACAATAGCCCTCTATCAACCATTGAAAAAAATTTACTAGATCTAAGGAAACAGATTACGTAGCTGGAAAAAAAGGAAATGAAAAAAAAACAAAAAAGACAAAAAATGGAAAAAGTTTGTAAAATCAAAATTATTTCCAAATTGAATTTAAAGCGGAGTATTGTTATTTTTTTCAACTGTTGAAACTAGTTTCAAATTTTTGGAATTTAGTTTACATTAAAAATTATTATAACTACAACCAAATTGAAATCGAAATTTATGGTTAAAAATCAAATCATAAAATTTCTCACAATTGTACCGAAATATCTTCAAAAAATACCAAATTAAATTTGAACAGCTCAAACTAATGACAATTCATACATATTAATCTAACCTAACATATGCTATTTGCAAAATAAAAGTTCCTTAAACTACTCTCTACACACTTGGTGGTGTTCTGTTATAAAAAAACACTTAGATGAAATTTAAATCATGGAAACAATTCGTATGTAAAATAATTAACTTTTAGATTGAATTTTAAATTTATTTAATTCACATTTTCCTGTTAGGAATCAAATCAAACTATAATTAGAAAAATACAACATATCCAATTTTTTCATTTTGATCGTTATTGTCATCTTTTTTTATTTTATTTTATTTATTTTTTGATTTCTCTAATTTGTTCATTTTTATTTTCTTTTTCATTTTTAATTTTTGACTCTTATTCCTTTTGATTTTCTAATGTTGTAACAATATGATATATATATATATATTCAACTTTGGAATCACTTTTTATATTTATTACTATTTTATTACATTTAAGAATTTCATTATTATCTAAATTAGTTCTAGATAAGACCAATACTCGAAAATTTTTGATTTCATTTCTTCATTTCCATTACATTTAGTTTTTCATTTTTGTCAATAACAAGATTAAATTCTATAATAAAAATTTATATTGGAGTAAGGATTTGTTTTCTTTTTCTTTATTATTTCTGTTATTGTAAATATTTATTATTAATTGTAATTTTGGAGTTTGGTTTTCATAATTGAGTTTTTCTTTGTTTTTATTATCCATATTGCCTTTAACATTCTGTGTTTATTCATAATTTTTTTAACATTCCCTTTTTCATTTTTATTTTCTATTTTATTGTATTTATGTCTATTAAAATTCTCTATTTAATGTCATTTGGGAAATTTTTATTGAATTCTTCTTTTCATTTTACATTCCCCCATTTAAGTTTGTATATTCACCCCCTTTTTTTATTTTTCTTTATTTATACTAAATTAATTATATAAGAAATTTTCTTTTTGATTATTATTATTTTCTTTTTTTATAGCTGATAACTTTAGGTAAACATCAAATTTTTTTGTTCTGAAATTGTATCTTTGAATAAAATCTTGAATATTCACATTGTTGTTTTCTATATTGGGAATCATTTTGATAATATAAGTTTGTAATTGTTGAATAACTAATTTACTTATTAAAGTAACATTTCAATCAAGAGTTACTTTCATTAATAAACTATTATTATCTTAATTATTGTATTCATTATTGTTCAAGGTTTTTTCTCAGCAAATAGTTGCTGACTGTTTTGTTTCTAAATTAGTATCAGTACTTTTTTATATTTTAGAATTTGAATTAGATTGTGAATATAAATTGGCTTTATGTGTAGATGGTTGTTTATTATTTTTTTTTGTTCATTTTTTTTAATTATCATTATTTGGGGAGATTTGTGTGCTATTATCATTTTCTTTATCTTCCACTTTATCATTATGATTTGTACTTTTTGAAGTTGGTTTTTTTTTATTTGTAGTTTTTATGTTTTTTTTTCTTTTTTTTTTTTTTTTACATTTTGGAATTGGTTTTTTTTTTATTAGTGTTGGTTTTGTTTTTTTTAATATGATTTTTTTTTTGATCTTGTTTTTTTATTAGTTGAACGTGGTTTTGTTTTTTTGATTGGTGCTTTTTTTATTAGTGTTGTTTTTTTTTTTTTGATCTTTTTTTTGGCATTGATCTTTTATTTTTCGAATTTGAAACTTTTTTTGTTGAATTGGGTGTTTTGTTTGGTTAGAATGTTTTTTTTTGTTGGTGTAGGTTTTTTTTTTTATTATTGATATTTTTTTTTTTAATATGATTTTTTTTTTAGATGTTGTTTTTTTATTGGTTGTTGAATTTATTTTTTTATTTGTTGGATTTTGGGTTTTGTTGGGTGTTTTTTTTATTAGTATCGTGTTTTTTTTTATTGATCTTTTTTTTGGCATTGATCTTTTATTTTTCGAATTTGAAACTTTTTTTGTTGAATTGGGTGTTTTGTTTGGTTGGAATGTTTTTTTTGTTGGTGTTGTTTTTTTTTATTATTGATATTTTTTTTACTGGTTTTTTATTTATTGTATTTTTTTTTTTAATTATTATTTTTTTTGCTGGTGTTTTTTTTATTTTTTTTAACATGATTCTTTTTTTAGAAGCTGGTTTTTTATTTGTTGAATTTGGTGTTTTTTTTTGTATTAGGTGATGGTTTACTTTTCAATTTTTTTTTCTTATTTATAGAAGTTTTTTGATTGTG
The DNA here is from genome assembly GCA_027625915.1 of Anaeramoeba flamelloides. Lineage (NCBI taxonomy): Eukaryota > Anaeramoebidae > Anaeramoeba > Anaeramoeba flamelloides. The sequence continues at coordinate 379,970 of JANTQA010000044.1, forward strand.
TTTTACTCTATTTATTTATTTTTTTTGTTCATTTTTTTACGTAAATTTTTTTTTTTGAATTCTTTTTAATTTCTTTAGAGTTTAATTGTTTTTTAGATATTGAATTTTCTTTTCGATCATTTTTTTCATTATTTTTAACTTGTATTTATGTGACCTCTTCTTCTTTTTCAACCTTTAATATTTTTTCCATCTTGCCTTCTTCAATTTTAACATTCTTATCTTCTTGATTATAAATATTATTTTTTTTTTGTTTTTCAATTTCTTTTTTATTCTTATTTTCATTGGCTTTTAATTTTTGTTTAAAAATGAAATCATTTTTTGGTTCCAAATTCATTTTATATCCATCCCTTCTCTTAATATTTTGTTTATAATTATCGTCTTTTGGAATTTCTCGTACATTTTCTATAAGAAAAAAAACTTCTTGGGTAGGAATAGATGGAAGACTAATGCTTTTAGATAATGGTCTTCTTTTTGGTTTTTTATTAGTCTTCTTTCTCTTTTTTTTTTCATTTTTAATTTGTTTCTTATTATTTTTGTTTTATAGTCTTCAAATTTTTTATTAAAAGAAGGTAAAATTAAAGAAAAGGTATCTTTTAATAGCGATATTTTTGAATTGTGTAATAATAATACCAGTTGGAAAAATGAAACTTGATTATTTTCATAACAAAGTTTTAAAATTGATTTTGCTCGTTCAATAAGGTTCATTTCTTTTTTGTCTAATATTGGTAGTGCGTTATCCATTATTAATTTTATATTTTTTTCATTTTTAAACCAATGATCATCAAATTTTTGTAAATTATTTAATATTAAATCCAAACAAATGATTTGATATTTACTTTCCAATTTATTATTTATTATTATTAATACATTAGTAAGGTCCCCGTAACTATGTTGAATCATTTTCATCGGCACTATAACCATTGAAGAAATTTTTTCATTTAAATGCATGATAGGTATTAAATATTGAAGCGCCTTTTTATGGTATTTTTGAAATATTTTTTTTTCAAAGACAATTAAAATTTTTAAAATACATAAAGTTATTTGAATGATGCTAATTTCATTTAATTGTAATTGTTTCAAAATGCATAAAATCAATTTTTCAATAAGTTTATTATTTTCAAAATTTGTTGTGCTGTATAATATTTTTTTTTTAATTTTGATCAATATAGATTCTTTTAAATCAAGATCGGTATTCTTTTCAAGTTGCAATATTAAGCTTGAAAATGTTTTACTTAAAATTTTTGATTTCTTTTTTTGGCTATTTTGGGATTTTTGATTCATTTCATTTAAACTTTTTATTTTACAAACTGGTAAACTAGTATTTCTATTTTGTTTTAAATTATCTTTTGTAGAATATGATTTTGTTGGAATTAATTTTTTTTTTCTTTGACCTTGGCCTGAACTATTGCGCTGCCTTCTAGAGAAATTATTATTTATATGAGAATCAACAAACCTTTTTTTTTTTCTTGTTGATATTCTTTTAGAATTACCATTGTTCTGATGGTTATTATAGTTTTTATTGCGATTATGACTGCCATTGTGGCTATTGCTATGATTAAGTTTGTGTTTGTGGTTATTTGGATCTTTGAATTTATTTGATTTTATTTCAATTAATTTTTAATTTGGAGATTTTTTATTAATTTTTTTAATTGGTGATTTTCTATTTATTCTTCTTTGAATTCTATTTTTGGAATTTTCCTTAATTGAATAATATAATTTTTTCTTTAATGGTTTAAAAACAGGTTCTTCTATTTGTTCACCAAAATTTATAAATGTTAACTAATTATGATAAAATTAATTAGGGTTATTATATTAATATGTGTATTAAATTTAGATCAATCTTTAAAAAAAAAAAATATTTAAAATTCAACTTACCTCTGGATCTTTTTCTTTATTTAAATTTTTTTGAGTATTGATTTGCAATTTGTTATAAAAAAGTCTTGCATTATTTGTAAAATGTTGAGCATATCTCCAAAATGGTAATCTTCCAGACTTCCTAGTGCCTGGGTATAAGTTATCAATTGTAAAAGAAAGGATGTTTTCAATTTTTTTGCAATATTTTTCAAGTATTGAAGTTTCCCATAAACTGAGTATCAATAATAAATATTCTGTGCATTCCATTCTTAAATATATAGATTTTGTTTTTGAAATTACATCAGGTAAAATTAGAATACATGTTGGTGCTCTGGTATTATGAATGGAAATTTTAATACAGAAATCGCCACTTCTCGCAATTCCTTTTTTCTTTTGATCAACTAATCTTAATAAGTCGTTTAATAGAAATAGAAATGTTTTATTAAATCTGTCTTTCATTCTTCTTGACAAATTTGCTATTAAATAACAAATTTGCTTATTAATTTGAGTTCTAGGATCTCTTAATTGAACCAGAAACGGATCATGAAATTTATGAATCTTGGTGTAGAAAATTTCATAATCTGATACGTTCCCATTTAATAATGATTCAAATTGAATCATTGATTCTATTAGTGAGTCACAATGTTCGCCTTCTTTTTCAGTTAAATCTTTATATATCTTATCAAGTTCTTTTTCAAGGTGATCTTCATCAGAAATCTAATGGGGTTTATATTCGTTATATATATATATGTGTGTGTGTGTGTTTGTGTGCGTGTGTGTGTGTGTGTGTGTGTGTGTGTGTGTGTGTGTGTGTGTGTGTGTGTGTGTGTGTGTGTGTGTGTGTGTGTGTGTGTGTGTGTGTGTGTGTGTGTGTGTGTGTGTGTGTTGTGTGGGTGGGTGTGGGTGGGTGTGTGTGAATATATATGGGTATATGTGTTAGTAGTTATAAAAGATCTATATTTAATTATACTTTGTTATTTTTTAAAAATACGAAAATTATAGTATAAAAAAATGGATTTGAATAATTCAAATTGATTTTGATCTTAAAATAATCCCCAAAATGCAATTTAATATAAAATAACTTATTTTTAGTATATTGGTTATCTTTTAATATAAATGAACTGATTCCCTAAAGCCAAAGTGATTATGTAAAATTTTTATTTAAATTTGTAATAGTCAATTAAATTTGTAATAATGAATTAAATAAAAATTTCAATTAAAAAGGAGAAAAAAAAGAAAATGAATTCGACCAGATTATAATTCTTTCAAAATAAATATGTTATTTCAGAAAAATCTTTATTTTATGTTATAAAAGAACTGAAATATAATTTAATTAATAGAAAAAAAAGGTATAATTGATTATGTGTTAAAGAAAAAATGAAAATATTGCAAATTTTAGTTTTTTTAGGGTTTTTCTGAAAAACATTTATTGATCAAAAAATTTAATAAAATTCTCGAACTAAACAACATAACGTGACAAGACAAGACAAGGAACATTTTTTCAATAAAAAATCTCTAAATTTTGTATTTTTGAAATACACTCAGATAATAAACATTATTATACATAATAATTTTGAAAAAGGTTTACAACTTTATTAAATATTAATGGGAATTGTAAAAAAATTGAAAATTTTAAAATTATCTAAAATTTAAATCAAGTACTGCATTCCTCGAATTTAGAACTTTTTCAAACGGGGTAAATAGATATTCATATGTATTAAAAAAATAAATCTGGATATAACCCTAAAAAAAAAAGAAAACTGTAAAAAATGTGATTATTTTACTCAATATTATGAAAATATAAATCATTTCATTTGGTAATGTGAAAGATATAAATTTATCAGAATCAAATGGAAAAAAAAATTGGAAAAAATCCAGAGAATAAACTATATGAAAAGGTTATTCTTAGAAAAAAAATACACAGAAACTCTTCAACATGATTAATCAAATTTATGAAATTTATTGCTCTTGTAGGGTATTTTTCATCAAAGCTTAATTAGGTTAGAAAACTTAAGGTAATAAATAAAAAAATAATAAAAATAAAGAAAACATAAAATACTTTAAATATTTAAAAAAATATCTAAATTCGGGCACCTAGTGCCCCCACCCTGGGAGGTAGTGTCTAGGTTTTTTTTTTTTTTTTTTTTTTTGAATTCAAAAGAATTGAGCAAAATAAAAGATTTTACTCCATTTTTTTAAATTAAAAAAAAAACTAACAACAGCATAATACCAATTATTAATCACAGATTGTGGAATTTTTATATGTAATCGATCATCTTTCATCATATTTTTGCCCCTCCTATGTGTCTAGGGTTTTTTTTTTGGTCATGCAAATGATAGTATTATTTTTTATATATTTTTTAATTAATTTTCTTCTTCTCTTTTTTTTTATTTGATACAATTTTTTTTAATTACTCCTTTATCTAAATAAATAAATAAATAAATAAAAAATGAAAATTTTCAGTAATATTTTTTTCATTTTTTATTAGAAATTTTTGAAATTTTTATCTGACTTAGTGGAGATATTATTTATAATCTATTTTTTTAATAGTCTAAAAAGAATCATATTTTTCCAATTTTAAAATAAAATAAAATATTTCTTTCAAAATATGTCGCTAAACTAAATTGAAAAACTGATTTTTTTTTTCAGCTTTTGGAATATATTTTATCATTTTATTTTTTATTTTTTTTTCATTTTTGAGTTTTAATATATATTCACTGTTTTTTTCTGCAAATTGTTTCAACATTTATTCCTTTTACTTTGTTTGTGTTCAATCTAAAATTCATTTATTGTAACTAATATATATATAATTTCAATAAAAAAAATACCAGAAAAATAGGTGTTTTTTTCAAAAGCAAGAATTATAGAAAAGGGGGGATTCAAATCTTAATGCATTTAATAGCTATCTATTCTGAATTACATAAAATTATGATAACTTTGAAAAAATAATTTATAAATGATGCATAACTGGAATACAATCTGTGGTTTTGGCTAACTTTAATTTTCAGAATTTATTTTTTCACTTGTAGTTAGGTCAAATTTCAAATCGATTTTTTTACTTCTTGGTTCACATTCCACTTGTTATTTAAGTACATTGATACTCAGACAGTAAACTCTAGAACACTGTGAATAAAGTGGTGTGGACTTTTCATTGCATAAGAAATTTTGATTTTTGAACCTATTCAAGATAAATTTTGTTTTGGGATTATGAAAATAGTTTTATTCCAAATGACAAAATTTCGATAAAAGAACTAAATTAAAAATTTTAACAAGATATATCAGATTGAAATTCTTTTTTGGGGTATTTTTCCAGTTATTATAAGAATATCCTCTTATGAAATCTAGGACTCCTTTAACATATAAAAAAAAATTAATGATGATTTAGACTTGTTGTTTTTTTATTTTTCAGAAAAATTTCTCAACTAAATGTTATAAAGAAAACTTTACACCCAAATCTTTTTAATGAATTTTTGGATCTGTTTATTTTTTTAAAATAACAAATTGTTCATTTATCAAGTAAATAGCAGTTGTAGTAAAAAACTTGAAAAATACCAGAATGGAATGATAATCAAAGTTTTTTGTTGGCTTATTATTCTCATTTTTTATTAAAGTTTTGATTTTTAATAACAGAAATAATATCATTCAAGTAACTCAATACAAAAATTAATTCACAAGAAAAAATAAAGAGAAAAATTACCAATTTTTCTGGAATTTTGTCACTAAGAACTTTCCAATCTGAAGAAACATTTGATTTTTTCGAATTTTTATTAATTAAAGATTTGAGTTCACCTGAGCTTGATTATTCATTTTTTGAATTAGGTTTGCCATTGAAATTAATTATAGGATTTTGTTTTTTTTTTGGAGACATATTGTTTTTTTTCTTTTTAGTAATGGATCTCTTTGTTTGAAATTGTTTTTTTTGTTTTTGTTGTTGTTGTTGTTGTTGCAATTGTGAAAGATCTAATGTAAATTCTGTTGTGTTATTGTTGGTAACTACAACAACATCCTTTAAAAGAGTTTTGACTGTTTCAAACTCTTTTGGGTTTAGTACAAATTCCAATAGTTGTTGGAAGGGTTCTCCAAACAAATTTTTGTTAATAAATTTTTGATATTCCAAAAGGAACAAGAATTAAAGATTAATTGAAAAAGATTTTCAAAAAAAATTGAAGAAAATTTCTTAATGAAATTGCTTCTCCCTTAATTTTTTTTGCAAAGAACACTTCAAAAATGTTTAAAAAGCTAAAAATAAAGAAAAGAATTGTTATTTCAAGTGAAATCAAATTAACTTACCTAAACATTTTCTTCATAAAATTTATTGCCTTTGTTTTGACGTTAGTATTGTTAGCACTAACCAATTTTGCAATACTTGGTACCATTTCAAGAAGTGGGTAACTTTTCAAATTTGTAAAAATTTGTTGATCAGAGCATATGATTACAACAATTTTCAGTTGTGGGTTTGACCCAATGCTGAACAAATAAAAAAGTTTGTTTTGAGCCATAAATTTCGATCAAAGACAAAATCATTTGAATGGTTAGAAGTATAAAAGATTTGTGGAGTGTTATATTCTCATTTTTGGATTGAACATATTTCGCCTCGATATTGAATAAGAGATCTTGAATTGTATTTATATCCACCCTTTTCCTTTTGTAAAGCAATTCTAAAACACCAGATAAGGATTCAACAGCTAACTCTGAATTTGGTGGATCAACACCTAGAATGGTGTAAAATATCTCAATAAAAATAGACACTTGTTTGTTTGATAACTCCTGGTTCTTCTTAACAAATCTGGTAAACGTCTTACAATAGGATAATCTAGATTTAGGATCTTTTTTTTTATTTTTTTTAAAAAGAATTTCTTGTTATTCAGAGGTTTTTTTCGAAAAAAGAGAGAAATAACAAACCCTTCAATTATAGGAAACGAATCAATTTCTTTGAATCCATTTTTTATTAAAGCCCAATTAAGAGAAAAAATATTTTTGTTAGCTTTAAGACGAAGTAAAAAACAAAAAGAAAATGTTTTTATTTTCGTAGAAATGTTTATAAAAAATGAGATATTTTTAAGGGATTTTTTAAACTCTTTTGATGAAGAATTGTTAGTTTCAAACATAGTGATGCTAAAACTTTGTTAAATATTAATTTCAAATGATTTTTTGAAAATATTTCTTCAAACTTCTTGTTTTAGTGTGGATCTATTGATCTTTGATTGTAAAAAATAAGAATTCAAAATAGAAAAATGTCTGAGTCTCAAGATCAAAAGAGTTTTAAAAAAATACTACAATAATTTTAAGATTTACTTCTCAGTTTTGATATTTATGTGTTGTGATATCAAACCATTCAATGGACCAATTGTAGTTAGTTAACATAAATTGAAATATTTTTTGATGGTTATTATTCCAATTTAGTTTATTAATTATCTTTCAAAACCATTGTCCCATTAAAAATCAAATTTTATTTAAAAATATTTTTAATTATTGAAGTTATCTATTATAATATAAAAATTTCGATTTTAATATTCAATACTATACTCAAGAGATATTTATTTTTCCTCTAAAAAAAAAATAAAAAAAACTGTTAAAAAAAATTGGGACATTTATTTTGAAAGAAGCATTACATAAAAAATAGAAAATTTAAAAAATTAAAAAAAACAATTTATTGATTCTCCTTTCATTTGAATAACTAAATCTAATCTCTTTTTCAAATTTGAAACCAATTGTTTCATTAATTCATCTGTTACTTCTTTCCAATTTTTCATTTTCATTTTCCATTTTAACAAAACACTGTTGAAAAAATAAAAAAGAGAAAAAATGATTTATTTGCAAACTTTTCATTGTGAGAGGAAAAACTTCAAAACGATACAAAATCAATTCAAAAATCAAATGTAAGATCGGTCATTTATTATGAAATTTCGTTTAGTTGCTTGAAGAGATTCTCTGTGTGTTCTACAGTTTTCCCCAACCTACACGTTCTCGCCATTTTTTTCTTTTAAGGCCAAGTCATTTATCATGGATTTGGTGGATACTCAAGGGGCAACTTGGATACCAAAAAGGAGATTGTGAAATTACCCTTCTATATATTGGCAAAATTCAAATAATATTAAAAAGAATTTCAACAATCTCTTAAGCAAAACATATAATTTGAAAAACAAATTATAAGGATCTCAATTTTTAAAAAATTATAAATAGTATAAATTTCTCAGTATCTCACTTTCAAAAAATTCAAATATAAAAAAAAAAATTGGAGGGGATCAAATTTAGCAGAAAATTCAATTGAAAACAAAAGTTAAAAAACAATTCTCTATTTCATATAAAATTTTGAATAAAAAATAAACAATTTTTTTCTAATTGTATCTCTACAAAAAGTTAAATTTCTTCAATTTAAAACAAATTGTTTTCTTAAAGTTAACAATCAATTTAATCCAATTTGTGGTTATTTTGATATCCTTTTATATTTAAAATTGTAAGAATATGAGAACATTCTTCATATAAAAATAACTCATTTGAAAAATTATAAAAAATGAAAAAAAAAAATCTTGATCTCAATAAGCTCTCAAGAATGAGATTTCAATAATCAAAAAATTTGTTTTCAAAATTGTTATTCACTTCCTTTCAAATTGGAAATTGGGTGTTGTTCTTGATTCTTTTTTCTTTATATGTACTATATTCTGATTGTTGATTTTTAAGAGATTGATAGTAAATCATATTTTGATGTTTTTACAATTCCTATATAGGCCTTTAATAAAGCTACAATTTTTTTTTCCATTTCAAAAAATAATTTATCAACCTAACAACTTATTACTAAAAAGAAAAAATTATTAATTATTTTGAAAAATCTTTTTTTCAGCAAATTTACAAGCAAAAACCAATAAAAAAACAAGATTTTTTCAAATTATTCAACGGGTTCTGGGCTTCCAATGGAAAAAATCAATTATGTTAGCTTAAAGAATAAATTAAAAATATCTCCTGACAAAAATTAAAATAAAAATAAAAAAAAAACGATTAAAATGTATAATGTACTTCAAAAGTATATCAAGTGTTTAAGAAATCAATGTTTTAGATATAATAAAAAGAAAAGAAAAAACAAAATTCCAATTTTTCACACAAGAGAAATTAATAGAAATTTCCCGAACATTTAATAAATAAAAAATTAATTTTTTTTTTTTTTTTTTGAAAACTTTCTTCAAAAGTATTTAGAAATAAAAAATGTTTATTTTTTTTCTTTTGGTACCACTTCTCTAACTACGTCAATTACTGATCCGTCTCGCCATTCTATTACTGCAACTATTCTCTCTTTAGTTTCAGGCTTTACATACGCCTTACCGGCGGTTTTTTCTGCAAGTTCCTTTAATTCCTGAATATCCATGATTGGCAAGCCAGCTTCTTTAAGCATTTTGGCTAATTTTGGCCTTAATGGGTTTACAGCGATTCCACCTTCTGTTACTATGACGTCGATACATTCGCCGGGGGTTGTAACTGTTGTAACGCTATCAATGATAATTGGGTTGTCTCTTCTCGCTAATGGCACGGTGATTATTGTCAATTTGGCGCCAGCTGCGGTGTCTTGATGTCCGCCAATTCCATGCTTAAGATATCCGTCAGAATGGGTGTTCACATTGACATTAAAATCAACATCTACCTCTGTTGCTCCCAAGACTACTATATCTAACAAATTTACTAGACATCCCTTATTGCAAATATTAGCATATTCGTCGATATTGATTTCAATATGGTTTTTGTCCTTTTTCAACGATTCCACAGAAACAAGATCAAAGGCCTGGCAGGTGGTTACCTTTTTAACATAGTTTTCACGGAATAGGTCGATGATCAAAGATGTTGTCCCGCCATTTACCCATCCTGCCTTCACTCCAGTTTTTTTCATCATTTCACCAATCCTTTCCACGGTTAATAGGGATATACTTCCTGCGCCTGCTTGGAAATTGAAACCTTCTTTCATTAATTTGCTGTGCTCAACTACAGCCGCTGTGTTATTGGAAATGGTTATCAGTGGCTCCTTTCGTACGATCCTGAGAGATCCAGACACAATTTTATTTGGATCACCAATGGACTCAACTTCAACAACATAATCTACATTGACCTGTGAAATTGAAATTGGTGAAGCCGGGTAAGGTACCAAATTGTCTGTGACAATGATAACCTTGTCGGCCAATTTGGAGTCGATATTTGAATAGGCAAGTGGCCCACATGCAGATTTGCCATCAATACCGTTCGCGTTTCCATAGTTGTCAGCCGTTGGTGCGCCGATGACAGCCAAGTCAATATGCATATCGTTTTGCATAATGGATCTGACCCTTCCGCCATGCGATCGAAGAACACCAACCCCTTGCATTTTCCCCAGCGATACCTGCACACCAATCGAGCCGTTCATCGAGCCTAAAATGGTCTCAATGGTGCCATCGCTGAGATAGTCAACCAACCCAGAGTGCACATTAAATAATGCAGATGGCGCCAATTTGATTCCTTTCACACCCATCTCCTTTAAGGTCTTCATTGTCATATTGACAATGCCATCACCTTCTCTCAAATGATGATGAAATGAGACAGTCATCCCGTTAAAGACTTTGCATTTCTTTAAGGCCTCAGCTAGTGTTGCGCACATTTTGTTCTGCGTTCGGCTTTCAGTGCCTAATGAGATACGCGATGCACCCTTTTTTAAATGAAGTCCGCTCCAGGCTCCTTGGAATGGAATCACTTCACCATACCCTTCAATGTATGATGGAAATTTCCTTCCTAATGAATTTTCAATAATCTCAATTTTCTTTTTGTTTTTGTTTTTGTTTTTGTGTTTTTTTTTTTTGACAAAAGGATGAATGTTTTGGTTTTTATTTTGCCAATAGAAGAGAAAAGGGATATGTTTTAAATGGTTAAGAACTTTTGAAGTTAATTTATTAATCAAAAAAATTTTGACACAAAAATTTTAATTTAATAAATCTTTTTTGTTTTTCTTTTTTTGTTGAGATCAGTTTTTTTTGGGTCTTTTCGAATTAAAAAAAAAAAAGGGTCGAAAAGTTGTAAAAAGTGCACTTAAAGTTTTAGAAATGAAATTGTTACTTTTTTGGTTTCTTTTTCTTGGGTCATTTGATGTTTTTGGAAAAATAAATGAAGAGAAAAAAATAAAAAATTTTACGAAAAAATGTTGTAGTTTATTATCATACAAATCTGAAACATTTTCTTTCTGTAAAGTTTTAAATCTGGTTCTTAAAAAAATTTGAAAATTCGATCGATTTGAAAATAAAAAGGAAACAGAGAGCTGTAAAATTTGTTGGAGTGGTTATTTATTCTTGGCAAACCAACGGTTAATTTATCTGTTTTAATTAAATTTTTCAGTTTCTTTATTTGTTGGTTATGGATTTCTTCAACTTCAAGATTTGATTGACAAAATTAGAAGAAGTGTCTGTTTTCAAGAACTCACCTAAATCAAATTTTGACTTTCAAAAAGCTTTTTCATTTTTGTTTGAAATTTTCAAGAATTTAAATTTTTTCATATTTGGTTCATAAGAATATGAAGTAACGTTGAAAAAGATGTAGTATCACTCATAGAATCAATTAGATTACACTCGGATTGTTCTTTCTTGTGAACTTTACTTCTCTAAAATTATTGTACGGTAATTTACCCCCTAAAAAAAATGATTTTTTTTTTAAGGGTAAAATTCAACTTTTTTCCATTTTATCAAAAAACCCAATATTTCTGTATTTTGAGAAACTTTTTTATTAGGGTTTACTCTACTATGTTTTCTTATCCATTTTTTCTTTTATAGTCCCAAAAACATATTTCTGTTTTTTTTTAATACAAAATGGAATTAAAATATTTGTTACAAAGCAAAAACAACACAGGTTCATAAATTAAATCTGTGCTCTTTTTTTCTTGTTGTTCCAATAGAAGATATAATACACATTATAATGCTTTACCTATAATATGTTTTATTTTGAAGGTCCTCTTCTTGATTTTACTAGTAAAATTTAAATTAGGAACTGGATTTGGTAAAACAGTTTTCATAATATTCAAATTTTATTTTTTATCGGTTGTTTTTTTGATGGTAACAATTTTCTTTGAGAAATTTAGCTCTCTTTTTTGACAAAATATTTTCCAATTTGATCCTACATTTTTAAGATTTTTTTTTTATATTAGAACCTTAAGGGACTAATCTCTATTAAATATTTTTACCTAAATTTAAGAACTACGTTTGCCATTGAAAATTGGGGGCATGTGTGATATAAGAGGATTATGAGGGTTGGCAAATCTCACAATTATTTATTCAGCGAGATCTAAGTGCTAAAAAATGTCATTTTTGACATAAATTTTTCTCTCCTCGTATCTCAAAATGACAAAGAATGTTGCGAAAAAACAGCTTTTGGAGAAAATTTCTATTTAGGTGAAAGTGGCAAACCTGGTGATGATGTTTGGGGGTTTCTTTGGTTTACTTTTGAATTGTGAGAGAAGATGAGAAGGTTTGCCACTTTCACCTAAACGGTCAAAATGGAGAAAATTGAAAATATTGATGAATTATTGTCTGTTGTTTTCCAACAATTACCTTTTTTGATTAATTCCCACGATAATTTATTTGGTATTGTATTGAATCCACTAAAATCACAAATTCCCAAAATTGAAAGATCATTTTTTATAACTTACAAAGAAATATATTTTTTAAAAACAAAAACTAACTAATTTTGCAAACTTAATTTTCAAAAGATACTTGAATGCAAAATTCCACCAAACCTCACCCACTCAACCTCAACTTAATTTTCGTTGACTCAACTAATTGTGTTTTGAGAGAAACAATCCAAACAAAAAAATTTTTATCAAAAAAGCACAAAAAACAAGAAGTGTGTTGTTATGGATCATGTTGTTCCACAAACAATTCAAGGAGACACCCTCCTCTTAGTCATGTTTGGGAGATTTATTTCAAGGAAAAACAAAAAAAATCAAACAAAAAACAAGAAAAACCCTCAACGTCTTTGTTGTGAATTAATCTGGTTTACGAATTACAAGAACAATTCAAGGAACCCAACATTCAAAAATCTTAGAGAATTGAGATCGTTAAAAGTAAAAGTTGTTTATTGAGAATGTTTGAAATGATCTTAATTTTTTCTATAAGGAAACCGCGGTGTGTTTTTCTTTTTCATTTTTACCATCCTTAACAAGGGTGTTCGATACGTATCTCACATTTTCTTTTTCATTTTTCATAAAAAAAATGACGAAAAATGATTTTTTGATCCAAATTGGAGAATATTTCAAAGATCACTACTTTACATTTTAAATGATATTGGTTCAAAAGGTGTTGAGAAAAATTGATAAATTGCCAACGTAGTTCTTAATAGAGATTGAGAAATTTTTTTGACAATTACTATGATTTGAAAACTCCTTGTTTATTGTCAATATTATGCATATTTCTAGATAAGGAATCCTATTTAGAAATTGTCCAAAAAAAATAATATAGACTAGTCTCTTAAGAAACCAATTTAATATTTACCTATTCTCTATTGTTGGTTTCTTTGACCATTCAATGTTTAAACACTATTGGAAAAAGAAGTATAGATTTTTTATTTTGAAAAAAAGATTTTACCAAGCTTTTCTGGAACCTTTTAGAAACTTTAGAATATTTTTTAGTTATTCTGAAAAAAAAAAAAATAAAAACAGACTTCGATTTATTGTTTTCAATAAAACCTTGAAAAAGTTACTTTTTAATCTTAAAGTCAAAAATATTGCTAAAAAAGTTTTATACATTAAAAAAAACACAAAATTTGTATTATTGGATACTTATTATCCTAGTAATTTTTTCAAATCTAAAAACTTTAACAATTATATATAAAAATAAAAATGATAGTTAAGTTAAAAGTTTTTTCATAAAACAATTTTTAGCTTTATTTATTTTTTTAATAAATGTCAATAATTTGGAAAACCACCCAATTTAACCCCATTTCAACAATCAAAACTAACCTAAAAGATGAAATTGTAAAAAAAAATAAGCTTTTATAATTAAAAAAAAAATTCATCATTATATCTACTTTTGAATCTACCTTTCAAATTATTTTAAACATAGAATTACCTGATATTTTAAACAACAAAAAAAAATTAAAAATAATATTGAAATGAAAGTTAATTCCAATTTTTAGAAATTGATGATTATATTTTTTTTGAAAAACTGAACGCCCACTGGAAAAAGTTTAACCAGTAGATTTTTAACTAATAATGTTATTAATTTCAAAAGATATTTTAAAACAGCATTTTATTTAATTTTTATTTGGCTTTTCAAAGATTATTTTTTTCATTTGAATATATTTCTAATTATAATCAGAAAAACAAAACAAAAAGGGGGGAAAACAAAGGGATCAAAAAGATAAAAGAAAAAAAAAAAAAAAAAAAAAAAAAAAAAAAAAAAAAAAAAAAAAAAGAAATCGAAAAAAAAAAAGAAAAAGAAAAAGAAAGATTTGAAAACACCTTAAGTTAAATATTATATTTTTTCCATTGGAAACAAAACTTGATTTGAAATCCCACAGAAACTCAATAGATCACCCCATCTTCCAATAGTCTCTATCTATACCCCCTTTAATTCACGGTTGTTCTGAAGTTTCTGACGAAGATCAAACATAAAACCCTGTATCTATTAGGTGTTCTTTCCAATGATTTATATTGTAATTTCCTCTAAAAATTTCTTAACTTGACCTTAAAAACAAAAAGTTTTTTTTTTTTTTTTACTCAATGAAATTTATCAATATATTTTTTCTTCTTTTCGAATTCTTTTATTAATGACCTTTTCTCCCCTTTTCTATGAAATAGGAGACCAAACCTTTGTAATTTTATTTAAAAGGATATTGATTTCAATCGAAACAAAACCAAAAAAGTTATTTCGGTTGAAACCCCGTTTTTCAAACAAAGAAAGAGAATTAATTCAATTTCCAACCTTTACTGAGAAAATTGGTGGACTTTTTTCTTAGTCATTTATTGATCAAATAATGAGCTTGCTTGGAAAAAAATCATTTTCCAATATCGCAAATTCTTGAGTGCGACGATCTTTTGGGATTTATAAGATTTATGTAGTCATAAAACAATTGGTTAATATCTTCTAAAATAACTCTGAAATAACATTTACAGAGTAGAAATTATTAGTAAAATGCTTCTAATTTTACCCAAATTCAATTTAAAAGAAGATCAGAAAATTTTCCAACTTTGCCTAGTAATATAAGAATTTCCCAAAATCTTTCCACAGTAACTACAATACTATACTAAACTTTTTAGTGAAATGATCACTTTCTTACCAATAGTTGTTAGGAATTATATACCTAATTCATACATATAATGTTTGAGTTTTAAAAAAAATCCATAGCAGTATTATTTATTTTAAGAATGATGGAATTCTATAAAAAACTCAATTTAAGAATTAGATTTTTGAGATTAACCAGCCAAAGAAAAAAGAACCATTTGATTCCATGGAATTAAAAAAGAATTATTTTATCTTTTTTTCGAAAAAGAATCAAAATGTGAACTTTGAAGATGATGTTTTTCTTTTTTTCCCAATCTTATTACTTGCGAAGTACTCAATTTAAAATGTTGATATTTTTAAAAAATAGAAAAAAAAATTTTTATTCTAAAAAAAATTCATACAAGAATCAGTTAATAAAAGACTCTTAAAATAATATAAAAAAATAAAATTTTACAAAATAGTTTTTTATATAAAGTTTTGAATAAATCCAATTTTCATTGTAAATTAAGATAATTATTTGTTTTTTTATTGAAATATAAAATTCTTTAAAAAATATAAAAAGGAAAAGGAACAGAGAAGAATTTGAAATGAGACGAAAATTGCAAGGTCAAAAACCAATCAGAAAAAATTTTTAAAAATCGAAAAAAAGAAAAGAAAAAAACTTTATAATTAATGAAATAAGAACAATTGATAAAGATAAAAAACAATTTATTAAGGAAAAACTAATTATAATTAATATTTAATGTATTTTTTTTTTTTTTTATTTTTGATGAGAATTTAATGTAAAAGTTTTTCTTTTCTTTTTATTATTTTCTGGTTTTAATGAAATTAATTATAAATTTTCTTCATTTTCTTTTTGTTTTCGAAATTGTTCTTTTAATTGTTCTAATTCTTCAAGAAATTCTTTTGCTCCTTTAGCTATAACAGTTTAAATAGAAAAACATTTTTTAAAAAATTAAAAAATAGATTGTTTAATAATTGAAAAAAATAAATTATAATCAGTAAAGAAAAAATAAGAAAAAAAAAAAAAGCCAAAGTTTTTAAACTTACATGCATTTCCATACGAAAGAACCATAAAAACTGCTTCAATAACTTTCCAATTTTCATTGTATTGGAAAACAGCTTGTAATGCTGAAACAAGTGGGTTTTCTTGTAAATTTAATTGTTGTAAATGTGTCTGGATTGTGTTGAATAGGTTTAACAATTCATTAATTGATTGATTAAATTTTATAGAGTTAAAAATTATAAAATTATAAAAATATAAAAAAAAAGAAAAATTCAAAATGTTTAATTTAAATATAATTAATGAGAACCAAAAATCAAATCAAAATAAAATGAATGAGCAAACCATAACAGATAGTTCTTTTGGGATATTTCTAATTGAATTTGCTGCTAATGAAAGATTTTTTAATGATAACATTGCTGCGATTTGCATGGGAACTTCTTTGATTTCGTTGTTATTGAGATCTAAAATTTCTAAATTCCATAGATTTGTTAAAACTCGTGGGAAATAAGAAAATTTATTTTCATATAACAACAATTCCTTTAAATTTACTAATTGTGACATTTCTTCAGGTAATTCAGTCAATTCATTTCCTCCAAAATTCAAACACTATTGTCCGATTATTATTTATCCGGATATATGTGTGTATGTATGTATTAAGGTGTGTGTGTGTGTGTGTGTGTGTGTGTGTGTGTGTGTGTGTGTGTGTGTGTGTGTGTGTGTGTGTGTGTGTGTGTGTGTGTGTGTGTGTGTGTGTGTGTGTGTGTGTGTGTATTTATATGTAAAGATATTTCAAAATAAAAAAAAAGGAAAAGAAATTTTTATTAGATCATTTGAGAACAATTAATTAAAAAAATTGATTAATTCTTTCATAAATAAACAAATTAATAGAATATAATGTGTCAATTTAATGTTTTTTGAAAATAATATTTCAAAATTTTATTTTTGTAAATTTTGTGAGTTTTTTATTTAAATATATCAATTAAACAATTAAATTATTATTTTTTTTGTTGTTTCCCACTTTTCTCATCCCTTTTAACACATTGATTATTATTCTTATCATTTCCATCATTATCATTTATAAATATAATATCAAAACCAACTTGAATTATCATTTCCAAAAAAAAAAAAAAAAAACTTTTGTGATTTAATGATTATAAATACTTGTAAATAAACGGTTTTTTAAAATGAAGTCATTTTAAAGGTTTATCTTAAAGTCCTGAAAATATAAATATTAGATTTTATCGATTACATTACAGTAACTTTTGAATGCTTTTTTGTCACACTTTCTGTTAATTTTTAATCAGTATTATTTTAGTATTGTTTAATAAGATTTCTTTTTCTTTTTTCATTTTTTTTTATTTTATCAAAAGGTTTTGATTTATATTTGGAAAAAAAATTAAACAAAAAAATTGTAAAAAATCATTTTTAAATCCTCCATAAAGCTATAAATCTAAAAATAATTGGATTATATCTGGATCATTATTCTATAAACTTCTTTACAAATCGATTGGGTGTTAACATTATAAAAATTCGGTGTCAATTAAAATTTGTAAAAAACGAAAAACATTTATCCCACATAAAAAAAATCTTAATAGAAACTGGAAAATTGGATTTTCCAACTTAAATTTGTAAAATATCTTTTAAAATTATTTTTGATCAAAGATTTCTTATTAACCAACATAGTTTATTATAAGTGAAGTTATTAAAAAGTGAAAAATTAGCAAATGTTTAATTTTTTTTCAAAAAATTTTTTCAGGATAGTGAATTGAAATAGAAACTATCTTTAATAAATTATTTTCAGTTATTGAAGAGATTGATGTGCCCTAAATAGTAAAATGGGGGTAAGTAAATGAATTCACGTTGGTTTTGCTTATCAGATTGGTTTTACAATTTAACTCGTTAATATTTCTTGTAAATGTTCAATTTTATCTCAAATTCAACAAATTAACATATTTTTTTTTTTTAGTTTTTACTACGAATAATTTAGATTTGTTTTAAAAAGAGACAATTAATAAATCAATGAAATTATTGGTTAAAATGTGAATACAAAAGTTTTTGAATGCATTTTGATTTTTTGTTATAATGGTTAGGTTCTTGAAATTGGTTATTTACATTTAGTATATAATTTTTGGGAATGTTTTTGTGTAAATGTTGAATTAAAGCTGTATTAAAGTTTTTTTCTGAAAAAGAATTTTCTTTTGTGAGTTTGGGTTTGATTCTTGAAGAAACTATTGAGCCTGTTTTTATTCTTAATCTTTTTCATATTTTGTTTTTCTTTTTTATTTTATGTTTCTCTTTTACAAAAATAAAAAAGAAAAACAATTACAAAATTGAACCAAAATTAATTTTAAAATTGAAGGACAAAATGGGACTGTTGGTGAAGTTTTTGATTTTCAAGTTTCTTGAGTTTAAAAAAAAAAAAAAACAAAGAAAATATAAAGAAACAGAGAAAAAAAAAAAAAGAAACAAAAAAGCTCTTACTGTGAGTCTTGAAAGTCCTTTAATTGCTTCTCCAGAAATATTTGAAATTGTGTTATTGCTTGCATCAAGGTATCGAAGGTCAGAACATCCAAAAATGTTTACATTTAACTCAGTAAGGTCATTGTCTCCAACATCTAATTCAATCAGAGAAACAAGGTTGCCAATGGAATCAGGAAGTGATTTTAAATGGTTTTTGTGAACATACAATTTTCTGAGTAATTCAAGATCACCTAAAGGAACGAATGGAAAAAAAGAAGAAAAAGAGAAAAAAAAAAAAAAAAAAAAAAAAAAAAAAAAAAAAAAGAAGAAGAAAGATGGAAAGTAAATTTAAAAGAAAAAAATCAATAAAAAAAAAATAAGAAAAAGATAAGAAAGAGAATTTTGGTCATTGTTTGTTTTCAAACAAACCAAGAAATGAAAGAAAGAATAATAAATAAAAAAATTTTATTTGTTTTTTATTTTGTTTTGTTATTATTTGTAAAAAATTGGATTTGTTGAATCTTTACCAATGCTGTCTGGAAGGAAACTAATTTCGTTGTCATTTAAATTGAGTTCAATTAAAGCTGTACATTGGCAAATTTCTTTTGGAAGTGTTGTCATTTGATTGGAAACAAGCGAAAGTTTCATCAAGTTTTGGAGCATTGCAATTTCAGGAACAATGGTTTTCAAGCTGTTGTAAGAAAGATCAACAATCCTCAATGAGGCAAAGTCTTTCAGCAGAATCGAAGGGATCGATGATATTTTGTTGTTTGAAAGATTTAATTCAATTAAATTTGGGCATGGTGGGATGCTTGCGTCAATAGTAACAAGCCCTCTTGACGACGCATCCAAAGTTCTTGCTCTTGTTTCGTTTAAGTGTTTGATTTCAGAAGTAAGGTTTTGTCCCATATTAAATTTCGCTTTGGTGTGAAAATCAAAATTTCAACAAATATTTTTTCGGAATTTGGAAAAAAAGAAAAAAATGAAAACTCAAAAAGATTGAATTTTGAATATTATTTTTTATTAGAATTGAAAGTTTAATTGAACAAAATACATTTTAGTTCTAATTAAAAAAATGAAAACAAGTTTAAATTTGAATGATTAGACAATAAATATATCAAAAATATGTTTTTTATTGTGAAAAACAAATTCTACTAATAAATTTAAAAAAAGGTAAAACAAACTTTTAATTTTATTCCAATTTTTTTATATTAGATCCTTTATTTTCAGTCATTTCATTTCAAAGGATTACCTTGGTTATTAACTTAATTTACAAATTTTGTACAAATTTAAAAGATAAAAATTCGTTTTCAAAGCAAGTAAAAAAAAATTAAAACATGATAAATTTTTCAATATTGACGACCTTAGTTAAACGATTTCACCCCAAACATATATAATTCCAAATTTAAATTCCGTTGTTATTGGGGAGGGGTTTACATGAACCAGGATTCAAATGTTGGAAAAATCTTATTCGTCAAATTAATACCAAAAGTTTATCTCATCATTTAAAAATAATCCATTTATTAGCAAGAATATCAGAAGAATTTCAGAAAACAATTTGGATTTCGATTCATATTTTCAACTTGAATTACCAATCAACAGAATTCATGATTGTCAAAATATCTTTCTTAAATATACTTCAAACTCTTGATAGTTTATAACAATTTCTCATTTTTATAGCTTGATATTACAGTCAATCCAAAGCTACCCTGAAATTTTATCAATATCAAATTTTGATGTTGACATAAACATCTAAAAAGTTCAATATGGGAATAATAAAGCTCATATTAAAAAAAAAAATTGCTGAATGAGTTTATATTCAGGAATTTTATCTCACTTTTCAAAAAATAAATTTTCAGAACGCAAAATAACTCTGTATATCTAAAATTCATGAAGAAGCTACACAAAGTATCCTCTAAAAAATGAATTTATTTTTCGATCACATTAGGAGAATATTTTTCATCTCAACTCATTTAATGAAAAAATATTTTCAATATAAGCTTTCTGTTTCTTATATTCTTAGATTTAAAAATCTATATCAACATCAATTTTTGATATTGATAAAATTTCACGGTAGCCTTGGAACAACTGTAATTATGAAAGGATCATAATCAAAATCTATTATTAAATTATAAAAAATATATCAAATTATTAGAGATTTCTGAATGAATCCAAAAGAAAAATAAACCTAAAAAAAAAAATTATAATATTTAAATGACATTTTCGCTCTTGGTATTTTGCTTGATAAACAAACCCAAGCAAAGTTTGTTCTTGATAAAATTAAAACCAATTTTGAAAAATTAATCAATATTTTTATAAAAAAATTTTTCTATTGGATAAAAAATTCAATTTTTTAAAGCGGTATTAAATAGCCAACCAATTATTATATAGATTGGAATTTTATATTAAACTATAAAAGTTTTTGAATCGATAGATGTATGGATCAACAAAGATTAACAAAATTCATATTATATAAATCCACACTTACCAAGAATCAATTCTAAAACTGAGGCAAAAAATGATCCCGTCAGAATAACAATATATAAAAGAGAAGATTTAAATTAATTCAAAAATACAAATTTTTCATTTTTAATGAAACACTCGATAAAAACTTCAATTCATAGAGAGGAAATATGAAAACATTCACTGGCTATCCAAAAACTTAAAATATTTGGAAATTGAACTTGATAAATCTGGAATCGAACAAACTGAAAAGATCATTTATTGTAAATTTTATTATATTTACATGAATTTAAAAGAATTGGGTAAAATTATAGATTTATATCAATTCTTTTAAATCCTAGGCACTTTCCGACACTTCCCTGATTTCTAAAAAAATAGTTTCGAAATTTTATTAAAGAAACATATTTTTCTTTATTTTTAACCAATGATAGAATAAATAATGATTCTTTATTTTGAATAACATCAAAGATTTTATTCTTAATATTATTCTTATTTTTTATTTCTTTAATTCAATTTTTTTGATTTTTTCCATAGAATGTGCAATTCGATAAAAAATGATAGATATATTCATCTATTTCTGAGTTATATGGTATTTTTTTGTAAATGCTTGCAAGATATTGTTTTTATTTTATTCTTATCATAATTATAAGTAAATATATTTATACAAGTTGAGAAGATTAGTAATTTTAGAATGGAAGTAGAACCTTCACATTTTAAATATTTTCTGTCGTTATGCTTTTTTTTTATTTAAAAAATAAACAGAAAATTTTATAAAAGTTTCTGTTTATTTCTTAAATTAAAAAAAACTCACTTTAGCTTTTCCAGAATTCAAAAGAATTGAGTAAAATCTTTGATTTTTCTCCATTCTTTTAAATATTGGAAGAGTATCGTTAGGTTTTCTTGAGTTTTCTGTTTATTTGAAAAATCAATAGATTTCACAAATAAAATAGAAAACCTCAAGAAAACCGCCGTTAGGTTTTCCAAAATTTAAAAGAATAGAGTTAAATCTTTGATTTTACTCAATTCTTTTAAATTCTGGAAAACCTAGGTACTTGATGACACTTGATGGCACTTGGGGACGCGACTGTTTATTTTTGTTGGTACTATACCTAATAATTCTTAAATATTCTTGAACTTTTCCATCGAAAACAATTTATTATCAAGTTTTCTCAAAATTTGTAAAAATTTAATTATAATAATTTTAAGGTGTCTATTTATCAATTAATATTTTCCTTATCTTTTTTTGAAAACTTTAAATATTTGGATTTAAGTTCTAACTCCAAGATTTTTAAAATTGCTTTTTGAGATTATATCTTCTTTTATATAATGAAATTCTTGACTGGATAAATTTTTGTTTCAGTCTTTTAAATTATTATAATGGCAAGTGTGGATCAATTTTTAAAAAATTTGATATTTTTTATTTATCCAAACATCAATTGAGTTGAAATATTTTTGAGTTATATTAAATATAACCAATCCATAAAATGATTGGCTAATATATATTGAATTAAACATTTGCAGTTTTACCCCATGAGCTAAATATTATTGTCTAAAAATCATTTTGATGGTTTTTTTTTAGTTATTTTTAACCTTTTTGAAGTTTTTTGGTAAATGTTTTTCTTTTTCAAAACAAATTCCTAAATATTTTATTTCTGATAATTGGTTTGATTTGAAGGTTTTATCAATATTTAGATTAACTCCAAATTCTTGTTTAATTTTATATATTGATATTAATTTTTTGTGAAATTTATCTGTGTTTGTTTTTTTTTTTGTAAAATTCTTCAGACTTTTTTTTCAAAGTAATAATTTCAATTCAAATCAAAAATTCTTAATATTAGTAATTTCTTTCTTATAAAATAGTGTATTAAATGGTTTGTAGTAGAGAATGAAATGAACTCTGATATATTTTAAACCTTTAATTCAAATAATGTCCAACCAATTTCAAAAATAACTGAAAAAATAAATAAAAAAAAACAAAAATTTAAAATGCAATTTTATGTTATAAACGAATTTAAAGAAAAAAAAAACTCCATTATATAAGAGGATAAGTACATTTTTCAAATTTTTTGAGTGCACCATTTATGTGTCTGAATTCAATAAACCATTTCTTTAGCCAAACACATTGATATTTTAATAAATACTAGAGTGGAATGTATCCGTACTATAATATATTATCAACCAAAAAAAAAAAAATGGAATTCAAAAAAATGAAACAATTGATCTAGAAAAAAATAAACACAATTCATTTATTTCTTGATCTTATCTATAATATTTGATAAATTAACTTATTCTTATTTTGGTTTTATTTTTATTTCTTTATGAAAATAATTTTGTTTGGAAAATGTTTGGGAATCTAATTACTTTTTATTTCTAAAGAATTTCCAAAATGAATTTAAAAATCCTATTTTCATTTAATTCATCTAATTCTCGTTTTAGTTTCTTAAAATCAGTTATTTTTTTTAATTCTTTGTGAGAATAAGGATTTATTGGCTGAAATTCATTGGATTTTATAATTATTTATTTTTCATTAAAATGAGAAATCAAAATTATACTCAAACTGATTGAAATTTTTCATAAAATTATCAATCTTTTTTTAGTTTGAATCTTTTCCAACTGTTTTTTTGATTTCAAGAATTCAGTTTCTTTATTTAAATCTTTGAAATAGTATTCATTGTTTTTGCTTTGTCTGATAAAGATATTTGAAAAAAGAATTTTTAAGCAAATTTGTCACAAAAGGTTTTGTAAAATAATAATAAATAGTAATGGGACGAGAAATTCAAAGTTATACATTGTTTGGATCCATACAAACTGAGAAGAAAAAGAAAACAAATATTCGAAAATAGGCTTTGATCGGTTTTTTTTTTTCATTTTATATTTTAACAAATTTATTTGTAAAGGTGATCTTTCGTGTTTGGTCTTCTAAAAGAAAAGATTTGTTTCAACAACACACCTTTTCGGGTCTATTTTTTTGCCTAATGTTTGATTAATTTCAATCGTTCGTATAAACACATCTCTAGATCCAAAACCAAATTTAATAAAACTTTAAAATTTAAATTCAAAAAAAAAAAAAATTATTCAAAAAATTTAAGATTCAACTCTAAATTACACATTTTTTTTTTACAAATATATCAGCGAATGGTGTTTTGGTTTCAAAGTTTCAATATCTGGTGGCACTCAAAAAATATTTTTCAGTAATGTTCACACAATTAAAATTTTTCAAAATGGTAAAATGTACTTACTTGTTTAAAAAAAAAAGCAAAGAAACTTTGAAAAAAATTATAAAATTGTATGATTTATTTATCTATGTTATATGAATATGTCTATAAATTTGAATATGAATAATATTTGATTAAAAGTCAAATTGTGGTTGAATTATTTTTTCAATGATTTTGATTCTTTTTTTGAGTAATCTTTTGTTTTCTCTTTTCTGTTTTTCATTAAGTGAAACTATACCAATTAATTGTTTTTGATGCTTGACATGATTTAATAATAAAAACAAGATCCCTTCTTTCAATTCAAATAATTCTTGAACTTCTCTTAAATTTGTAAATATTGAAATAATCTTTTGTAAATCTGCGCCAATGATCAAATTAGTAAAAAGCACGCGAGCCAATATTAAGGAATTTTTCGTTAATTTTGTAAAATCTAAAGTTTTCAAAACACTAATTGAAACTGCACCAAGTATTATTAGATGTGAAATCAATTTTGCCATATTAACGATTCTTGACAATTTCGTTTCCTTTAGTAATTTAAATTGATCCCAGAAGGTGTATTGGAAAGTGATTTTAAAATTTTTACTATATTCACAAAGCCTGTTTCCAAGATAGGCAAAATATGGATTATAACTTTTCGATTGACCACAGCACTCAATCAACACTCTAATAATTTCACGTTCTTGTTTCGCTTTAAGTTGCAGTTTCAAAAGTTTTTCAAAGGCGTCGATATAATCTTCAGAAGACATTATCACAACAAATACTGCCTTTCTGATATCTGTATTCATTCTTTGAGATTGGATTTTTTCATAAATCTTTTGATCGTTACCATTCAGCATTGATTTTAATTTGAGGTTTTCTTGGTTCTTTTTTGACAGCTTCCATGCCGAGCTGGATGAAGTTCCAACTAACCACCATCTTCCGTTTGATTCGGCATTGACGAAATCTTCCCACGTAACAGATAATGCTTGGTCGTGCCCCTCTCCTCGATTTTTTTCCCATTTGATCTTTGATTGCTGCACCTTTTCCTTTAATTTGGTTAGTTGAGTCAGTGCGCTGGTTTTTAAAAATTTTTGTTTATTGTTTTTTAAATCATAAATCATTTCTAACATAAAATTTACTCGCGAAGTGAAAATGTCTTCGTCTTCATCTTCGTTCTCCTTCCCGCCTCCCTTACTGCTCTTATTTTTAGAATCGTTGATTGATACCACTTTCTCTTGAACTAATAAAATAATATCCTTGAGCGCTGTCGGGTCGTCTTTACGTAAAGCAATACCCACGTTTCTTAGCAGCATTAATAACACTTCAATATTAAATGATTGGAAGTTTTGAAGAAGATGCTCAATAAAGGTAAAGATCAATTTGCAACCAACGACTTCAAGAGAATATAATGTAGATAAAAAGACAATTAAATTATGGGTTTTGTTTTTGTTCTGTTCTTCAATGCTGTTAATTAAGGATTTGACAATATTCTCAACAAGATATGAACTGAACTCAAAGCCGATAAATGAATGCAGTAGTGCCACATGTGCGGCAGATGTTGAAATTAACAATTCGGTTAATTTTATTTTTATCATTAATTGTTCAATTATAAGCGAAGTGACAGACCTTTTAATAATATTTATTGGATAATTGTTAAAATATGTGATTATTTCTATTGTAATTATTGTAAAATCAATAGGAAGATAGAAAGAGAAAATAAATAGAAAGACAAATAAGTTAAGAAAAGCATTTTATTATTATTTTTTTTTTTATTGTTAAGAAAAAGATCTTTTTTTTTTTTTTTTATTATTCTTATTATTATTCAGGTAAAAGTATTTACCCCTTTTTTTTATCCTTAGGTTTTTTTTAAATTGAGAAATTATAAGAAAAAAATTCAAAAATTTTCAATTTATTTCTCAATTTAAAAAAAAAAACGCCGTTAGGTTTTCTTGAGTTTTCTGTTTATTAGTGAAGTGTTATAGGTTTTTTTGAGGTTTTCTATTTTGTTTCTGAAGTGTTCTAGGTTTATTTGAGGTTTTCTATTTTATTTGTGAAGTGTTCTAGGTTTATTTCTAAAGTAAAAAAAACCTAACGAAAATCTATTGATTTTCTAAATAAATAGAAAACTTAAAAAAACCTAACGAAAATCAATAGATTTTACTAATAAAACAGAAAACCTCAAGAAAAGCTAGGCACTCTACGGCACTCTACGGCACTACCCGAATTCCTAAATTTTTATTTAGAAATTTTATTAAGTACTCAAAAACAAAATTGCCATTCAACACAACAAACATGATAAATCCTTGTTTTTGTAATAATTTGAAGAATAATATTATTTTTTAAAATAATTGAAAAATTATTTTTTTTTAATTCAGATATCCAGATTTTGAGATTTTTTTCATCGGCTGGAAAATTTCATAGAAAGTGATCTAAATCTTCGATAATATCTAAATTGTTTATTTTTTTTTATACTTGTTCACATTATTTTGATTTAGTTTTATTCATAACATAAAAGTATCTATATCGATAATTTATAAAATTTCATGAGTTTCAAAATCGAAGTAGAACCTTTCTATTTTAAATATCTTTTGTCGTTTGGTTTTCCAGAATTCAAAAAAATGGAGCAAATTCAAAGATTTTACTCAATTCTTTTAAATTCATAAAACCTAACGAAAAGTGTCGTCAAGTGCCTAGCTTTTCCAAAATTCAAAAGAATAGAGAAAAATCTTTGATTTTGCTCAATTCTTTTAAATTTTGGAAAAGCTAATGGCGGTTTTTTTTAATTTCTAAAATTAAAAAAAACCTAACGGCGATTTTCTTGGGGTTTTCTGTTTTATTTGTTAAGTGTTCTAGGTTTTTTTTACTTTAGAAATAAACCGAAAATTTTAATAAATTTTCGGTTTATTTCTAAAGTAAAAAAAAACCTAGAACACTTAACAAATAAAACAGAAAACTCAAGAAAAGCTAACAACAATTTTCCAGAATTCAAAAGAATTGAGTAAAATCAAAGATTTAACTCAATTCTTTTAAATTCTGGAAAAGCTAACGACAATTTTTTTTATTTTAAGAAATAAACTGAAAATTTCAAAAATTTTCTTTTTATTTCTTTAATTAAAAAAAACCTAACGACATTTCCAGCTTGGATTATTTTCTAAATTTTTAATTCTGAAATTTTCTAGTTCATATTCTAGATGTTTTAAATTTTTTAATTGAGTAATAAATTAGCGAATGATGTATATAGTCAAAACATTTTTTTATATCGATTATAACAATATAAATATTTTCTTTTTTGAAAACTTTTTTGTCACACTTTTTTAAAATAATGATAAATTATTTTAAAAATTCATGGCTAATTTATCAAAATACCATTAACACTCCTTTTTTTCCACTTTATTCATCAATAACTATGTGTCACATGAATCTCACGATCTTTCAAGTTTTTCAATGAAATTTTCAATTGAATACATTTGAAAAAATCCAGAACAATTTTATGAAATGAAGCTGAAAAATGTAATACTACAGTGATATAACTAATCGTTGTTTTCAACTTTAACGGATTACAAAAATTTAAATATGCTCAAAATATTGTCATTGTTGGAGAGATGAAAAAAACTGATCAATAAGATGAAAACATCATATAAGCAAGAAATAGGGTTCTTTAAATAAATTTTAAAAAAGAATTATGAAGATATGGAAAGATTAAATTGGAATTGTTTGACAAAAAAATGGGAAAAAGATCATTTTTTGAATTTTTATAAAAAAAATTATTTTTATTTGTAAAAATTTTTAAACCATAAGATTAAATATTTTTTAAACTTTTAACGACTACGTTTGTAATTGAAATTTAAAGATTAGTGCTGTTTAAAGACGGTTTGATGGTTGGTAATTGTCACAAATATTTAATTAGTGAGATCTTATGAAGGAAAAAATGTCATTTTTTTCCAAAATTTGACTGTCCTCGTTTCTGTGATTTCTGTGATTTCTGTGATTTCTGTGATATTAAAAAAATGAAAAAGAAGGTTGGCAAAAATTGGCTTTTTGAGAAAATTTCTCTTTAGAACATTTTTTAGAACCCTTATACATTGTTGACCATTTTCTTTTAAATGATTTTAATCTCGTTTGAGTGACAAGTTGAGAGGGTTCTAAAAATTGTTCTAAAATATTCAATAATGAGAAAAATGAATTTTTTTGATAACTTATTGTTTGTTATTTTAAAACAAAGGCATTTTTAAAATGACGTGGCAAATGGTTTTGATTGTATTAAATCCACTAAAATTCCCATTTCCTAAAATTGAAAGATCATTTTTTCTCAACTATGAAACAATATTTATTTTAAAAATAAAAAAAACTGACTAATTTTTGCAAATTTTATTAATTCCCATTAGTTCCTTTAATGAAAAATTCTTAAAAACCTTTCCTGTACAACCTCAACCCAATTTATCTTGTTGCAACAAATTGAGTTTTGAGAGAAAACGATCCAAACAAAAAAATTTTTATCAAAAAAGTATTAAAATGTTCAGTACATTTGGAATGGATCATGTTGTTCCAAAAAAAATTCGAGGAGATACTCTCCTCTTAGTCATGGCGGCAGGATTTAATTCAAGGAAAAACAAAAAAAAAAATGCCAAAATCACACTCTTTGTAATTATTAATACAGTCGTTCCACCCCTACCGTGAAAAATTATTAGACCCTAGAAATTGATTTTCTATTCTGAAATTTTTTTTTTGTACAACAAACCGTAAAAGGGTTATAAAAGCTCGTTATAAACCATAAAATTTATAATAGAAAGTTAAAAATAAGTTATCTATTTTTTTTTGGATTTGGGAATTGACAAACAAAATTCATTAAAAAACTTACATTAATGTGGATCTTCAATTTCCAAAATTTTTAAAATCTCAGCTTTTTGCACAATTTAAAAACAATGTATCGAAAAATACTTTCAAGTTTCCAGGGTTTCTGTGATTTCTGTGATTTCTGTAATTTCAATTTTTGCGAAATTTTAATTTTTATCTTGGTTTTTACAAAAAAAATAACTCTCAAATGAAGTCAAAGAAGTTGAAATTTTTATATTATGATCGGAGAGAAATTGAACTTTCTATTTCAAAAAACATAATTTTATAAGAGACAACCAATTTCTATGTCTTATAATATTTTTCACTGTTTGGCTGAAACGGCTGTATGGTTTGTGGAGACAATGTAAAAGCTCAACGTAACTCAATGATCAAAAATCATTGACAATACAATCATTTTTATTTATAGTTGTTTATTTAGAGAGTTTTTAAGGTTAAAAAATCGTGATTATTTTTCAGTTTCATTTCCACAGTTCCTCAACAAGGGTGTTCGGGTTTATGTATCTCTTATTTTTTTGATCCATTTTTCATTTTAAATATGATATAAAATGATTTTTTGATACAAATTGGAGAATATTTTATCGATCATTCCATTACATTTTAAATGAGATTGGAATAAATTTTGTTGAGTCAAATTGGTAAATTGCAAACGTATTCCTTAAAATAATTCAGATCTATCCTCAAAAGCTGGTTTAAATTTGAATAGAGTGTACACACTAATTATGTGTCTTCCTGTTTTCAAATATCCATTCCTGAAAAAAAAAACATTGAGTTATATTTTAGTAATGTGGTAAACTATGTAAACACTTAAGGGCTATGTACACCACTGTACTATTTACCAAAGAAACGGATCAAATTTTCACTCCATTTTCCTTTTTTTAACAGACAAATAGTGTTTTCAAAGAAGTGGTGGGTTGGAATTTGTGATCTATCTTTAAAAAATTGAAATTGAAAATTGATAAACGAAAATAAAAATTTTTTCCCATTTATGACACAAACACCAGTATGATGGAATTTATCAACATCTTTACTCGGGGACAATGGTAAATAATGTGACAACCGTTCAACTACAAAACTGTTTGTCTAGTTACGATTTTTAAAGTGTCCATGAAGAAGAAGAATAATAGATTGATTTTTAAATTTTTTTTTAATTTTTAAGAGATCTTACGTAATTTTTAAAATACTTTGTCTTTGGAAATTTTTGGAAAAAAAGAATTTTTTCAAAGGGAAAGATTCAAACAAAAGAAAAAAAAAAAAAATCAAAAATTAACAAGGCAAACTTACGATTTGTTATGACTGGTAAATTGTCACATGTTAATTTGTTAAATAAACTTCTTAATTGTTTTTTATAAAGTTCTGCTTGCTTATCAAAATTTTCAAAAACTTGTTTTCTTTTCAAGTCTGCAAGCCTTTGCTCGTCATTGTCTTCTCTAAGTTGGGGTGGGATGTACAATGAAGGCTGTTGCATTTTATTATCAGCGTTTTTTTTTTTAGGTTTCTTTTTCTTTTTTTTTTTCTTTTTTTTTTCTTTTTCATTTGTGCTGATCTTTTCTTTTTCATTTTTTTTGTGTAACTCAGGGATTTTCCATCCTTCGTTTACAAAATAATCCAAGCCGTCTTCAACAAATTCTTTTGACCAATTTTTATCCTTTTTATTAATACCTAATTTTTCTTCCATTTTTTTAATCATCAAATCATCATAACGACCTTCCTCGTTAAAATCATTTTCTTCTTCTTCGCTACCTTCACCGTCTTCGTCGTCTTCTTCACTTTCTTCTCCTTCACCATCTTCTTCACTTTCTTCATCTTCATCGTCATCTTCTTCATCATAATCTTTTTCTTCGTCGCTCTCATCATCACCGTCCTCCTCTTCTTTGTGTAACTCAGGAATTTTCCATCCTTCGTTGACAAAATAATCTAAGCCATCTTCGACAAATTCTTTTGACCAATTTTTATCCTTTTTATTAAGACCTAATTTTTCTTCCATTTTTTTAATCATCAAATCATCAAAATAACCTTGATCGTCAACATTTTGACGATTTTCTTTAAATGTTGATGCTTTTTTGATCTTGTTCGTTTTTTTTTCTTTTTTTAAATGATGGTTTTTAGTGGATGGCTTGTTGAATTTTGTTTTTTTTCGATCATTTTTAATAAGATCTCTTCGATTATTTTCACCTTTGTTGGTAAACTGTTGCTTATTTCTTCTCATTTTCTTTTCCTTTCTTTTTCTTTTCCTCATTTCTCTCCTACTTAATGTTTGTTTTTTGTTTTTATTGCTCATTTTAATACACAATAATCAATTGATAAAAAATGAAATACTCAAAACGGGACATTTTGAAAATTAACTCATAAAATTCCAAGTATTTTGAAATAGTCTATTAAGTGTAATTGTTAAACACTTTGATTGAAATTTATTCCATATTTATTTCAAAATCAGACAATTTTTCTTCCATAATATTTACTTCTTTCTGTATTCTTTATCCTTGTTATTTTTGAAAAAAAGGACAACACTACCTAGGCTTTAGGTATTAACTTTAGATTCCTTTTCATTACATTCATTTTATGAAAAAATAATTTTTTATCAAATTGTAAAAATCATTTTTTAATTAATTGTTTCTTAAATTGAAAAGTGTTGGTTTTCTGAAATGTCTTTTTATCATTTAACTATTCAACAACCAACAAGTATTTTTCAATCCACCAAAGGAAATTTTATTGAGAGCACCAAAGAAGATGTTGTCTCTTCAAGAGGCAGAATTCTTACACTTTATTCCTATTCACACAACTCCCTTATTGAAGTCTCAACAATCCAATTT
Organism: Anaeramoeba flamelloides; assembly: GCA_027625915.1. Classification (NCBI taxonomy): domain Eukaryota; family Anaeramoebidae; genus Anaeramoeba; species Anaeramoeba flamelloides. The sequence goes on from JANTQA010000044.1 coordinate 411,829, forward strand.
TTTGGTTTTATTCGGGATCTATGCGTTGTTACAATGCCAGACGGAGAACAAGATCTTGTTGCAGTTACTACAGACGCGGGCTTTTTAAGTGTAATTAAATTTGATCAGAAATCCAAGTTGTTTGTCTGTGTCCACCAAGAACAAATCACAGAAAAAGGATTGAAAAGGAATTTACCAGGTTTTCGAATTTATTCAAAAAATAATCATCTTCTCCTGACTGCAGTCGAGCAATCGGCAATGGTTTTGGTTATTGAAAAGGCAAAAAATGGTTATTCAATTAAGAAAAAGGTCTCTCACAAAACTTCACCAGAATGCTCCTTGTTGGTAAATGCTTGTTGGTTAAATACTTTTGATAATTTTCATTCATTTTATACTATCGAAATGGATTGTCAGAATTCTTTAGGTCAAAAAAGCCTAATTAAGTATCGTTTCGATCCAAAAATTTCCAAAATTATTGAAAAAAATAGAATTACAATTGATCCTTCTTCAAATTTTTTAATTAATGGTAAGAAATATTTTCTTTTTTTTTTACTTTTTTTTTTTTTTTTTTTTTTTTATTTTTTTTTCGAGACTTTTTTGTTTTTTTTTCAGAAGACAAAACAAAACAAAAAAATGTCTTAAAAAAAACAAGATCTTTAAAGTTTGCTATCAATAAAAACACTTGCATAATTTTATTTAAGTGACAAATGTCATAGATTTTTCGTATTTGACAACAAAAGTTAAAACAATTTATTAACGTATTTAAAACCTTTCATTCAAAAAGAAATTTTTTTCTTTTTCAAAATTTATCAAATCTCTTTATTGACAAGATTTTTACTTCGACTCAACTGTTAAATTTGAATCCTATTTTTTATGTTCTTAAATCATAAATACCCCCAACACTGAATAATAATGAAACAATGAATGAAAAATTATAATTTAGAAAAAGAATTGAATCTATTAAATAAAACCGAGAAACACAATTTTGATATTTCTGATTAATTATTAATAACCCCCGATCTATTGTCTTATATTCCTCTTGTAGTTAATCCCAAGTTACTATTTGTTACAAAATAAACGGAACAAAATTTTCATTCAACTAACAAAAAAATAATTTAAAAATCCTGTAAAATTTCAATTTTTTTATTTCTTAAAAGAAGCTTAAATTATTAATTTTCCATTTTATAATTGGTAGCTTTGATGATTTGTTTAATTTCTTGGGATGTGATTATTTTGGAAAGTTGAATGAAAATTTTGATCTTTTTATTTTACAATTAACAGTACATAGATTTACATACAAGAAACTCGTTTTTCCAAAAAAGCTTTTTTTGTTCAGGTATTTGTTTGATCCATATATTTTCAAATAAATCTGAAAACAACAATAGAACTTTAATCTAGATTCTGATTTAAGGAAAAAAGTACATTTTGCAAATTTTGAGTGCCACAGTTTATATGAAACTGAATAATTCAAATCATTTCTTTAACCAAAAACATTAATATATTTTAATAAATATGAGAGTTTAAGATATATCCTAGTCTAAGATATTATATATCAAATTAAAAAATGGAAATCAAAAAAACCCAAAAAATTGTGCTTGAAAAAATATAAAAAAACATTTATTTCTTGATTTTATCTGTAACAATTGATACAATTACTTCTTCTTTACCTGACTTTATTTTTAATTCTTGTAAAGAAAAACTTTTGTTTGGAAAATTTTTGATTAACTTATTACTTTTTATTTCTAAATAATTTCCAAAATGAATTTAAAAATCCTATTTTCATTTAATTCCTCTAATTCTAGTTTGGTTTCAGAAAATAGGATTTTTTTTGAATCCCTCTTCCAGAAATTTAGATTTATTGGAAGAATTCGTTTGATTTTATAATTATTTATTTTTCGATTTAAATTGATAACTCAAAATAACTATTAATCTGATTTAATTTTTTTCTAAAATTTTCATTTATTTTGGGTTGAATCTTTTGTAACTGTTTTTTGATTCCAATAATTCAACTCCTTTATTTTGATTTTTGAAATAGTATTCTTTATTTGGGTATTAATTGATAAAAATATTTGAAAAAAGAATTCTTAAAAACAAATTTGTATAAATAAGGTTTTTTAGAAAAAATAATAAATAGTAATGGTTCGAGAAATCCAGGGCAATGGCTTGTTTAAATTCACCGAAATTAAGAGGATAAAGAAAACAAATCTTCGAAAATATACTTTGAATTTTTTTTTTTCATTCTTGATTTCAACAAATTTATCTGGAAAGGTGATCTTTCGTGTTTGGTCTTTTAAAAGAAAGATTTTTTTCAAATATTCACCTTCTCATGTCTGGTTTTTTGGTTTGTTCTTGGATTAATTTCAAGCATTCCACATAAACACATTTCTAGATCCAAAACCAAAAATTTAATAAAACCAAAATTTTAATCAAAAAAATGTTCAAAAAATTAAAGAACCAAGATTCAACTCTGATTTACTTTGGTTTCTTTTTCTTTTCACAAATAGAGCACCGAATGGTATTTTGGTTTACAAGTTTCAATATCCCTATGACACTCAAAAAATCTTTTTTAGTAATTTTGGCGTGATTAAAATTTTTATAAAATGGTAAAATGTACCTACTTACTTAATTCTTCATTTAGTTTTAAAAATTCAAGAAAAAAAACTGAAAAAAAACAATTATTTTTCAATTGCTTAATGATAAATCTTGCTTTTTATTTTATTTATATACCTTAAATTTTAATTGGTTGACCTGACATTACATTTTTGGGGACTGTTTGATTTCCAATTTCCAAAAATTTGGGCAATACCCAAAATCAAAAATAAGCAAAAAAACTCTGAATTTATTGTATTTTTACAAACTTAATATAAAATCACATTTAAGTAACATAGTATTAATGTTTTTATAAGTAATCATTTTCATCCAAATAAAAGAAAAAAATATAAAACGAAAAAAATAAAAATTGGTGTGCCCAAAAATGACGAAACAAGCTAAAAAAAAATTTTATTGATAAATTTGTTGAAATTCCACCAACAATTGTTGATCGATCAAATGATAAGATACCATCAAGTAATTGTATGTGGATTTTTCTATTTAACAAACTGAAAACTAACCTTCTATCAATCATTGAAAAAAAAATTCCCAGATCTAAAGAAACAGATTAAGTAACTCGAAAAAAGGAAATGAAAACAAAAACAAAAAATACAAAAAATGAAATAGTTTGTAAAAACAATATTATTTCCAAATTGAATGCATAGTGTAGTATTGCTATTCTTTCGACTGTTTAAACTATGTCCAAATTTTTGGTATTTAGTTTAATTTGATACGTTTAAAAAATGTTTTTTGGATTGATTTTTTGATTTGAAAAAAATTTTAAAAATTTCATTTTTTTCATTTTCGATAAATACCTTAATATAACTGAGGACCCGAGTACAATGTACTTCTTTATTTGTAATTATAATCAATGGAAAAAACTAATAAAATGATTTTTATTCGACGTTGATCTAGAAATTGGTTGAATTAATCAACAAGTAACTAATAATAAATGATTTTTCTTCTTTTTAAAAAAATTTCATAAAAAAAAAAAATCAAACCAATTTTATTTTCCTTGAATCATATAACGTTAACCACCTTGAGAATTCGATTTAATACAGAGGAAAAATTAAAACTGAAACCATAAACAAAAACAAAATTTTCAAACTTTTAAATAATTCTCAAGAGCAACCTAAATTCAAAAAATGTGAAATTCACATAATTTTAGTTGTGATCATAGCTTCAAAGTACAAGCAAATTCAAATACCAGTAATTAAAGTTTTTTAATTTTCGATACTTGAGAATCAAGATATATTTTTTCTTACTTTAATTTAATTCGTTATTTCTAAAAAAATTGATAAAAAAAAATGGTAAAAGTTATACATTTTAAAACTGAGAAAAATATCAATTGTTTCTTTTTTCTACATTTTTTTGATTATTTTTCAAAACCTATTGACATGAATTTCTCTTCAAATTATTAACATCTTATATGTCTTACTCTATGGAAATAATGTATTTTTTTGAAAATTTTGTTTTTATGGAAATCGATAACCGAAATTAGGTTAAAATATAGTTTAGTTCAACTCTTGATTCACTATTTGAGTTTAATAAACCTAAGAATATTTTATCTGAGAAATGAAAAAAAAAAAAAAATATTTTCGATGTTTTTATTATTTTTTAGTTTTTAAACTCAAAATAATTTAAAGATCAGTCAAAATGGTTGACAAATTTAACTTGTTTTTCTTGAGATTTGAAACAAATATTGAAAGAAGACATTTTTTTTTGTTAAAAAAAAATTTAATTGCGTCTCTTTACTGAAAAACAAACACAACTCACTTTTTTCTATACCAGTCGGGATAGACTCGCCACCTTAAACAAAACAATTTTTAAAACCCAAAATCAAAATTAAATTATTCTTTCTATGTCTTGAGAAAATGAACTTTGAGTCTTTTTTTAACTTTCTGTATTCAAAAAAAGATAAAATATAACTACTACCAAACGTTAAAGTTCGAAATGGTTTTCTTTTAAGTGTATTTGTTATTTTCCAAAACTCACTTGGTAATAAATAACCTTAAAAAGTAAATCTCTTGAATAAAAATAAGTACCACATCACCAATGCCTTTCGAAGATTTATTTTATTAATAAAAATTTTACTTTTTAAAAAAAACAATTAAATCCCAGATCCATTCCTAATCTCAACTAAATAACGTTTTATCCTTTAGAATTTGAAATTGAAGTGGTTTTTTTCCAAAATAAATTATTCCAAAAGAAATTATTCCAAAAAAAATAAATATATACCTTCTTATGTTTCTTAAAATTGTAGTATTTCAAAACCTTTCTTTTTCAGTACAAACCGATTTTGTATAAATCTCCTCTGATCAAAAAACAGATTTCCTAAACTTTTTTAGCCTTGTTACATTCAAATTTCAACAATCACTCTTCATTCAATTCCAAATTATTAGGTTTTTATTTTTGTTTCCACAATAAATTAAAATATGTTTTAGTTTATTATCTTTGAATTTTTTTTTCTTTATTAGTTTATTGATGAACAATTCCCATTCATTTTTTAATATTCACATAAGAGTTAAATTTATTTATGGTATTTTGGCTGAAAATTCGAAAAAATAAAAAATACGAAATTTTAACAATACATATCACTAGTATGATAAAATAAAATTGAAAATTCCAAGTTAGACAAAAATTTTACTTCAATTTTCATTTCATCCTTATTAATAGAGTTTATTCACAATATAATCAATATTCAAGTTCTTAAAAATATTGAGGCTGTTGTATTTATTGTTGTTAATAGTAGTACGATTTTGAAAGCCTCTAGTCGAGAAAAAAAGGTCTATATTGGGGTAAAAATTATTAAATAGATGTGGCAATGAATTTTTGTTTAATTCAACTTTAGAATATTTTTTTGAATAGATAATAACTAATAGTTTTGAAAACACTCTTATCATCTAAAAAAACTCAAGTACAAAAAAAAAAAAATAACTGATGATAAATATTGAGTGTTCTTGGGTTTTCCAGAATTCAAAAGAATCAAGTAAAATCTATTAATTTTACTCTATTCTTTTGAATTTTGGAAAAGCTAACGAAAGTGTCCTTAGAGTGTCGGCAAGTGCCGTAGAGTGCCTAGCTTTTCCAGAATTCAAAAGAATAGAGAAAAATCTATATTATTTTACTATATTCTTTTGAATCCTAGAAAAGTTAACCACTGTTTTTTTTAATTTTTGAAATAAACCGAAAATTTCTTAAATTTTCTTTTCATTTCAAAAATTACAAAAAACCTAACCGAAATATCAAAAAAAAAAAATATTTTTTCCAATTTAAAATAACAAATAATACTTTAATAGTCAAAATAATTGATTCCTTATTGAAAAGTTAAAAACCAGATTTCAAATACTTTTAAAATATAATAAAATGAAACTCTTAACTAAGAAAAAAAATTTTTAAATGTTTTATTAATAAATTTAAAAAAAATCTTAATAGAACATAGGATTTTTCAACTTAAATTGATAAATACCTTTAAAAATATTTTTTGATCCAAGATCTTTTATTAACCAATAGTGTTTATTTCAAGTGAAGTTATTAAAAAGTGTAAAATTAGCAAATGTTTAATTTTTTTTTGGATAAATTTTTTTATGATCATGATATGTAAAAAATTGATCAACTTTTCACAAAAAATTTCATTTATCTTAAAAAATATATTTAATATAAAAATTTACATTTTTGACTATTTTTTGTTGAAATTGGTAAAGCACTTAATTTCAAGGTATAAAGCCGACTTATTTCTTCAAAATAATATAAACAAAACAATTGTTTACGGAGTATTAGTATAAAAACAGAATAATAATAAATCCCAATTCAAAATTAGTTACACCATACCAAAATTCAATTTTTGAAAAAAATTCTAATTTAAATTAATTATATGAGTTATACAACAATTAGAACCATTCTTAATAAAATGTAATCAATTATTTATCAATCTAATATTTCATAAAACAAAAAATAAATGATTATCAAGCATAATAAAAAAATACACTAACGAATGGAATTAGAACACTATAAGAAAAAAATGATTATTTTGAAAAATGTATCCAAACAACCAAAAATCTTTCCAAATTTAAATCAAGTTATTTTTTATTATGGCTTTAACTGTTTCAAAAATTTTGAAATTTTAGTTTATTTTGATGATGTAAATGTTTAAATTCATTTGAACAATCTTTTTTAATTTTTTTTTTTGCAACAAAATAATTACGAAAAAAGCCTTTCTAAAAGTTTTAAAACCTTAATAATTTCTTTTTCTCAATAATTAAATAAATAAAACTAATTAATAATTTCTTTTTTTAAAAATCTTCAAAAATAAAAAATACAACAAACAAACAAAAAAAAAAAATTCATAATAGTTCCAAACAATATTAGTAATAAAAATAAATCAAATGATAATGAATGTCTTTTAATTTTTTCAGAAGGGAAAGTTACGTTTTTTAATAAAATGGAAAATGAAAAAACAATCTTAATTCCAATCAATAAAAATTATAGAAATGATCAAAAGGCGTTAAACATTAATTGTGGGATCTTTTGCTATTCAAAAAAAAAAACAGAAAAAGAATCTCTAATTTTTAAAAATTATTTTTTGATTCAAAATGATCTGGGTGATTTATTTAAATTAACTGTAGTATTAAATAATAAAAATAATTTCAAATCAATTTCTATTGAATATTTTGATACTGTATCTGTTTCAACAAATTTAATATTTCTTGATCAAAAATTTTTGTTTGTTCCATCTAATTTTGGTTCTCATATTTTCTATCAAGTAAAAGATTGGGATATTAACGAAAATAAAGAATTATTTTTACCGAATCAAGAATTAAAGCATTTAATTTATATTCATGAAATTGGAAGTATTTCCCCATTGATAAATTCAAAAATTTTACAAATTGAAAAACAATTATTCAATAAAGACAAAGACAAAGAACGAGAACAAAAGCAAATGAACAAAAGAAAAGCAAAAAAAGAAAATGAAAATAAAAAAATAGAGATTGACATGGGAATGGACTTTGAAAATGGAAATGAAAAGGAAAATGAAAAGGAAAAGGAAAAGGAAAATGAAACAGACAATATCACTGATGAGAATGAGAATGATAATGATAATGATGATAATTATAAAGAAAAAACAATACCTAATTTATATTGTCTATCGGGGATCTCTAACAATTCAAGTTTACAAATTCTAGAATATGGTTTACCTGTTTCCGAAATGTCTGAATATGAAATCAATTCTGAAAATAAACCAATAAAAATATGGTCTGTAAGAACAAATAATTGTTCCAAATATCATGATTATTTTATTATTTCTTATTCAACAAAGACAGAATTATTACAAATTAAAGAAGGTAACGTATTTTCTGTTCTGGAAACAAATTTATTAGATTTAAATGTACAAACCTTGGAATGCAATTTAATGATTGATAATTCTTTTATTCAAATAACAAAAAATGGATTTAGACATTTAAAACATAATGGTAAAGTTGTTAATTGGAAAGTTTCAAGTAAACAGGGCAGTGTTGAGCATTGTATTATAAACTCATCACAAATTATTTTGAATGTTGGGAATAAAAAAATAATCTATTTTGAATTAAATAAAAAGGGAGATATGCCTGAAAAAAGCAATTTCCAATTAAATGAACAAATTTGTTCATTGAATTTTTTAATTAAAGAAAATTTTAAATTTATTAATACTGAGGATGAAGATGAGAGTGGGAGTGGGAGTGGGAGTGGGAGTGAGAGTGAGAACGAGAACGAGAGTGGGAATGATAATGATAATGATAAATATACTTTTCCTCTTTTAAAAATTAAAAATTATTCTAAAGAAAAATTAAATTATGATTTATATAAATCACCATTTTTAATTGTTGGAAATTTAAAAAATCAAATTATATTTTTTTCACTATTAGAAAACAAATTATTCCAAAATATGTTAACGATTGATTTAGAATCTTCAGCACAGTCAATTGAAATAATGGAAATACAAACAAATACCAATTTTAATACAAATTTGAAAAAACAAGAAAATTCAACAGTATATTTTCTAAATATTGGTTTAGACAATGGCGAATTAATTCAATATCTTATAAATCCAAACTCGTCAATGGGGGATTTAATAATCAATGAACCAAATGTTTTAAAATTAGGAGGAAAAAATTCAATAATTCAGTTATTTAAAATCCAATTCATGGGTGTAAATGCTATTATTGCAAAGGGGCTAGAAAAATCCTGGTTAATTTCTTATTTGGAATCCAATAATAAATTCAAGTTTACGCCTATTTGTTATCCAAATTGTGATCACTATTGCTTTTTTTCACAAAGGGGAATACCTGAAGGTGTTATTGCAATTGATTCAAATAAATTAAAAATTTTCATCATTGAGAAACTTTATAAAAATTTTTCAGAAACATTTATTCCTTTAAATAATACTCCTAGAAAAATCGTTTCCCATCCAATTAATGGGATAATGTTTATATTACTTCGGGATCTTATTAAAAAAGCAAATAACCAACAATCAAATATAAAATATATTCAAAAAAATGAAAAAGTAGAAGAAATGAAGATTGAAAAGGAAAAAGATGATGATAATGATGATGATGATGATGATAAAGATAATGGTGAACAGGATAATGAAGATAAGGATAAGAATAATGATGAAAGGAAGAATGAATATAATGAAATAAAACGTTTGAAAAATAAAAAGGATATCTGGAAATCAAATGTGGCAATTATTCATCCAAATTATCCGAATACTTTATTATTTCATGAATTTAAACAAAAAGAAGAAGTTGGTTTCAGTTTATCGATTTTAAAAAAATATGATGACTATTATTTAATTGTTGGCACTGCTGTTTCCGTCTCATTAATTCCAAGAAAATGCAAATTTGGAATATTAACAGTATATAAAATTACAAAAAATATGGATTTAGAACTAATTACTAAAATTAAAGTAGAAGATATTCCATATTGCTTATATGTAGAAAAGGATTTCTTATATGCAGGCATTGGATCAATTTTTAGAATTTATAAATTCAATGATGAAGAAAAATTAATTCAAAAGCAAGAATTTGCAAATAAACAAATTTTGAATTTTATTGTGTCACTTTCAGTTAAAAAAGATTTTATTATTGTTGGGGATTTATCAAAAAGTCTCTTCCTTTTTAAATATACAAAGGAAACTCATATTTTACGATTTGTTGCGAAGGATCCTCTCCCTAGATTTATTACAACACACTACAATGATAAAAAATTTTTATTTGGTGGTGACAAATTTGGAAATCTTTTCGTTTCTAAATTCCCCAAAGTAAATCCAAATTATAAATCAAAAAAATTAACTAAATCTAACAACAATAAAAAAGATGACCAAGATAATAATAATTTGAATAATTCAAAATCCAGTTTCCAGAAATGGAATATTGAAAATAGAAATATTGTAAATCCAATCAATATTGAAAATATTGCTAATTTTCATATTGGCGAAATGATTTGTTCAATTCAAAAAGCCTTTTCTCAAAATTTTTATTCTTACATTTATACAACAATTTTAGGCACAATTGGTTCCTTAATCCCTTTAAAATCGTTAAACGTTATTAATTCCAATACTGAAAATAATAATGAAAGTATTGATTATGATTTGAATGATAATGAAGATGAAAATGATAATGAAGATGAATACGAAAATAAAGATAAAAACAATAATGATAATTTATTTATTTTTTTCACAAAATTACAATCACTGATACAGGAACAAATAAAAACCTTTTCAGGAAATGTGCATTCCCATTGGAGATCTTATTATTTAACTTCAAAAGGAATTATAGATGGGGATTTTTGTGAACTGTTTTTTACTTTAAATTTAAATCAACAAAAATTAATTGCAAATGAAATGGAATCTTCAATTTTAGAAATCTCTTCAAAATTACAAAAAATGAGGAATATTATCTTATAATAAATCATTTTTTTTATTTATCATTAGATTTTTTTTTTTTTTTTTTAATTATTACTTTTTACTATGGAAAAAATTTTTTTTTAATATTAACACAGTTTTTATTTTTTATTTAGATTATTAATATTGTTTTATCAAAACAATGAAAACGTATTCAAAATGAGAAACAAATGTCAAATCTAAATTTTCAAAATAACAAATTGTTTTAAAAATAATAAATTACAAACCCATAATGAAATTTTTTTTTTCTTCATAAATTAATTGCAAAACTAAACTTATTGCATAAAAAATTGTGACTATCACTTGAAAAAATAAATTGAAAAAAATATTAAAATTTATTATTTGATATTTAATGACAACTAATGATTAAATTAAAGTAATACTTTTCATTTTAATGATCATTAGGTGATTTTTTAACAAAGGTAATTTTTTTTCTCAAAATTATCATTTTTTTTTTTGAATTAATTGCTATTCACTTAAAAAATTGTTTTTGGACAACTCCTACTTATAAAATCAATTATTTATTTATTTTTTCAAAAGATAAAATATTTTTATTTAAGAACTTTTTTATAATTGCTTAAAAACATTTCAAGAATAATAAATAATGTTTCAAAAAAATTATTTTAAATATTACAAAAAACTTTATATTTGTAGAGTTTTTGAATTATGGTTAAATTTGTTTATAAATTTAAGTAATTTTATTTATTTTTTAAGGAAATAGTATTTTTTAAAAATAAAATAATATATGTCCATACGACCGAAAAACACTAAAAATGAAAAACTGATCAAATACTTTCCATTAATACAACTAAAAAACTAAATGAAAAAATAAAAATAAATAAAGTTTCAATTTAACTTTTTCTTGAAAACATTTTTTGCCAAAATGATTGAATTCAAACTTGAAATTATGTATATTTTTAGATACACTATCTTGTTTTAACTCATTTACTTGAACAGATTATAAATTATGGGAATTTTCTTTTCACAAAAGGCACTAATTTGGTCCTCAAATTTTTTTTTTAGTTTTAAAAGGTAAAATTAAAAAAAAGGTAAACTAAAAAGATAAACTCTCAGAAAAAGCATTTTAATCGAATATATTAACTTATTCTTGGATTTCAAACTTTTCTCAACCCCAATTTTTCAAATAAAAATAAAAAAGTGCACACTAATTTCAAAAAATATTTTTGATATTCAAAAGTTGAGAGTGTTTTTATTCTAAAAAATTTTATCCCTGTGTTTAATTGAATTAAGTTATAAACTTAGATTTTGAAAAATATTAATCAAAAAAAATAGTGCTTAATTATATTAAGGGCATATTGGTAAGATTTTGAAAAAAAAATATTTGTTATTTGTGTTTTGGTTTATGAAATGATTGAGTACACCCGATTTAATCAAATTATTGTTTCTAGTTTATTTTTTAAAAATCCAAAATTTATATGTATGCAATATAAAACTAAATAAAAGTAACTTATTATTTTTAATAAAAATTACAGTTAATTCTTGAAAATGGGGAAATATATTTTTAATTATATTTTTGAAAGTTTTGATTTTGAAAGAAAATATTGAATTTTGTGATTATTTTTAATAACTAATATTTCTATTCAAACATAAGACAATAAAAAAATAATTTAGACATAGATAATTTAATAAATGAATATTTGATAGAATTTTAACAAAATTTTATCAATTAAAAAGAGATCTATTAAACAAAAATTTTTATTCTTTATAATTTTAAAAAAAAGTATTTTCTGGTTTTCTGAAAAAATGAAAAAAAAATTACCTAAGAATTATTGATTTTGAAAATTTTTTAAAAAAATTGTTTGATCTTATTCACAAGAATCAATCTAACAATTCAAATCTTTTTTGGAAAAAAAAAATGATTTTGAATTTGAGGATAAAATTACATAATTCTCCAAATAAATTCAAGAAAATTTTATTTTGAAAAATCGACTTTCATTATAGAACAAAAACATAATTTCTAATTAAATTTTGTAAATGATACACAAAATTTTAATATTTATAACTATCTTCCTTGTAAAAAATACAAATATATTTCATTCGGTTGGAGAAATCAATTATTTTTTCTTTAACAAAAATAATTATTTAAAAACTGAAAAAAAAAGTTTTTTATGAATATTCCTCGTAACAAAGAAAAGTTATTCTTTAATAATGATGGAAATGGGAATAAAAGAGGTAAAATCATTTTATAATCAATAATAAAAAGAATACAATATTTTCTTTTACAGAAAAAAACCGAAAAATACATTGGTCTGAACAAAAAAATTTTACTTTTATTGGTTTCGAAGTAGATTATAATTTTTTGACATTTTCAAAATTTGTAAGTACAGAACACAACCAAAAAATATTTTAAAAATTTGTCTAGTTGTCTTAGAGTACTGATCCCTTAATAGTGAATTAAATAAGAATTTATTTTTTATTGAAATCGTATTTTCTGGGTGTAAGGCTAATAGATCCAAAGCTATTTAAGAATGAATTTTTATTTTTGGGTTGTTGAATATTGATAGATTTATTTCCCTTGTACCAATTAACTCAATGAATAAATTTTTCGAAAAGTACCAAATATCACCAAATCTAATTGAAATTTTCAATTGATAATTGACAAAAGACATTTTTTATAACTTATCTTCACATCGAATTAATCTTACACTCTTCAATTCGGATTTTAGAAAAAAAAAATAATCTGTCAAAAAGTACCTTTTTGAACAACTATTAAAACCGATACCAAGCCAAAGATCGATCAACTAAGAACCAAAATAATAAGTCACTACACCCAACACAAGATAATCATTTTATAAATTTCAGGGATTGTAAACCTTAAATTAATGAAAATTCAAGACCCTTTACTTTTTTCTACCACTTTCGAGGGTTGTTTCAACCAAAATTAACTTTAAATTCGATTCTAATAAAAAATAATATTCAAAATTCAATCTTTTTGAGTTTTCATTTTTTTCTTTTTTTCCAAATTCCGAAAAAATATTTGTTGAAATTTTGATTTTCACACCAAAGCGAAATTTAATATGGGACAAAACCTTACTTCTGAAATCAAACACTTAAACGAAACAAGAGCAAGAACTTTGGATGCGTCGTCAAGAGGGCTTGTTACTATTGACGCAAGCATCCCACCATGCCCAAATTTAATTGAATTAAATCTTTCAAACAACAAAATATCATCGATCCCTTCGATTCTGCTGAAAGACTTTGCCTCATTGAGGATTGTTGATCTTTCTTACAACAGCTTGAAAACCATTGTTCCTGAAATTGCAATGCTCCAAAACTTGATGAAACTTTCGCTTGTTTCCAATCAAATGACAACACTTCCAAAAGAAATTTGCCAATGTACAGCTTTAATTGAACTCAATTTAAATGACAACGAAATTAGTTTCCTTCCAGACAGCATTGGTAAAGATTCAACAAATCCAATTTTTTACAAATAATAACAAAACAAAATAAAAAACAAATAAAATTTTTTTATTTATTATTCTTTCTTTCATTTCTTGGTTTGTTTGAAAACAAACAATGACCAAAATTCTCTTTCTTATCTTTTTTCTTATTTTTTTTTTTATTGATTTTTTTCTTTTAAATTTACTTTCCATCTTTCTTTTTTTTTTTTTTTTTTTTTTTTTTACTTCTTTTACTTCTCTTTTTCTTCTTTTTTTCCATTCGTTCCTTTAGGTGATCTTGAATTACTCAGAAAATTGTATGTTCACAAAAACCATTTAAAATCACTTCCTGATTCCATTGGCAACCTTGTTTCTCTGATTGAATTAGATGTTGGAGACAATGACCTTACTGAGTTAAATGTAAACATTTTTGGATGTTCTGACCTTCGATACCTTGATGCAAGCAATAACACAATTTCAAATATTTCTGGAGAAGCAATTAAAGGACTTTCAAGACTCACAGTAAGAGATTTTTTGTTTCTTTTTTTTATGTGGGATAAATGTTTTTCGTTTTTTACAAATTTTAATTGACACCGAATTTTTATAATGTTAACACCCAATCGATTTGTAAAGAAGTTTATAGAATAACGATCCACATACAATCGAATTATTTTTAGATTTATAGCTTTATGGAGGATTTAAACATGATTTTTTACAATTTTTTTTTTAATTTTTTTTCCAAAAATAGATCAAAACCTTTTGATAAAATAAAAAAAAATGAAAAAAGAAAAAGAAATCTTATTAAACAATACTAAAATAATACTGATTGAAAATTAACAGAAAGTGTGACAAAAAAGCATTCAAAAGTTACTGTAATGTAATCAATAAAATCTAATATTTGTATATTAAGGACTTTAAGATAAACCTTTAAAATGACTCCATTTTAAAAACCGTTTATTTACAAGTATTTATAATCATTAAATCACAAAAGTTTTTTTTTTTTTTTTTGGAAATGATAATTCAAGTTGGTTTTGATATTATATTTATAAATGATAATGATGGAAATGATAAGAATAATAATCAATGTGTTAAAAGGGATGAGAAAAGTGGGAAACAACAAAAAAAATAATAATTTAATTGTTTAATTGATATATTTAAAAAAAAAAACTCACAAAATTTACAAAAATAAAATTTTGAAATATTATTTTCAAAAAAAAATTAAATTGACACATTATATTCTATTAATTTGTTTATTTATGAAAGAATTAATCAATTTTTTTTAATTAATTGTTCTCAAATGATCTAATAAAAATTTCTTTTCCTTTTTTTTTATTTTGAAATATCTTTACATATAAATACACACACACACGCACACACACACACACACACACACACACACACACACACACACACACACCTTAATACATACATACATACATATATCCGGATAAATAATAATCGGACAATAGTGTTTGAATTTTGGAGGAAATGAATTGACTGAATTACCTGAAGAAATGTCACAATTAGTAAATTTAAAGGAATTGTTGTTATATGAAAATAAATTTTCTTATTTCCCACGAGTTTTAACAAATCTATGGAATTTAGAAATTTTAGATCTCAATAACAACGAAATCAAAGAAGTTCCCATGCAAATCGCAGCAATGTTATCATTAAAAAATCTTTCATTAGCAGCAAATTCAATTAGAAATATCCCAAAAGAACTATCTGTTATGGTTTGCTCATTCATTTTATTTTGATTTGATTTTTGGTTCTCATTAATTATATTTAAATTAAACATTTTGAATTTTTCTTTTTTTTTATATTTTTATAATTTTATTATTTTTAACTCTTTAAAATTTAATCAATCAATTAATGAATTGTTAAACCTATTCAACACAATCCAGACACATTTACAACAATTAAATTTACAAGAAAACCCACTTGTTTCAGCATTACAAGCTGTTTTCCAATACAATGAAAATTGGAAAGTTATTGAAGCAGTTTTTATGGTTCTTTCGTATGGAAATGCATGTAAGTTTAAAAACTTTGGCTTTTTTTTTTTTTATCTTATTTTTTTCTTTACTGATTATAATTTATTTTTTCAATTATTAAACAATCTATTTTTTAATTTTTAAAAAATGTTTTTCTATTTAAACTGTTATAGCTAAAGGAGCAAAAGAATTTCTTGAAGAATTAGAACAATTAAAAGAACAATTTCGAAAACAAAAAGAAAATGAAGAAAATTTATAATTAATTTCATTAAAACCAGAAAATAATAAAAAGAAAAGAAAAACTTTTACATTAAATTCTCATCAAAAATAAAAAAAAAAAAAATACATTAAATATTAATTACAATTAGTTTTTTCTTTAATAAATTGTTTTTTATCTTTATCAATTATTCTTATTTCTTTCATTTCAATTTTTCACTTGTACAAATATTGGAAATTAAATATTGTTTCCTATTTGGTATTTGAAAAAAAGGTCCCAACACAATCAAAAAGAATTCAGAAAATCAGCTTCAGGTAAATATAAATTGAAACTAACATGATTTTAATTTTTTGATAAGGATAAAATTAAAATCTGATACTTTCCCATTTTAAAAATTGTATTTCAATCGTAAAGTTTAAATTAAATCACATTAACAAATTCTTTCAATAAATTCTATCTTTGAGAGTATAATACAAAATAATTACTAATAAATAATAGTTACGATTCCAAAAAGTACTCAAGTAAAAATAAGATGAGAAAAATCAAAGTTAAAATACCAGATTTTCAAAAAATAAAATAGTAAATGTGAAAGGACTTGGATCTTTTTTTGATCTCTCAAATTTTCTGAATCTCCCTTCAGGTTCAAAATAAAATGGAACTGTATTTTGAAAATTTAACTTATATTTTTCAGAGAAAATTACATATAAATCCCTTCATAAATTGGAAATGGATTCAGAAATACTATAATTAAACAAACATTGAAAGATCGACAAAACTTTATACTTTTTAAAAAATTTTGAGGTGTTGAAAAAAAGAAGAAAAAACAAATCATTTTTAAAACCGAAAATCAATTGTTTGTCATTCTTTTAACAAGTTGACTTATCTTGACAAACCATACTTTAAAGCAAACAAAAAAACAAAATCTTTGAAGATCTTTCATTCTAAAAGTTAGAAAAGAATATTTTCATATACTTTTTAAAAAAGAAAATTACAGAAATAACTGAATCTTAAATGATTATAAACTTTTCAATTTTTTATTCCTCACAGGTTAATTTAGTCACTTTAAAAATTTAATAATTCGAAATCTCTTTACAAAAGGTATCTTCCAAAAGATTAACTTTGAAATTATGAAAAACTAGAAGATTATAGGTTTGAAAAAAAAATTAAAATTTCAAGAAAGAGTTTTAATAGAAGAAAAAAAATAGGTATTTTCAATTTGATAAATACATTTTTTGAAACATAAACCTTCTTACCAAAAAGAAAATTAAAACCAATGTTTTTTTTTGAGGGGGCATAACTAAGAAGATTATGATTTATGTGAATAGATAAAATTTTTAGATCTTTGAAAAGAAAGTTAATTCTATAAAAAAAAGAAAATTTAAAATTATAACTTTTAATTTGTATATAAACTTTGTTTCTGCCAAAGGCACCCAATATTTTTTTCAAATATAAATTATTTTTTAAAAATGAATTTAAAGAACAAATAAGAAATAAGCACAATAATAGACATCAAAGAATTTTTGATATACATCTGAAAGAAAACTAATTAATCAATGTCTTTTATTAAAAATTTCAAAACTCAAATTCTTAGGGGAACGATTCAGAAAAACAACAATTTTCATTTTGATAATCGACTAGTATTTGAATAATTAATAGAAAACAATTTTCAGTTCATTTTACATACTTTTCTTTTAGAAATCAAGTCACCAAACGAAGTATGTTGTTATTTGTGGTCTATATTTGAAAAAGAAAATGAAAATGAAGTCAAAATTTTTCACATTTATAATTCAAATATCAGGATCAAAGATTGAATAAAATTCCAATAGAAATCAATATGATTTCTCAACAATCATTTCTATGGTTTCAATACCCTTAGAATAACACCTTTTTACCAAGTGACTATTGATCTTGCAATAAAAAAATTTTTTGCAACTGAATTAGGTGAAAAAAAAATTTAAAAAAAAAAGGAAAAAAAAGTAAAAATGTGCGAAAATGATTTCAATTTTGAAAATTTCCAAAATAAATTGTCTAATATCCATTCTATCCTTTAAAAAAAATACATTTCATCAATTATAACTGGATTTCTTTGACTGGAAAATATTTTATATATTACAAGTGTAGAACAGAAATAATCAGAAGATTTTAAAAATTAATAATTGAATAAAAAAAAATGTTAAGAATAAATATAAATCAAAAAAATGTTAACAATAATAAATCAACAATTGAGTAAATATTGAAGATTAAGACCATTTTCTATGGAATTGTCCAGCCTATGAAAATAATAGCAAAACCTGGATCTATGAATTAAACAAAATGAATATCTCTGATATATTAAAAAATAC
The DNA here is from genome assembly GCA_027625915.1 of Anaeramoeba flamelloides. Lineage (NCBI taxonomy): Eukaryota > Anaeramoebidae > Anaeramoeba > Anaeramoeba flamelloides. Next base: position 430,287 of record JANTQA010000044.1, read on the forward strand.
TATTATTAAAAAAAAAAATTCAATATGTTTATTAACCTTAGTGGGTAATAAACTTATTTTTGAGTCTAAAATAAAATTTACAAATAAAAATTTAGGAATTCTGAAAAGAAAAAAAAAAGGGTGTTAATAGCTCCTCTGTAATTAATAAAAAAATAAATAATTTGTTTTTTTTTTCTTAGGAAGATGTGTATTCTTTTTTTATTAATTAGATAAATTTTTAGTACTTTTTTAAAATAGATTTTTCTAGAATCATTTGAACTTTTTTTTCATAAATACTGTATGTTTTCAAATATATCATTTAAGGATTACCTCGCCTAAAAAACTACTGAATAAAATAAAGTTAAAAACATTATTGAATAATTTCCTTTATCTCTTGGGATCCAGAAGAACTATAAAATTTCAAAATTTTTGGGAATCTAAAATTTACCGTAATCAAATTCTTAATAGTAAGATGGCAGTAAAAACCAAAACCCATTCTTTTTTGTTCTAATTTAAGTATTATCATGTTTCCATTAAAGACCTTCAAAAAAATCAACTCTTCTCAAAAATTTTGTAATTGTTTGAAGGACTATCTAAAATAAAGCCACCATAGGATTCTTACGAATCGAAACATCAGTGAATTAGACTCTTTATTTCTTTAGATCAAGAAGAACTAAATATTTCGAAAAATTTAGTAAAAGGTATTTTTACGAGATCATACAGTTAATTGGAAGATGGTAGTAAAATCCTAAACCCAACCCTTTTTGTTCTAACTCGATTTTTTAAGAGGTTTTTCTTGGAAAATAGATAATATTTGCCTTAGAACATAAAAGAATGGGTTTTGGTTTTTACTGCCATCTTACTATTAAGTATCTTTTCTGACAAATTTATTTATTCCTAAATTTTTGACATTTATAGTTCTTTTGGATCTCAAGAAATAAAGAGTCCAATTCACTGATGTTTTAATTTGTAAGATTTCTATGGTGGCTTTATTTTAGATAGTCCTTAAGTGTAAGTTACAATAAATAATTCGATCAGACAAAATTTTTTATTCCTAAAAATTTTGAAATTTTATAGTTCTTCTGGATCCCAAGAGATAAAGGAAATTATTCAACAATACTTTGAACGATATACCCTTGAAAGTGATTTAATAATAGATATCCCTTGATCTGTTTTTCATTTACTTGGATTTCTGGATATTATTTTCACCCAAAGAAACAAGTATTTTTTTTTTGTATTCTGATATAATCTTCTTATACAAAGCAGGAGAAAAAATGATCAATTTCTTTTATATCTAACTATTTACAGTCTTCTTATTAGTCTTTATTTCGAGATTTGAAACTTTAAATTAGTTAAAAAAAATTGAATAGAAAAAGTCTATCCGGGTTTATTCAGAAAAATGTTAGAAAGGTTTTTGTTTTAAGGTCGGTTTTTTTCGGATTTATTAACTATCAACTCGCTTAGAATTATGAAATTTATTCTTTGAAATGTAAAAATATCTTGTGAATAAGTCAATTTTTGGAAAGATCTTGTCTCTAAAATGTTTTGAAAATAGAGATTTAGGATTTTGAAAAAGGAATAATAAAAAATATTTTTCAAGTGTTTACCAGATTTTTCTGTTTTACTGATCTCATTAAACCCTCATAATACAACTAAAATTTTCTAAAATAATAAACTTTTATCTTTCCCAAGTGCCAGTTTTATGTTGAAAAATATTCAACAACCTTAATTTTTATCAAAGATCAAAATATCTTTTTATTTTTTTTCTTTTTACTCAACATCACTCAATCTTCTCTTTTTTGAATTTTTTTTCCAGCTTTTTCCATTCCTTTCCTTTTAATTTGAATTAAACAATCAAAACCATTGAAAAAAATCTCCAACAAGAGCCAACAAAAATGAGCAAACAAGCAAAAAAGAAACGAAATACTAAATCAAACAACTATCGAGCGAAGCAAAAAGATTATATTAACTCTCTTGAAAACAGAGTCGAGGAACTTGAGAAAGAAAACACAGGATTTAGAATCAAAGAAAGTGGTTTGAAATCTGAAATCAATACCTTGTCAGAACAATTGAATTATTTCCAAGGCTTTATGAACAAAATGATGTCACTCGTTTATAAAAACGTTTCATCAAATAAAGTCCCAAACAATTATAGTTCTGATCTTGGCTTTGATATTGAAAATTAATGCTGGGATCAACAACACAATAATCAACAATCCCTTTTTTTTTTGTTTATTTTTTTTAAAAAAAAAAATTTTTTTTTATTTTATTCACCAACCTATCTGGGGAATAACTTTGAAACACTTAACAATTTTGAAATATTCAGGTTTCAGTCATGAACAAATGTTTTTTTAATTATTTATTCAATTATCTGATCATTGAAATAATTTTTGTTTTTTTGATCCAAAAATTCCTTATTTTTATTTATTTTTTTTTTTTTATTTTTTCTGAAAAACACAATTCGAAAGCATTTTTTAATCACCATTTTAACAAGAAAAAAAGTAACCAAAAGAACAACTCTTTTTCTTTTTATTCTTTTTTAATTTTTTTTTTTCTTTCATTTTGATCCTTTAAAATACAAATCTCAAACCATTAATAGCAAACAAAATTTTTCATCCATAAGAAATTAAAATATTGGCTTTGATATCAGTTGGTTAAGCTTTCTCGTTTTCATAGAATTCAAATCTTCTAGTTTTCTTGTCTTTTGCCTTCTTGAAACCCTTCTGCAACATTTGAAAAACAATAAAACCGAAGAATTATCGGAAAAAATCTGTGTCTTTTTTTCTTCGAGAGACGGTCCATCATTCTCAAAGTTTAGAAGTGCTTTCAGATACTATTTGTTGCAAAATAAATAGAACAAAATTTTCATTCAGCTTTTCTCAAAAAAAAAAGATTTCTAAATTGTGTCACAATTCCAATTTTAAATTCTTAAGGGAGTAGCTACACCATAAGAAATGATAAAAATTTGTGAGAGAGGAGATAAGAGGATTTTATTTTAGTGGCGTGTGATCGTAGATTCTCTAAAAATTTATTTAAAAAAATTATTTGATATTTTTTTTTTAGTAATGTTTAACCTAAAAAAAAAAAAGAGAAATAATTGATGAAATAGTTTAGAATTTTTTTTTTATTAAAATAAACTTAATTCCAAAAATTTGGGCACAGTTTAAACAGTCGAAAGAATAACAATATCATACTTAACATTCAATTCGAAATTATTTGATTTTACAAATGATTTCATTTTTTGTCTTTTTTGTTTTTGTTTTCATTTCGTTTTTTTCGAGTTACGAAATCTGTTTCCTTTGATCTTGAATTTTTTTTTCGATGGTTGATAGAATGTTAGTGTGAGTTTCTTAAATTGAAAAACCACATACAATAGGTCCATTGTCTCTTATCTATTGATCGATCAACAATTGTTGGCGTAATTTTAATAAATTTACCAATACATTTTTAATTCTGATCGTTTCCTTATTATGCACATACAGGCTTTGATTTTTTTTGTTTTATATTGTTTTCTTGTATTTGGATTAAAAAGATTACTTATATAAACATTAATACTATGTGACTTAGATGTGATTTTATATTACCTGTGGAAAAATATAATAAATCAGTTTATTTTCCTATTTTTGATTTGAGATGTGTACAATTTTTTGGAATGGAGGTTAAGTTTTTTTTATTGGGATAAGATAATTTTAGATTCATAGATTAAAACTTATAGTTATTTTGACTTTAAAATTTGATAGAATATAATCATATTCACTTCTCCAATTCCACCAAATCCAACTATTTTAAATCTTAACAAGTAATGGTTTGGAATAATTATTTTTTTTTTGGAATCCTTCTAGCTATTTAAACCCAATTTGTATTTCCGTTTGTGATTCTCTCGATTGTAATGTTGTTGTACTTTTTAAACAAAATCCATTTATTCCTAATGTTACTCATAAAAAAAATGTTTCTAATTGCTTTTTCTTTTGATGATTAAAAAAATTCAAAAATGATGAAAAAATAAAAAATGAAAAAAATAAATGCCCCAATAGAATGTTGATATAAAGACAAAAGATAAGTCATTCATCATTTGAAACACTCTTTTAAGCAATTCAACCCAACATTCTATTGTGGCAATTTCTTTGAGACTCTGAAAAAAAAAATTACAGACAGTTTCACTTTTAAGGGAGTAGCTACACCATAAGAGATGATAGAAATTTCAGAGAGGCGAGATAAGAACATTTTATTTTAGTGGCGTGTGATCGTAGATTCTCTAAAATTTTTTTTAAAAAAATTATTTGATATTTTAATTTTTAGTAATGTTAAACAATTAAAAAAAAGAGAATATATTGATAAAATAGTTTTTTTTTTTTATTATTTTTTTATTAAAATAAACTTAATTCCATTAATTTGGACACAGTTTAAAGGGTTGGAAAAATAACAATAACATGATTTACATCCAATTGGAAAATAATTTTAATTCAACAAACTATTTTCATTTTTTGTCTTTTTTGTTTTTGTTTCCTTTTCTTTTTTTCAGTTACTTAATCGGTTTAGTTAGACCTGAAAATTTTTGATAGATGGTTGATAGATGGTTACAGTTGAGTATCTTAAAGTGGAAAATCCACATACAACCGGTGCATGGTATCTTATCATTTGATCGATCAACCATTGTTGGTGTAATTTTAACAAATCTACCAATATATTTTTTGTTCAAACTCTTTCATTTCAGCTCGTTTCATTTTTTTTGGACACACTTGTTTTGATTTGAGTTTATATTGTTTTCTTATATTTGGATGAAAATAATTACTTAAAAAACCATTAATACTATGTTACTTAAATATGGTTTTATATTAAGTTTCGAAAAATATCATAAATTGAGTTTTTGTTTGCCTATTTTTGATTTTAGATGAGTCCAAATTTTTGGAATGGGGTTTAAGTTTTTTTTTTTTGGGAGAAGATAATTTCAGATTCTTAGAATAAAACTTATAACTATTTTGTGATTTAAACTTTGATAACATATAATCAGATTCACTTCTCATATTCCACTAAACACAACGATTTAAAATCCTAACAAGTAATAATTTGACTTAATTATTCTTTTTTTTTGGAATCCTTCTAGCTAATTAAGTCCCATTTATGTTTCCTTTTATGATTCTCTCGATTGTAATATTGCTGTTCTTTTTAAACAAAATCCATTAATCCTAAATGTCACTGATAAAAAAATATTTCTAATTGCTTTATGTTGCCAGGATTAAAAAAAATCTCAAAAATGATGAAAAAATAAAAAATGAAAAAATTAAATGCCACAATAGAATGTTGAGAGAAGAATAAAAGATAAGTCATTCAACATTCAAAACACTATTTTAAGCAATTCAACTCAACACTCTATTGTGGCAATTTCTTTGAGACTTTGAAAAAAAAAATTTAAAAAAGCTAATGAATGAAGTACTTTAAATAATAAAAATCAATGAGGTATAACCAGAGTAAAAAAAGTTATTTTCTGATCCTCTTGAGAAATTGCAAAAAAGTGAAAAATTTTTCTTTACCGTGGCTACTCCCTTAAGGCACAAACTTTCAACGAAATTTAAGGCACAAAAAAAATCTCAAATAAGGCACAAAATTTGAATTATCGTAAAATAAATTGTAAAAAAAAAAATTACAAATTTTGTACCTTAATTTGAGATTGTTTTGTGCCTTAAATTTCGTTGAAAGTTTGTACCTTAAAAGTGAAACTGACTGGAAAAAATATAATTAATGAAGTACTTTAAATAATAAAAATCAATGAGTTAACCAAAGTAAAAAATGTTATTTTCTGATCCTCTTCAAAATTGCAAAAAAAAGAAAAAATTTTCTTTACCTTGACTAATTCCTTAAAATCAGTTTAAATTATTAATTTCACTTTTAGAGAATTGGGGATTTTGATGATTTATTTTAATTTCTATGGCTGTGATTTTTTGGGAAAGATGAATGAAAATTTTGATCTTTATATTTTAGAATTAACAATAATGTTTTTTTGAGATCTCGTTCGAAATACCCAACTTTCTTAAATTTTTGTTTTGAATATCTGGAATGATGTAACTTTGACTTTTTTAATGATTTGTGTTAAGTTATTTTTTTAAGGTTTACAATCCTTGAAAAATGAAAAAAGTTTATCTCATATTGTGTGATAGATATAGTGACTTATTATTTTTGTTCTTATCTGATCGATCTTCAACTTAGTTTAGTTTTTAATATTGTTTTCAAAAAGTATTTTTATTACAATTATTTTTTTTTTCCGTAATCTGAATTGGCGAGTATAATACTAAATAGATCAGTTGGAAAGTAAGTTAGAAATAATTTTTAGATTTTATGTTGGTATTTTGAAATATTATGATTTAGGTTTGTTTTTATTTTGATCTTTTCAATAATGAATTTATTTTTCCTCAATTGAGTTACAGAGAAATGAAAAGCTCAATTGACAAGCCAAAAATTACATTTATTATTTATTTTCAAACCTAAAACACTTTGAAATTAAAATCTTTTCGTTTACTTTGAGGTCAAAAAACCCTTATAGATCAAAAAACACAAAAATTCTATTTTTCTAATCAATGAAAGATATTAGTAAAAAGTGAAAATATACTCCTCTTTTACATATTAATATATAAATTTTTGAGTAACCATTAATTATTCTAATTGTGATCTTGGTTTTAATATTCTAAATCTAGAAATTTTAACTCTTTGGTGAATTCAGAAATAAAAAAAAATCCAAATTTTGAAAAATTAATTAAGAACAAGACTGAAAATTGATAATCTCATTAATTTTGATTTAAATATTGGAATCATTTTTATCAATTTTAAATATTTGAATTGGATATTGAATCATAACAAAAAAAAAAACAGAATTTTTATTTTATTTTATTGAAAAATGTATTTACAGAGAAAATTTAATTAATAATCATTAGGAAATTGAAAAAAAAAAATTGATTTTTATTATTATTATTATTATTGAAGAAGTGTAAATTACACTCTGGTTGCCCTTAAACTTAAATCCCCTTTTAGAAATTTAAGCGTAAAATCATAGATTTCAAGATTATTAATTAATGAAAATAAATCAAACTATCATAGTTTAAAATTAATTCATTAAGAGTGATTTTTTTTTAATTTATTTTTGAAAAATTAATCTTTTTTTTTTTTCATAGGAAGTATATACCCATAAAAAATGATCAATATTTTTTCAAATTACCTTCTGTTTACACTTTAAACATAGTGGAAAAATTTGATCTGAGTTTTATTTTTTATTGCATAATTATATCTATTAAAACAATTAGTAAATGTCATGAATTTTAGGATTATTGAGCTTGATGGATAACTTTTATATCGTCGGGTTTTAAATAAAGATTTTTGATTTTTTATTATTGTGAAATATTTTTGTAGAGTGCCGTAGAGTACCATAGATTTTTTTTGAGATTTTCTGTTTTATTTGGAAAACCGATATATTTTTGTTAGGTTTTTTTTATTTTTCTATTTTATTAGAAAGTGTCTAGGTTTTTTTAAGGTTTCCTGTTTTATTTGTAAAGTGTTCTAGGTTTTTTTACTTTCTAAATAAACTGAAAATTTATTAAAATTTTGGGTTTATTTCTAAAGTAAAAAAAACTGAATGGAAAATATATTGATTTTATAAATCAATAGAAAACTCAAGAAAAGCTAACGTAAATCTATTGATTTCCCAAATAAAATAGAAAACCTCAAAAAAACCTAACGAAAATTAATAGATTTTCGAAATAAATAGAAAATTTTATTAAGTTTTGGTTTATTTCAAAATTAAGAAAGCCAAACAGGCGTTTTCCAGAATTCAAAAGAATAGAGTAAAATCAAAGACTTAACTCAATTCTTTTGAATTCTGGAAAACCTAACAAAAAGTGTCGTCAAGTGCCGCAGAGTGCCGTAGAGTACCTAGTTTTTTGTTAATTTTAGAAAAAAAAAGAAAATTTTTGAAAAATTCCTTTTATTTCTCAAATTAAAAAAAAGCTAAAGGTGTTTTTCCAAAATTTATAAGAATAGAGTAAAATCAAAGATTTTAGTTAATTCTCTTGAATTAAAAAAAACCTAACAATATTTCCAGCTCTTGGAATTCAATAATTCATTATATGTATATTTATAAAGTTCTTTTTTCAATTCAATAAAATCTTTTGAATTCCAATTGATTTTATTCTTTGCTCATCGATTAAATTTTATTAATTTTTCAAAATAAGGAAAAGATAAATTTTTTAATTTTTTTTTGAATTAGAATTTTTTTTATTCATCAAAATTATCATATTTTGGATATTAAATTCTGTTTTGTAAATGAGAATTGGTGTGTTTCGTTTAATTTTACATATTTCAGTGCTGCATGGATTAATTCAAGAATTTAAGTAATTTCAAGTTTTTATTTTACAATTAAAAAATTTATAATCGATATTTTAATTGGCTTAATATAAAAGATTTAAATAATCTTATTTTTAAACTATGGTTAAGTGAACTGTTAATAGATAATTGTTTAAAGCAATTAAATGCCTCTTTTGATTTTTTTTTTAAATTATAAACTATATGTGAGATTTTATCTAAATAAATACCTAAATATTTAGATTTTTAAAAATCTTGAGTAATTTCTATTTTATATCTTTATTAGATTTTGTACCAAATTGGAACAATGACTTGATATCTATTGAATTTAGTCTTTGATTTAAATAATTTTTATTTCCTTTTATAAATAAAATTAAATCATCCGCAAACATTTAAAAATGATTTGTTAATGGTATGATTTTTAATAAAAGAATAGTGAAATAAGAGCAAATATAATATGTGATAAGGGATCTCCTTGTAATATACCAAATCCTTCTCCTTCAATAATATTTTAATAAAAATTTTTTGAATAATTTTATTTAAAATAAATTTTTTTATTGTTTTTCGAATTATTTGAAAACTAATTGAATCAAAAAATTTTGCTATATCAATCATTATAATATATGTTTTATCATTCCCATTTTCATGATTTGATTTTATTATAAGTATTTAAGAAATTCAATACAGCAATGCGAGTATCATATTTTTTCTGAAAGCCAAATTGAAATTTGTGAATAAATTCCCAATAAGGTTCAATTAGCTTATATAGCATTAAAAAATTTTGATTTTGAGTAACGTTTATTAATCCACACACAAATATTCCCTTTAAAACGATCTTAACACATTAAATTTTGAAACAATAGGTATATCAATTTCAAATCTATACAAAGTTTTTCTGGTATTTTTGAGGATTTTTTAATAATTATTTTGTAATTTTTTCTTTAAAACAAAACAAAAATAATAATTAGAAAAATGATTTTATTATTTTAGAAATATAAAAATCTTTAATTGGAAAGCGAAATAAGATAAAAGAAAAAGATAATGTTTTATATTAATAAAAAAAAAAAAAAATGATTTTAAAAAAAAGAAATCTATAAACCTTTTTGATTGATAACTTTTATACCATTTTCCTTATAATCCTTATTTGTTATTAACATTTTTTTATAGGTTTCTAATTTTGTAAGAATTGAACCACCAATCCAGGTTGCAAATTTTCGATTTTTTTGTGCTGAAATACTTATTTTCATATTTTTAGGTGATATTTCTTTTAATTCTTTCAATAATCTCATTCCAAATCCTTGAATTAAGGTATTTCCTCCAGACAAAACAATATTTTTATATAACTCATTTCTTAAATCAAGATCTGATTTATCAATTGAATTTTTTATTAATTTATGAATACCATTTTCATCAGAATCTATCATTTCAGGATCAAAAAGAATTTCTGGTGCTATAAACCTTTCATGTTGAATCTTTATAGATACGTGTGTATATATGTATGTATGTATGTATGTATGTATATATATATATATATATATGTGTGTGTGTGTGTGTGTGTGTGTGTGTTTGTTTGTGTAAATTGTTTTATTTTATAAATTAGTAAAAAGAATAAAAAAATAAATGAGTAATAATTATAAAATTTGTAAAACAATCATTTCGAGAGTGAAAATCAAAATTTTTTTGACATTTTTAACCAAAAAAAAATATTTTGTTCTCTTTTGAATTTTTTTTACAATTGGGTTACTATTCCAAAAAATCGTTGTAATTTTCCAATTTTATTGATTTAAAGTTGAATTTTAGACTTGATCAAAAACAATCGATGAACTTGGAGATATTTTGTTGAAATTTTAAAAGGGGCATCTATTAAAAGAAAATGAAAATAATTTGTTTTTTAAAAACTCCTTTTGAATATTATATGACTCATTTTTTTTTTTTGAAAAACTTGTTAAACTTGTTTTTAATGAATAGTTTATGGATTCAATTACCACCATTTTCTTATATATAAGAAAAAAGAATAAGATAAAAAATGAAAACGAAAAAATGAAAAATATAATAATTATCAGTTTAAGAAGTTGGAAAAGGGAAAATTGATTTTGAATTATTAAGGTTGTTTGATCAAGTGTTGACATATTGACTCCAACTATCAAAGAAAAAATATTAAAATATAAATTGAAACAATTTTTTTTTAATCATTTATTCAATAATTAAATTGATTTCATTAAAAAGAAAACAAATATAACTCTTTTTTTTTTCTTTCAAGTTTTTATTTTTTAGGTAAAAGTCGTTTTGGTTTTATATCTATTGTATTTTTTTCTCAATAATTTTGTACAAATAAAGGAAAAAAAAATTGATTTTTCTTCCTTTCATGAAACATTATTTAAATAAGCCTATTACTAAATTTCCAAATGAGAAATGAGAACAAACCTCATTTAGATTTCAAAAAAAAAAAAAAAAAATTCAAGAAGAATTATAGACAAATAATTCTACAATTAAAAGTTTTATGGACTATTTGTAATTAATTTTTTCCAAAAATTATTTCTTTAAATGTTTTTAGTAAAAATTAGTTTCTAAAAAAAAATATAAAATATTTTTAAAGAATATCTAAACCATCAATTTTATAAATAGGAAATATTACGAAACAAATTTTCTTAATTAAAAAATTAAATTGCCTCATACAGCTATTTTAAGGATGGACATTCTATATGAATTCTTCCGATACACCATGAAATGATATCCTTTCATTTTGGTTATGGGTCTTACGATATTTTATCCAAAAATTAAAAAAAATTATTTTACAAAAAAAGGTTTTTTATGTTTTTTTTTTCGTTCTTTATTTTTTGTTCTCTTGTAAATACCTCACTGGAACAAAATAGTAATGAATCGAAGAGTAGTATTGATTTATGGGGGAATTATTCAATTTCACTGACTTGTTAGTACTTTTGGACGGATAACTGACCTAAATTAACTAGCATATTGCCTTCTTAGGAATATTTCTAAGGGCTTGACAAGTGGGGTTTTAGAGAGGAGAACATTAAAAAAAAATGCCAAAAAACAACATTTTTTGGGAAAAATTTTTTTTTAATTTTTGGATAAAAGATCGTAAGAACCCAACCAAAATGAAAGGATACCATTTCATGGTGTATCGGAAGAATTCATTTAGAACTTCAATCCTTAAAAAAGTGGGGATTTTTTTTTTTTAGATTGTTTTTGTAATTTTAAAACTTTTTTCTAGGTTTTTTGTTTTCATAAAGTGAGGACTTTTATAAAAAAAGCACTTCCCTTCCCACTCCAAACACTTGGTAACTTTTAAAGGTTCACTTCTCACTTTATTAAAATAGAAAACTTGAAAAAACTTTAAAACGTTTTAATTCTGAAAAAGTTTTCTCTTTTTGAAAATTGAAAACCTGATAAAAGTTTGAAAAAAGTACTCACTTTTTTAAAATGGCTGTATTTTTGGGAAACAGTTTATTTTGTTTTTGGTTATCTATTTTTTTCTTTTAATTAATTGATATTATTTTTCTTTTTCAACTCCTCTTAATTTTTACAATTAATAAAAGCGAAACACTTTTTTTCTACAACAATACACTAGCATGAAAAAATAAAATTGAAAAAAACAAAGTTCGACCAAAGTACTAATTTTATTAACCTTTCATCCTGAATAATAAAGTTTATTCACAATATAATCAAAATTCCAGAACTTTAAATTCATGAGACTATTGTATTTATTGTTGTTAGTATAACCACCTTTTTTAAAAGTCTCTAGTCAAGAAAAAAGGATGTTTTTCTCGTAAAAAATTCCAAATAAATTGAAGAATGAATTTTTGTTTAATTCAACTTGGTGATATTTACTTTGATAGAAAATAATTAATATTTTGAAAATGTTATACTCATCTAATAAAACTCAAGTACAAAAAAAAGAAAAAAATTCCTTATGATAATTATTGTAAGTGTCCGTAGGGTGCCGTCAAGCGCCTAGCTTTTTTTTTATTTCTCAAAAGAAAAAAAAGCTAGGCGATTTTCCAGAATTTAAAAAAATAGAGAAAAATCAAAGATTTTACTCAATTCTTTTGAATTCTGGAAAACCTAACGAAAAGTGTCCTAGGTTTTTTTTTACTTTTTGAAATAAACCAAAAATTTATTACAATTTTCGGTTTATTCCAAAAATTAAAAAAAACCTAACCAAAATCAAAAAAAAAAATATTTTTTTCAATTTAAAACAATAAATAATTCTATAATAGTCAAAATAATTGGTTATCCGTTTGAAAGATATTGATTCAATTTTAAATGCTTTTTCAAATATGATTATAACCTCTTAACTAGAAGCAAAAAATTTTTCAAATGGTTTACTATTAAATTTGAAAAAAATCTTACTAAAAAATTGGATTTTTCAACTTAAATTGTTAAATATCTTTTTTTTTTTTTTTATTTTTGAAGAGAGAAAATTGCTTTTCTCCTGTGTGCCCTAATTTCTAAACTTTTTTTTAGAAATTTTGTTAAAGAATCACAAATTTTATTATCACTTACTAATGATAATATATATGATGAATTCTTTTTTTATTAATAATATCTCTGATATTATTAATTTTTTTATTTTTTTCAAAAATTCAGATATCCAGATTTTTCGATTTATTGTATAGGCCGGACAGTCCCATAAAAAAATGATCGAAATCTTCAATGATATCAATATTTAACTTTTCTTTACATAAATCACAATTTTTATTTTTATTTTTACTTGTTACATAAGAGTACCTATTTAAACAATTAGTAAAATTTCGAAATTTTAGAATTGTTTTTGAAGCTTTCCAGTTTAAATATTTTTGTTGTTTGAAATTGCAATTTTGTTGTTTTATAATTTTTAGATATTGTTGAACTTTCCAACTAGGTGAATTTTCCAATTCGGTTAATCGAAAAACTTTTAATTCTAAATCTAATAATTTTAATCCCTTAGTGTACCAATTAATATTTTCATTTTCCAATTTTCGAAAATTTAGTATTGTTTTTAATTTTTTTTAAATTTAAGAAATCTAATTTTTCGATCAATTTATATTTTCTTCGGTATACTTTTAATCTAGCGAGATCAATTTTTGCTTCAGTTTTATAAATTAATCGAGGTGAATGGATATTAATTTGTAAGAAATTTGTGACTGATTTATTGATAAATCTATCAATTCTTTCAAAATCATTTTGTTTCAAGTCAAATATTTCAAGACCATAATAAAGTTGACTTAAAAAAAATTGTTAAATATCTTTGAAAAAAAAATTTTTGATCCAAGATCTTTTATTAACCAATAGTGTTTGTTATAAGTGAAGGTTATCAAAAAGTGAAAAATTAGCAAATGTTTAATTTTTTTTGGAATAAATTTTTTCATGATAGTGTTTTCAGATTTTGTCAATAAGAATCAAAAAAAAATTGTCAAATGATCTGGAATTTATCAGTAAAATTGATGCTCATTATTGTATTGAAGATTTAGGAAATGGTTTCGTTTTTACCAATTTTTGTTTCTAATGAAAATCGGGTTTGTTTTGTTTTGTGTGATTTTCAGCTTTTGTTTTTTCTGTAAAAAAAATAAAAAAAAAAAAAAAAAAGGAATAGGAAATGGCTAAAGAAATACAGTTCATGAAGACTTCAAAAAGGAATGAATTTTTGGAAACAGCCTGTATTTTGAAAAACAATTGGAAATTATTGATTTGTACTCTCTGATGGTGATTGATAAAAAAAAAAAGTAAAACAATAAAGAATAAAGATTATTAAAAAAAAAAAAGATTTTTTACTGTAATTTCATTGTTATTCGGAAGTTGATAGTTTAATGGTTGGAATTGATTTTTTAAATCCTTTTCTTGGTTTTGCCTTAAATTGTCTGAAAGTTGACAAGTATTTTCTTTAAGGATTCGAACAAGCTCATTGTCATAAGAAGATGTAAAAGAATAGCCTGCCTTTTTCAATAGTATTCTTAACTGCTTTGTTACATCTTTTCCTGCAATATCCATCTTCGATATAGCATGTGGGATAGCAAAGCCTCCAAAAATTGGAACGGCGTGTGTTACACCTTCCCCTGAATCTAAAACAATTCCTGTTGTTTTTCCTGCGCTATACAAGGCCAGAACTTGTTGTAAGGAAAGATAAAGGGATGGCACTTGATAAGTTTCAAAGAATATTTCAGCCATTTTTTCTCTTTTGGAAAAGGGGTTAAGTGGTGGTTCAGATAATAGGACAGGGTGCTTTATTTATTTTTTTTATTTTTTTGGAACAAAAAAAAAAGAAGAAAAAAAAATTAAGTATAACCAAAAAAAAAAAAAACAAAAAGGGAAAATGAACGAGCTATTTACTTGATCACTTTTAATGTTTAGTGTAGAATAAATATAACTCCAAATTTTTTCCATATCTTCCCAATTTTCAATAATTCCCCTTTCGATAGGATAGCGCAGTTTTAAAAGTTCTTTTTGTTTTTCTGCTTGTTCTCCAATAAATGTTTCCTCTTGAACGTTAGGTGAGCTAATTCTTCCAACACTAAGAAAAGTATGAAAATTTGAAACAATTTCATGGGTTATTGGCAAGTGTTAATTTGTTGTTCTCTCTCGTTTTGAGTTTTAAAAAAAACAAAAGGGAATAAAAAAAAATTTGTTTTTGTATTCAAGAAAGCAAATGCTTACAAAGACTGGAAAACACAAGTAGGTTGGGAATTATTTGAAAGACCTGATTTGATTACCCCTGATCCGTTGTCAATAATAAGTGAAGGGCTTGTCATTAATGAAATTTGTGAAATTATCTATGAACACAATTGAAGAAAATGTGTAAAAAATGAGAATTTCATTTTTCAAAGTTGAAATTTTTCCGAAAAAGAGATTACTAATAGAACAAATATGGAAGAATTATTATTTTAAATCTCCTTTTTATTAAAACTTTCTAGGCATTTTAATTAATATTTTTTAGCTTTTTTAGTTACTGTTGAGAGAAAAATATTGGACACAGAAAAATGGTTGGAAACCATTTTTAATTGGGAAAATTAGTAAAATTAAAAATCAAATCCTATTGATAACTCGGTGAATTTTATATAAATCTAGGTTTAAGTGTGTTACAAGTTCATTAATCTGTGGTTTGTGTAGAATACTCATTTTAATAGTTGACAACTAAAGTAGATCATGCTATTTTCACAAAAATCCAAATTTTAGTAATTTTTACTATTAATTCTGAAAATGGTAATTTTTAAACTTGCTTTAGATTATAAGAGATCAGGTTTTGAAAAAGTAGAATTACATTAATCCTTATTCTAATAAGAAGATTATTGTTATTTTCTTTTGTTATTACACAAACGAATGAAATTAAAAATCATTTTCAGTAATATTCAAAATTAAAATTGCTGCCTAACCATTTTTCTCTGTCCAACATTTTTCTCTCAACAGTTAATTGTCATTTTTATTTCAGGATTTTAAAATAAAATTTTATTATAACTTGATAACATGATAATCAAAACTCTATTTTGATTTTGATAGTAAGTTGCATTTGTATGAAATAATAATATTTTTGCTTCGATTACTTCATTGTCTCTTAAAACTATTTTCTAAAGTTGAGATCTATAAACTTTCGAACCAAGAATTAATGGTTCATTAGAGACAAAGTACAAATTACCAATTTAGATTGGTTTGAGTTTATGTGAGATGAAATTAAATCATTATAAGAATTTCTTTAAGCAAATAACATTGCATTTTTATATAAAGGGGGGGGTAGGTAGGAATATATACTAGTAGAATATGTTTGGATACAATTCAAAAATGGAAATCCAAAAAAATTAAAAAAAGATCAAGAAATAATTAAAAAAAGTATATTTATTGATATTATATGTAATATACTGTTAATTGAAAAATAAAAAGATCAAAATTTTTAATCAGCTTTCTAAAAAAATGACATTTACTGAATTAAAATAAATCCTTAAATTAGCCAATTCTAAATATGAACTTTAATAATTCAAGCTTGTTTAGAGAAGTGCAAAGTTGAAATTTTACATTATTTATAAATCTTTTTTAGAAAAGCTGAATGAAGATTTTATTCCATTTATTTTGGTCTAAAACATAGTATGGTACAATTCCTGATTCTTCAACCAGTTTTTTTTAATTCTGAGTGGAAAACTTTTATTCGAAATTGTTTATGAAATAAATTACTTTATATTTCCAAAATATAATCAAAATGAATTTAAAAATTTGATAATTTATCTAAATTTAGTTTTTATTCAGAAAAAATATATGGTTTTGAATTTTTTTTTTAATGGGAGTAATGGTTTAATGTATGTGTTTGTTTGATTTTAAAATTAATTTCTTTTTCCGTAAATCATAAAAACAAAAAATAATAGAATTCCTACTTTCAAATTTTATTATATTTTTCTTTTTTGAGTTGAATATTTTGTAGTTGTTTTGTATTCCAACAATTCTATCCTTTCAATTGTAATTTTTGAAATAATATTCTTTATTTCTGCTTATTTTGATTAAAATATATGACAAATGAATTTTAATAACAAATTTGTAAAAAATGTTTTTAAAAAATGATTAAAAGATAGATATAAAATAATAAAATCCAAGTAAACATCTTTTTTGGACTTATCCCAATTATGAAGAAAAAAAAAAAATAATCACCGAAAATAGGCTTTTGGTGTTTTTTTTTTTTTTTTTTCATTCTCGATTTCAACAAATTTATTTGAAAAAGTGATCTTTCGTTTTGCTTCTTTTAAAAAGATAATATTTGTTTCAAATACACAGCTTTGGGGTTATTTTTTTGATTTACTATTTGATTAATTTCACTCATTTGTATAAACACATTCCAAGCTCCAAAACTTTCATTTGGTAAAACCAAAAATTCAATCAAACAAAAATATTCAAAAAAATAACTATTTAGAGATTCAACTTTGATTTACTTTTATCACTTTCCCCAGATAGAGTAATTAATAAAAAGATTAATTCAAAGTTTCAATATTTTGTATCACTCAACAATCGTTTTTTCAGTAATTCTCTCACAATGAAAGTTTTAAAAATCTGAGAAAATTACCAACACTATTAACAATCCCATATAAAAATTTATATTATATAAAGTTCAAATAGATTATTTTTAAAACGAATTTTTAAGTAAACAACTTCTTATAATTTGAATTTAAAAATGAAATAAAATGATTGAATTTTTTATTAAATCATTTAAAGATAAATAGATTAAAATAGCTAAAAAAATATAAATAAATAAATAAATAGAATGAATTAAACAATTTAAAAAAATTTAAATTAATTAATTATTATTTCAACAATATTTTATTTTAAATTAATCATCTAAAATGGGTGTTTTTTCAGTCACATTTTCCACGTCAATCATTTCAACTATAAAGTTAAAAATAAATTTAAAATAATCATATCAAATAAAATAAAGACAAAAATATGAAATTAGAATAAATATTACAATACAAATAATAAAGCAAATTTCTTGATTCCTTTCTCTTCGAAATTGGATAGAATTAACAAAATAATCAGGTATTAATTAAAATAATATCAATACGGTAATCAAAGTAAATAATATTCGCTGTTGTAAAGTTTTTTTTTTTTTTTTTTTAATTGTTGCTTTGAATAAAAAATCTATCTAAGCTCAATTTGAAAAATTAAAGTTTTTACCCCAATATCATAGTCAAATAGAATACAGATGAATTACTGAGTAAAATGAACATTAAAGAAATCTATGATGTTACTAAAAAATACTTTTTTTTTTTATTTATTTTTTTTTTTTTTTATTTTTTTTATTTTTTTTTTATTATTGAAGAGAGGTGATTCAACAAAATTACCTCATGTTTGCCGTTAGCTTTTCAAGAATTTAAAAGAATTGGGTAAAATCATTGATTTTTCTCAATTCTTTTGGATTTTGGAAAAGCGCCGTTGGGTTTTCTTGAGTTTTCTGTTTATTTGGAAAACCGATAGATTTTCGTTAGGTTTTTTTGAGTTTTCTATTTATTCCGAAAATCAATAGATTTTCGTTAGGTTTTTTTATTTTAGAAATAAACCTAAAATTTTAATAAATTTTCAGTTTATTTCTAAAGTAAAAAAAACTAGGACACTTCACTAATAAAATAGAAAACCTCAAAAAAACCTAGAGCACTTCACAATAAAACAGAAAACTTAAAGAAAACTTAGGCACTTGACGGCACTCCCAGAAACTCTAAAATTGTATTTAGAGTTTTTTATCCTAACTATAATGTAGGCAAGAATACAGCTAAAAAATACTTTTTTTTTACCAATATGGCTCAGCGTGATACTAGAGGAATAAAGCTCAAAACTAAATAGCATCCAATAGCACACGCACAGATTCATTTGAATCAGAATACTTCGGGTTTCTCACATCAATTATTTTTGACTTTTTTATTTTTTTTTTACATTCCTTTATTTTTTGTCTTCTTCCATATTTTTTATTCTTCATTTTTCATAGACTCTTTATTTTTCCCTCTTTTTGTTTAGAAAACTAAATTAAGTTTCAAATCGTTATGGTGACTGTGTCTATTCTAGACTCCCTTTGAATTGGAAGTCTCAAATTTATTCACTCCAAAATTCTCTCTTTATTAGATTAAATGACTCTTTCATTTGACCCTTAATAATGAATCCATTCCAAAATTTTTGGATACACATATAATCAAAAATAGACAAAAAAAAATCCAATTTATAATATTTTCCCAAACTTTTTTTTAAAATCACGTTTAAGTTAACTTGTATTAATATTGTATATGTCACCATTTTTATCCAAATAAAAAAAAACAAAATATATAAACAATAAAAAAAAAATCTATATATTAAAAATGATTAAATGAGCAGAACAAAAATTTGTATTGATAAATTTGTTGAAATTTCATAAACAATTATTGATCGATCAAATTATAAGATACCATCAACTAATTGTATTTTAATTTTGCTATTTAACTAAACTCAACTTTATACTTCTATCAAACATTGAATAAAATTTCCAGATCTAACCAAACAGATTAAGTAACTGGAAAAAGAAACAAAAACAGAAAACAGAAAAGACAAAAAATAATAAAAATAATTTGTTAAAAATCAAAATTATTTGCCAATTATATGAAAAATGTAGTATTGTCGTTCTTTAAAATGTTTTGATTGTGTCCAAAATTTTCAAGTTTGGTTTATTTTGTAAAAAAAACTAATAATTTAAAAAAAATTGAAGTTAGTTTTACTAGAATTTTATTTTTGATTAGAAAATCGATATATTTGAGAAATAAAACCAATATTCTAGAAAAATTAGTACCATACGGCACCCCTACAGTAATGAACCAACTATCCAATAATGGTTTTTGATGTAAAAAAAATAAAAGTTAAAATATTTTTGTGATGCAGTAAAGGCCCAAACAGAGATTATTTACACAGTTGTATATTTTTTAAAGTGATTAATTCATAGTTGTTCTATTTAACTTGTGGATTTTCTTTTAAACGCGTTTAAAAGATCAATTTTTTTTTCCTTTAGACATCCACAAAACACCTTTACAATTTTTATATTTTCTTTGAAACCTTTTAACTTGCTTTATTACTTTTAAAAATTTCTTTCAACATCTTTTGAACTTTTTTTGATTTTCTTAAAACTAGCTTTACAGTAGTCCAAAATACCATTTCAAGAGCATTAAAAACGTATTTCAAATAAAAGACGTGCTCTTTTTTTTTTTCTTATTGTTAGAATATAATATCTAATTCGCTTCAAGTAATATACCCAAAGGTCAAATCAATTTTGAAGGTAAACTCATTGAGGTTTTGAGTAAATTTTAATTTATTCATTGAATCGGTTTAAAATTTTTTGTAATTTTCTCTGTTTTTTTCAAAATTTTTGTTGAATTAATCTGTTTTTTTGATGATTAAAATTTTCTCTAAAATTAACTCTATTTTTTTGAGTAAAATTTTATTATTTGATCCTTCATTTTTAGAATATCTTTTTTAATCATAGAACTTTAAGGAAGTAGGTACATTTTACCATTTTGAAAATTTTTAATTGTGACAACATTATTGTAAAAAGATTTTTTGAGTTCCATAGGGATATTGAAACTTTGAAACCAAAATACCATTCACTGTTCTATTTGTGAAAATAAAATGAACCCAAAGTAAATCAGAGTTGATTCTTTAATTTTTTGTCACATTTTTTTGATTAAAATTTTTTGATTAAATTTTTGGTTTTATTAAATTAGGTTTTGGATCTAGAAATGTGTCTATGGGGAATGTTTGAAATTAATCCAAGAACAAACCAAAAAAAAAGACCGAGTTAGGTGGGTATTTGAAACAAAATCTTTCTTTTGAAGACCAAAAAAAAAAAGAACATCTTACCGATAATAAACTTATTGAAAAAAAGAAAAAAAAAACATTGGCCAAAATATATTTTCCAAGATTTTTTTTCTTAATCTTCTTAATTTGGATGAATTCAAACAATTTATTAGCCTTGGATTTCTTGGCCCATTACTATTTATTATTTTTTCTAAAAATATTTTTATACAAATTTGTTTTTCAAAATTCAATTTTCAAATATTTTTATCAAACCAAACTAAAACAAAGAATACTGTTTCAAAGATTAAAATAAAAAGGATTGAATTCTCAAAATCAAAAAACAATTACAAAAAGATTCGATCAAAAGAAAAAGAGAAATTGAGAAAAAATTGAAACCAGAATTCCGAATTATTTTGAATTTTTCAATTTAAGCAAAAAAATAAATTATTTTAAAATCAAACAAATACGTCCAATAAATCTAAATTTCTGAAGATCAATTTAATTCTAAATCCTATTTTCATGAATCCAAACTCGAATTTGCAGAATTTAATAAAAATAGGAATTCAAAATTAAATTTTGGAAATTCTTTTAGAAATAAAAAAGTAATTTGTTAATCAAAAAATTTGAAATAAAAAGTTTTTCCCGTAAGAATTAAGTATAAAACCAAATTAAGAAGAAGTAACTAGATCAAATGTTACAGATATAATCGATAAATAAATGATTTTTTTTTTTATTTTTTCTTCATCAATTTTTTCATTTTTTTGATTTCCATTTTTTAATTGGTATGTAAATTTATTAGATTAGGATAGATCTAAAACTCTCATATTTATTAAAATATTATAATGTGTTTGGTTAAAGAAATAATTTGAATGATTCAGTTTCACATGAACTGTGGAACTCAAAATTTGTAAAATGTACTTTCCCCCTTAAGAAACCAATATCATATTTACTTAATGTTTATTGTCGGTTTCTTTGATCAATTAATGTGTAAGCTTTCTGGAAATAAGACACACGCTTTTTATTTTAAACATAGGTTATACCAAGTCTCCACAAATTATTTTAAAAACAGTAATTTTAAAAATTTAAACCAAATTCAAAAGGGGTTGAAAGAAATTTTTAAAAGTTATAAGCAGGCTAAAAGGTTTCAAAGGAATTATAAAAAATTGTAAAGGTGTTTTGTGGATGCCTAAAGGAAAAAAGTTTTTGATCTTTTAAACTTATTTAAAAGATCACCCATCTGTTGAATGGAACATCTGTATCACAATATGACTAATTTAAGAAACTAAATCTTATTTGTTAATAATTAATACTTCCCTATCTGAGTAAGTGCTCCAATTCTTAAAAAATAAGATATATTCAATTTTTTGAATTTTAATTTGGAGTTTTCAAAGAGAAAGATTTGTTTTGAATCAAGAAACGAAAAGAAAAGAAACAAAAAGAAACAAAAAGAAACGAAAAAACTTACGATTAACTGATTTTGGGGGTATTTCAAAAAGATAGAAAATGACTAATGAAACTGAAAAGATCTCTGAAAAGAAATAATAAGAAATAATGTATGTAGCATCGATCCAAGGGTTTTTAAACCAGACGTCTTCTTTGTAATATGCAATTAAAAGGAGAGGTATCCGGATGATGTGCAAAATGATACAAATGATGATAATTCGAAAGAGTGTTCGTATTTTGGTTGTAATTTGATACTCTTGCCTTGATTGGAAATAGTTCCGGAGCTTGAGAGTGAAAAATAACAGCCCAAATGAAACAATTAAAAATGTTGCTATTTCATAGATATACAAATCGAAAATCTCGATCGATTTCATTAACCCCAAAAAAATACTGATGCCATACAGAATGATATTCAGGACTACCAACGAAATTACACGGAATTTTTTAAATTGGACATTTGCTTGGTAATATGTTTCGGCTCTGTGATTAGAGGTTTGGAAAATTGTTTTTTTTTTTTGTTTTGTTTTGTTTATTTGTTATTGGTGTGTCGATTGGAGATTAAAAATATTATAATTAAGGAAGAGTTACTCTGCGTAGATCAGTAGAAGGAAAGCCGAAATAAAGGAGTCTGCTGAAATTGTGATTAACATTTTAAAAAAGGGACTTTGGATGAGCTTTTCCTCGGAGATAAATTGCTGAAGAAGGAAATACAAGACCCTTAAGACGCAAAACAAAATTATGAATCCAAAAAAGAGCTATAAGTAAAATTATTTCATGAACACAAAAGCGTTTTGTTAAAGAAGCAAGAGAAGCTGTTTTTTTGTTTTTTGTTTTTCAAAATGTTTTTACTTGTTGATAATACCAAGATCTAAGACGTGTACGAAGCAAATAAATTCGGTAGATTGAATAAACTCCCAAAGTAAAGTACAAAAACGTTAGTACACATGTTAGGAATATAAAGGAAGGATCCTTTTTTATCATCAAAAATGTGGAGAATTATTCTTCTTTAAAAGTGAATTGTAAAAAAAATGTTTTTACGTTGTTTCAAGTAACATTAGGTTTTGAAAATCTAAAACGAGTTGTTCTTAGAAAAAATATTTTTTTCAAAGTTCTTGTACCCAAAAAGAAAATAAGAAATTTCCAGTTACCATTATGAAAAAAAATTTGGTTCATTAAAAAAAAATTGGGTAATTCAAAAATTTATTGTTTTCATTTGTTTAAATAGTGAATATTAGAAAAAAGATTTTTGATCAAAGTAAAATTTTATTAACAAACCTTACATTTAAGAAAAATCAAAGATACTACCAATGACAATTTTTAAAAAAAGTATTATTTTGTTGAATTTCTACACTTTGGAATTGCTTTTGAAGGCGAAAAATCCAAAAATTGAATTGATATTGCAAACTTGAATAAAAAAAAGATAAATATTGATGAAGAAATATTAAAATCTATTAATTCAATAAGATATTTATCATTGTTAGGTAACGTAGATTTATCACGGTTAATCTTGAATATCATTTTAAACCAAATTGAATAATAAAATCTTCCTAAAAAAGCTATTTTTTCAAAAGAGATTGTTTTCCACTAAGGTTTACAATCAACATTTCAAAAGAACAAAATATTAAGATTTTAGAAACCATTAAAATTCTCAAAATCCCCAGAAATAAAATTTAATTTAAAATAATTATTCATTTTTTGGTCTTCCCAAACAATCACTCCCTTGATATTAGAATGTAATCTAAAAAAAAAATCAAAATTTTTTGTCAAGTTTGCAATATCAATTCAATTTTTGGATTTTTAGCCTTCCAAAGCAATTTAAAAGGTCACAATGCAACAAAATAATGTTTTTTTTTTAAATTGTAATTGATAGTATCTTGGGTTTTTCTTAAATGTAAGGTTTGTTAATAAAATTTTACTTTGATCAAAACTCTTTTTTCTAATATTTGCTATTTAAAAAAAGACAATAAATTTTTGACTGACCTAATTTTTTTTAATGAACGAAATTTTTTTCACAATGGTAAATAAAAATGATCATAAAAAATGACAATTAAATATTCAAAAAGATTGTGCAAATTTTTCTATTTTTTGATGTTTTAGACAAAAGTAAATATTTAATAATATAATGAATTTTGGACAAAACCTTATTGTAAATTATAAAACTGATTTTTTTTGATATTGTTCCTTGTCGAATACAATTTGTTTTCAAGTATATTTGTACACTTTAAGTTAACGTAAATTTTTTTAAAAATAATTTCATTAGAGATTGAAACAGTCAAGTTAGAAATTTTTAATTTTCAAACCCAGAAAAAAGGAAAATTATAATTTTCTACCCTTTTCTGAAAAAATACAGATGTACTAAAAATATATTTCTTAAATTTTTTAGTTTTTGTATAAATTTGTCATTTATCTAAATATATAAAAGTTTTCCAATGAACCCGAAAGGGGCAGGTTGCTTATCAAAAAAATTGATTTTTCTCATAGCAAAAACTTTAATTGAATAATCAAAGAAAACTATTTGATGAAGAAACCGAAATTTAAAAATTGAAAATAATTTTCTGAAATTTTAAAACCAAAACAAGTAAACAATTTTTTTCTATTATTAAATCAAATTTTTAGCTCTTATAAACCTCCTGTTTGTTATACAAGAAACTAATACCATGTCAATACATCGGAAAAGATTTATTATTTTTAGAAAAATGACAAATTTAGTCTAAAAACTCAACTATTAAGATATCAGTTTTTTCACATGTAAATTACCAAGTAAATTATCAAAAATAATATTTCTACAAATTACAATTTCTCAATAATAAACTAAATTGCAATTTCCAAGAAGAACTTTGACCTAAACATTCTTTCAAGCCCATATAAATATTCCTAGTCATGGAATTTTTCTCCAGGTGCCATAAAAATGAATAATCCGTTATCTTATAGTATTTTATAAGTCAGTTAGATAAAAAAAAAAAAACTAATATGATAATAAACCTTCCATTACTTCACATTGGAAATTATTGAATTCAGATAACAAATTTCAGAATCAAAAAAATTTTCAATTATATTATCTTTTAAAGAGATAGCTTCCGAGCAATACTTAACATACATTAAAATTGTTAACATTTTATATTCGTTAATTCTCAGAGGATCTTTTATCAACATATCAAATTATATACAGTCAGTTTCACTTTTAAGGCACAAACTTTCATCGAAATTTAAGGCACAAAAAATTTCCAAATTAAGGCACAAAATTTGGAATTTTTTTTTTTACAATTTATTTTTACTAGAATTTGAATTTTGTGCTTTAATTTTAGATTTTTTTTGTGCCTAAAATTTCGTTGAAAGTTTGTGCCTTAAAAGTGAAACTGACTGTATATATATATATATAAACTACATTTCACTCAAAAGTCCAGCCTAAAAATGAAAAAGTCACTTTATTTTTAAGAATCAACCAAACTTAGATTGTTTAGAAATACTAGAAATAATAAACTTCGTATTAGAGTCGATAATATTACAAGAAAATCCTGAATAAGCTATGAATTCCAAAAAAAAATAATGTTAAAAAACAGAAATTTTTAAAAAAATGTTAATAAAATATTTGGGACCCCTTTCATTCGAAAGTCTCGTTAATAAATTCTAAATTTCTTTAGGAAATTAAATTTGTAGACAATAGGATTTTTAATTGTAAATGCATTTATTTTAAAAGAATAGACAAAACCTCACTTTTCTTAATATTAATTTTGAGTTTCAAACATTTTTGTTTTCAAATTTAATTTTTTTTTTTTAAAAAAAAGTTTTCAAAATGAGAAAAAATGAGAAAAAATGATTTTGATCTAAAAATTGAAATTATGGTTTGAGAAGAATAATGAATTAAATGTATAGAATATGTTCCATTTCTTCAATAAAACTGGGTCACATTGACCGAAAAACGAGTTTATATATATATATATATAAATATATATATATATTTATATTATTATTATTATTATTATTATTTAATGGGGGTATTAATTCCTCTTATCTGCCCGAAAATATTTTTTTTTATATTATTTGTTAAACGAAACTTCCAACAAAGTAATAAAAAGTGGTATTATTTTATGTAGAAATCATGAAATTCGAAAGAGTTTTCGTACTTGTCTTCTAATAATTGACTGGTTGAAATATTAATTTGATGAAGATCTTCTTGGGTGTATTTTATGGACTTGGTACGTAAGGTATTTACATACGAAATTTGGAAATAATAAAATAAAAAAAAACTTCAGTTTTTTATTTTTAAGAGTTTTTTTTACTCTGAATTTCATTTTTCAAGGTATTCCGTTACGCGCTCTTTTTTTCAGTTTTTAAGTGTAAAAAGGATAAAAAAAATGATTATAAAAATTGATAAACTTATTTAGTATTCGATATAAACAAACTGGAATTAAGTCACTGAGTCGATAACATAAACAAATTGAACTAAATTTAAGCAACAGAAGAGAACGGGACCCAACAAGAGATATTTGAAACCGGTATTAGTGACCCAAATTGGGAAGTTTGATAAAATTTGTCCGCTGATAACTTTTGTTGGAAAAGTCTTTTAGATCATTTTCTTATGATTGGATTTTATGAAAACAAGATTTGGGAAACTTGAAAAATATGTTAAAAAAAAATAAAAATAATATAATTAGTAAAATAATAAAAAAATAAATAAAAAACTAAAAAACTAAAAAGAAATTTTTGAAAAAGAATTCTTATACTGAAAAACCCAGCAATTTACAATTTCTCTATCAGGTAAGTTCTAAAAACTTAATAAAGTAACCCATTTCGTTAGATCTACAGGTATTCAAATAATAAAAATGATAAAATGTCAAATTCATTTTCCTTTTCAATTGATAATTCCTTTTATTTAGGTTTATAATATCACATTCTATAAATATATATAAAGGATATATAATAGAAATATAGATCTGAAACTTTATAATCATTTTTTTTGAAAATTCTATTTACAATCGCAAAAAAAAAAAAAAAAAAGAAAATGAAGTGAATTTAATCCAAATAATTACTCAAATTCCTGTATAGTTAGTACAATAGATAAACCTCTTTATTAAAAAAAAATGGTACCGATATAAAAATTATCAAGATAACAGGAAAAAGATACCAACTCAATATATATTATTATCATAACCTTTATTTATCTAAAAAAATATTAAAAGAATAAAAACTCTGAATACTTTAGTATATATTGTTATTCAAATAAACTAAATCCGAACAAAAAATACACACAGTTTCAAAAGTTTAAATAATGATAATCCTAGATAAACCTTTCTTTCAATTTGAAAATAATTTTAAAATTACAAACATTTTTATCAATTTTCTATATTTTTTAGATTTTAATTTTGATTTTTTTCTCAATTACATAATCTGTTATGTTAGATTTTATATTTTTTTCCAATTCTTGATTAAAGTTTATAGTTGAATATATGAAAATTTAAAATCATATATAATCTATATTTGTAAACCAACTATTTAATTTATCATTTAAAATTTACTGGTCGAATTTCAATAAATTTTAGTAATAAAATTAACTGTTCTACCTTTTTCATTGTTTTTTATACACCAATTTTATTTTTTGTGAGTATTTTTATTTTTTTTTTTTTAGCTGTATAAAAAAGTTACATATTTAAATATTAATAATGTATTACCTACCAGTAATTCAATACTAAGTTTTAAAAAAAAACAAAACATTATGATTTTTTTGGGATTTTGTGAAAACAAGATTTGGGAAATTTACAAAAAAAAATGTTAAAAATAAAAGCAAAAAAAATTTTAAAAATAGATAAAAAAAAAAAAAAAAAAAGCAACTCAATTTTGGAAAACCAAATCTTATTCTTAAAACCTTAGCACTTTAAAGATTCAACCCATCTATAAAGTTCTTAAAAACTTAATAAAGCAACCTATTTCATTTAATCTAGAGTTGTTCAAATATTTAGATCTCTTTATTAAAACAAGAAATTATTGAATATATTGATCATTTTTTATATGTCTATCCTTCCTATGAAAAAGATAGATTAATATTTCATCACAAATTAAAAAAAAAAAATCTTAATGAATTAATTTCAAATCAAACAGTTTAAAACTAATTTCATTAATTAATAATCGTGAAATCTATGATTTTATGCTTAAATTTCTTTTTGGGAATTTAAGTAAAAGGGTATCTAGAGTGTAATTTACACTTATTTAACAATAAGAAAAATAATTATGATTTTTTTTCCTATTTTTGATTTTAAGTCTTTAATAATATATATAAACCCGAATTCAAAATTTTTATCAAAACAAAATTCGATTTGTGAAAAAAAAAAACTTATTTAATCAATTCAAGAAGAAACACCAAATTAGAAAAATTCACTAATTGAAATGTTAACCCTTGTTTATAAATGACAATACCCACAAAACAATAAATGAATAATTATCAATACAAATAAATCATTGGTGTTGTTAAAAATTTTGGAGAGAGCAAAATAAAAAAATACATTGGTAAATTTGTTTAGAATCTATTGGGATATATTAATCGATCAAAGGTTTAGATACTATCAACTAATTTTATTGGAATACTTCTATTTGGAACAACTCAACTTTAACATAATATCAAATGTTGAAAAAAAATTTGATCCAACGAAACAATTTACATAATTCGTAAATACTGGAAAACAAAAAACTAAAAGATGAAAAAATGATTTTCATATTTTACAAAAATCAAATTTTATTTCCAATTTGAATGAAATTGTAAGATTGTGATTGTTTGTACTTCTTTATTTGTGTGAAAGATTTTGAATTTTAGTTTATATATTTATATATATATATATATATATATATAACATCTATCTAACATTTTTAAAACAAAATTCCCTTTTATCTAATATTTTTTTTTTCAGTTTTTTTTTAAAAATAATTTTCTTATAACAGGTTTGTAAAAGGTTACATTAGTATTACATATTTTAAAACAAACATTTATGTTATAAAAGTTGTTATGATAAAATTTCACAAAACATTTTAAACATTTATAACACCTTTACAAAACTTTTATAACATGTTATAAAAAAACTTTTTTTTATTAAGGGCGTTTCCGAATTGTTGTATATAGTTTTGTTTATTTTAAAAAAAATTTTTTTTTCATGAAAATGGGTTAAACATGAAAAATAAAAATTTGAACAAGTAAGCTAATAAATAGAAATGGTAATAAAAAATAAATAAAAAAAATCTCCAATTGAAATAAACTATAGATTTAATATTCTTGATTTAATTTGAACATTTTACAATACTTATTACAAAGATGGTTTGTGTTTGTGAAATAAATTTTGTTTTCACCAGAATCAAGATCGGAAAATAAATATTGTCTCGAGTGTAATCTATATCTTTTAATTTTATTATCGATGGTTGAGATAATTTCGATACACAGCTGCCTCTTTGATTTTACTAAGATGTAATGGGAGAAGGTATTTAATAGTTCATCCTCTTTGGGTACATATTTTCCAATTGCATTATCATTGGGGTAAAATGGTTCTACGATATAAAAGCGATGGTTTTTCCGCTTGGGGAATGAATATAAAATTTTTGGCGAGAGCTGGATAGTTTTGTTCAATTTCTTGGAGATTAATTTATTAAAATCTTCAATATAAGATTTTAAGAATGCCTCAGCAAAGATATAATTCATATACTGTGCGAAGTTATCTTGCATAATCTTATGATATACTTTGGCAATTAAAGGTATTGATACCTGGATATCAACAAATGGAAATGCATCATATTTGTCTTTTTCGATGATTGCTTTGTTATAAATTTTCACTTTTGATTGGGTAAATCTAAATTCCTTATGGTTTTTTACATTTGTAAAAAGTTTGTCCACGTCAAGATCAATGTGTGTAATGATTTGTACTTCTTCTGTGTTGTTCCATTTCCCATTATTCTTTAATGGGGGGTATGGTTTCAATTCTTTAATTTCTTGAAATTTCTTTGTGCGGAATGGGATTGTGTGATTATTTCTCAGCCCATTTATTATATAGTTGACTATTCTGTCCTCAGTATTGCCAGGGGTGCTATGATACTTTTTGGATCCAAAACTAAAGTAATTGTTTAGTTGGAAATTATTCTTATTTCCGTTTCTCAAATTTGTTCTGGAATGGATTTTCAAATATTGAATATGATTGTTTTCGCAATACTTTTGGTTACCTCGAAGAATACTTTCGTTTTGTTTGTCATAATCAATACCATTGGAAAGGAAATGAAGAATATAGCGTGTGGTTTCATTATTCCTCCTCTTTGGTTTTGAAGTCTTGCTTGTAAAATCAGAGTATCTTGTTTGTGGTTCAATCTCTTGGTAAATATTTGTGATTTTCTTTTGTTGGATGCTTTTAAAAGTTAGTTGCTGAAATTGGTTTGTTGTGGTATTTGAAATTATTGAAATCTGTAATTTAAGGATCGGGTTTAGATAACACAAAAAGAATTGTATTTTGTTGATAATATTCGTATTAAGTCTGATTATTTCTTCTTCGTCTTCGTAGTCAAGGACAACACAGATTTTGTGGGTTATTTGATCACTTTTCCAAGGTGGGAATTTTGGTTGACTTTCGTCTCTTTTCTCTTTATTCCTGCTTCCGATTCTTAGTTTTTTTTTTTTATTATTTGTTTTTGATGCTTTGTCAAATGTAAATTTTTTCAACAGAAATGGTTTTAATTCTGCTTTGTTTCTTGTTAGTTTGTCTTTTATTTCTTGACTCCCTTCTAATTTTAGTGTCTCTAAGATTGCATGTAGTCTTCTTTTGTTTTGTTCCAAATGTTTTTTGTCAATCTTTTGGATTTTCTCTTGGTTCTTGATTTGTTTTGACATTTCGTTCATAATAAAAGGATCTCAAATTCGGAAGACTGAAAAAATGATTTTTTGTTTTTTATGTTTTATAAGAAGTGTTTTAAAATTGGAATCATATTTTGTGTTTCACAACAACTTTTTGGTTCTAGTTTTTTTTCTGAATTTAGGGAAGGCTACAAATATTTCTTGAACTTTAGAAATCTCACCAAAAACTTATAAACATTATACAACCCTTTTCAGTCCTTTAAAAGGATGAAAAGGTTTAGGTTGAGTTGTTTTTTTCAGTATTAATATCCAATTTCAATTTCGTCTTTTTTTTATTTGATTTTCTACAAGAAATAATGTAAGCAGATTGGTTTTTGAATTAAAATATAGAAAAGATGCTCAATATTCGGGTAATTAAAGATTTGTTCTTTGGACGAGTATACTATCCTTTTCAAAATCATTGGGTTATTTTGAAGTAATGTTCATAAATGAAAAATTCTTCAAGATCTATCACTGAGTGTTTTTTTTTTATTTAAGGCAGCATATGCCATTGTGTATATTTGAAAGATTTCTTTTAATTACTGTTATTGAAAAAAATTTTTTTTGTCCCAAAATACATTTAAATTTTGTAATTAAGGTACCCATGTTGCTAGATTAACAAACATTCCTGAGTTTTCCATTTGTTTTTATTTTCACTTTTTTGGAAAGTTCTTTTCCAATTTTTTTCTAAAAAAAATTAGGAAAAAAATAATAAGAAATAAATATAAAAACTTTCATTGAAAGATCTCTATGACAAAACAAAAGTACTTGGAATGTAATAATAAAAACTTACAATTCCAAGTAAATTAAAATTTTAACCAGTCATTAAAAACTATTTTTTTTTCCATACTTTTGTTCTTTTATTTTTTTCGATTTATTTTTGATAAGTAACTTGTTTTTATTGCAAGGCATAAAGTTACTGAAAAAATTTGTGTTATATAATTTAGTTGCCAAAAAAAAATTGTTCTTTAATTTTTTTTTTTAGAAACTAAAATTTTTTTAATTTTTTATTTATTTTCTTTTTGAAAAAATTTCTCAGTAAGCTTTTTTGTGTGTTTGAAAAATTTCTTCTATTAGTAAAATCTTGCAATTATGAATTTTTTCCCATTTTTAATTCCCTTTTTTGGATTATTAGAATTTTTGAACCATTTACTTCATAACATCGATAACTCTTTTTCAGGTTGAAAATAGATTTAAAAATAGATGTTTTTGTCAATTGTGTAAAATAATGAAAAAATAGATATCATTGAAGATTTGGATCATTTTCTCTGTGATCGTGTCTTCAAGTGCCGTAGAGTGCCTAGGTTTTTTTTTTAGGTTTTCTGTTTTATTTGTGAGGTGTTCTAGGTTTTTCTTGAGTTTTTCTGTTTTATTTGTAAAGTGTTCTGGGTTTTTTTGAGTTTTTCTATTTTATTTACGAAGTGTTCTAGGTTTTTTTTTACTTTTTGAAATAAGCAAAATTTTTGAAATTTTCTTTTAATCTCAAAAAGTTAAAAAAAATCTAACTGTGCTTTTTTTTTTGATTTAAGAAATGAAAAGAAAATTTTTGAAATTTTCGTTTTATTTCTAAAATTAAAAAAAAAGCATACATGGGTTTTCCAGAAGTAAAAAGAATAGAGTAAAATTAAAGATTTTACGCAATTCTTTTGAATCCTAGAAAAGCTAACGACTGACCAGCCTATGAAAATAATCGCAAAATCCGGATTTCAGAATTAAAATAATTAATTTTTCACTTATTTTAAATAATAATCATATTAACTATTTTTGATATTATTAATAAACAAAATTCAATATCTCAATTTGCTCTGGTAGATAATATAACTATGTTTGAATCTTTTATAGAATTTCTAAATTCAAGTTTAGTAATTCGGGCAAACAAGATGAATTTTAAACTCCTCCCTTAAATTACAATAAAATATATATATATGTTCCTAAAATCCAGATTTTTTTCTTTTCTACGCAAAATACACCTTTAAAATATTATAAATATACTCTATTTAGGGAAAGAATCAAAATGAAATTGTTAGAATCTGTATATTCATAATTTTTTAAACATTTTTTAGTCAAAATTCTGGATTTTATTTAGGATTTTCCATGTTTTAAACTCAGTATCCATTTATTTCGGATCTAATAAAATGAAATATCAAGTTTTGAAGAATAAAAAGTTAATAAATCTTGTTAAATTTTAAAAAAAAATTTTTTTTTCAAAAATTTGTAATTCTGGACAAACCTTTTTTACTAACCAAATAAGGGAATTTACATACAAAAAGTTTCAAAACTCCAAAAGTTACAACTACAGATTTACAGTCAGTTCCACTTTTAAGAAACAAACTTTCAACTAAATTTAAGGCACAAAAAAAATCTCAAATTAAAGCACAAAATTCAGATTCTAGTAAAATAAATTGTAAACAAAAATTACAAATTTTGTCCCTTGATTTGAAATTTTTTTGTTCTTTAAATTTCCTTGAAAGTTTGTGCCTTAAAAGTGGAACTGACTGTATATCCAATTATTCTAGCGTTGATAATAAGAGTATAAATATTTTCCAACATCTTCTGGGGGGAATTTTCAGCAAGATATTAAGGGACTGGTCTTGATGATTTTTTTTTTTTTTTTTACCAATTTCTAAATAAGGATTCCTTATCTAGAAATAAGTTTAATATTGAAAATAAAGATGGTTTTTTAATCTAAGTAATTGGCAAACAATTATCTGAATCTATATTAAATTTAGGTAAAAAAAAATAATAAAGACTTGTTCCTTAAAAAATTTTTTTTTTTCAAATTTTTAAATGGTTTTTTCAAAAATGCATTTTTAAGTGCTGTATTTCAATTTTTTCAGTTCTTTTCAATTTTTTCTATTGTTGAAATGATAGGTTTTCAAGAAATATTTTGTTTTTAACAGGGAAGTCTATCTTGTAATAATATTGTCCTTCTCAAAGTCATAAAAGATATTTTTTTCAAATTTTCCAAAATAACTTTTCTTCTATTTTGATGGAAAAATTGAAAGATCTTGTGAATTAATTTGTATTGATCTTTTAAGAGGTTTAATTTGCTCTCATTATGTAACTTGTTGTAGGGATTAGGTTCACCCTAGAATTCTCGATAATCAAAGTATGTTGTAATTGGTTGTAAATGATATTAGTGCACCATGGCTCAAATTTTTTCTGTGAGTTCAAATGACTCTAAAAAATCTATTATAAATCTTATTGTACAATAAATTATTATATTTTTTTACTAAATATCATTATTAAAAAAGTTTCATTTTGGAAATTTTTTTTATTTAATTCCTTCTCCAAATCTAAAAATAGAAACCCAAAAATATTTGTATTCTGGTATTTGATAATTTGGATTTAGAACTTCCAAAAGTAACAATTTTTATCATTTTTGAATTTCAAAGATTAACTCAATAATCATCAACACTATAACACAAAGAGTGGTTATTTTTTTTTTTGCTTTTGATAAAGCTAATTGTAACATCAATATATTTCCATATATCGGAAATAATTTGTCAAAAAAATTTATTCTTTAATTATTTATTTTTTAAAAAAAAAAAACGAATTTTTTAGCAACTAATCTACATTTCGCCACAAATTTAAGAAAGATATTTTGTAACTTTGTAGTCTGAATATTGATAATTCAACCTTTAAATTTATGGCGAAATGCAGATTTAATTCAGAAATTGCTGGGTTTTTTATTAATACAGGGATCATTTTTAATTGATGAGATTAACAATTATTACTACTTGACTAATCGATTTTTTAGAGACATTTAAACCATGTAACACTAATGCAGTTTCGTCCAATAACAACATACTTTGATCTATGGCTTCTCCTTGGTAGACGGTAATCCCTTAAAAAGAATAGATTTTTAAATAATTTGGTCATTGGGAATGTTCTTGTAGAATTTTAATCAGATAAAATATTGGCTAATTAACTTTTTGATTCAATACGAAATATTCTTTCACTGAGGATTCTTATCTCATCCAATAGTGAGGGAAAAAAAGAATCAAAATAAATAAAAAAAATCAAATACAAGACATGATTTAAAGACGATAGGCAAAAGGAAAAAGGAAAATGAAAAGAAATTTTTGTATCACAATTTCCTTTTTCAAAAAAACTTTGAAAAGTTAATAACTCATTTTACCAATTTGAGGATACCAGTAAAAAAGGTTTTTAAGAAAGTCTTTTTATCCTTTTTATTGATTTTTTTGTTCATTTATCCAAATTGAAAGATTTTGTTAGTGTGGTTTTGTTGTGAATTTTGGTGTTGTTTTGTTTAAATTTGGTTCAATTAGATCTCTTCTCTGAGGATATTGGTATTGAGGATTGTAGAAAAACACGTAGGTAATATGATCTAGTTGTACCTATTGGCTATGAAAGTATAGTTCAACGGAACTGTATTTTTCGTAAAACAACAAAATAAAAATCAAAAATCACAGTTTAAGGGACTAGTAAACTAAAAAAAATCTTCAAGTAAATTTAATAGCAAATTCAAAAAAAAATTTACCGTATCTTGAAATTGAATAATAAAGTAAAAATCTGATAACTACAATACGTGGCTTACTTTTAATATTATTTTCAGAAATGAATTATTGTTTTTAAAAGTTTGATCCATTTTTCTCATTTTTAAAAAGTTCAAAATTCAACATATTTCCAAATTATTATAAAAAAAATTATTTTCTTTGAAAGAAGATTGAAATCTTATTGCCTGTAAAGGAAGTGTACAAAAATAAACTTTAGAAATGAAACCACTAAGTTCTAAAATAACTAAGTTTAAAAAATCTACTTAATATCAAAAAAAAAAATACAATAATTATTTTAAACTTGTAAAAAATATAATTTTTGATTCAAAGAACAGACCAAATCTATTTTTTCTAGGGATTGAATGAAAAAATATGAGAAAAAGAACCAAAGAATCGAATTAAAAATTCTCCCAAAATACTTTTTTAAAACCTGTAAAATTCAACTTATTATCTAAAGAAATACTTTTTAATTTGATTATTTATAATCAATAATTATAAACCCAATCTTAATTATTTCAGTAAGCCATTAACAACCCAATGATTAAATGAATCAAATAGGTTTTTCATTTATTTCTCAATTTTTTCAAAATTTTGCAACAAATAAAACAATTCAAATGCATATTTCTAATAATAAAAAAAATAATAGATATTATCAAATACCCGATTTTAATACAACAGTTCCTTTTTTATACTCTTGATATTTGAAAAAGTATATTGACAAGTCTTTTAAATTTCAAGAGATTGAATAAATATTTCTGAATAAAATAAATGTTCAAATTTTTTAGATCTTCAAGGATACAATATTTGATTTATTTTTGATGTATTTTTAAAATAATATTAAAGACACAACGTTACTTGTTCATAAAGACTCTCAAAAATTACTAAAAGTGATACGGTCAGTTTCACTTTTAAGGCACAAACTTTCAACTAAATTTAAGGCACAAAAAAATCACAAATTAAGGCACAAAATTTGGAATTTTTTTTTTTACAATTTAATTTACTAGAATTTGAATTTTGTGCCTTAATTTAAGATTTTTTTTTGCCTTAAATTTAGTTGAAAGTTTGTGCCTTAAAAGTGAAACTGACTGTATTTCTTCAAAAATAAATATTTTTGCAAATTTTTATTTTTCGAATTTGATACAAAAACTTAAGGGAGTAGCCACAGTAAAGAAAAATTTTTCACTTTTTTGCAATTCTGAAGAAGATCAGAAAATAACATTTTTTACTCTGGTTGTACTCAATGATTTTTATTATTTAAAGTACTTCATTCATTAGCTTTTTTAAATTTTTTTTTCAAAGTCTCAAAGAAATTGCCACAATAGAATGTTGAGTTGAATTGCTTAAAATAGTGTTTTGAATGTTGAATAACTTATCTTTTATCCTTCTCTCAATATTCTATTATGGCATTTAATTTTTTCATTTTTTATTTTTTCATCATTTTTGAGATTTTTTTAATTCTGACAAGATAAAGCAATTAGAAATAATTTTTTATTAGTGGAATTTGGGATTAATGGATTTTGTTTAAAAAGAACAACAACATTACAATTGAAAGAATTATAAAAGGAAACATAAATGGGACTTAAATGGCTAGAAGGATTCCAAAATTAGAATAATTAAGTCAAATTATTACATATTAGGATTTTAAATCGTTAGGTTTAGTGAAATTGGAAAAGTGAATATGATTATATGTTATCAAAGTTTAAACCACAAAATAGCCATAAGTTTTATTCAAAGAATCTGAAATTATTTTCTCTTACAAAAAAAAAACTAAACCCCATTCCAAAAATTTGGACACATTAGAAAATTAGAAATTGGAAAACCAAAACTCAATTTATTATATTTTCCCAAACTTAATATAAAACCATATTTAAATAACATAGGATTAATGGGTTTTTAAGTAATCATTTTCATCCAAATATAAGAAAACAATATAAAATAAAAAATCAAAACAAGTCTATCCAAAATAAGGAAACGAGCTCAAATGAAAGAGTTTGAACAAAAAATATATTGGTAGATTTGTTAAAATTATACCAACAATGGTTGATAGGACAAATGATAAGATATCATGCACCGGTTTTATGTGGATTTTTCAATTTTTGAAACTCAACTGTAACCATCTATCAACCATCTATAAAAAATTTTCCCGATCTAACTAAACCGATTAAGTAACTCAAAAATTGAAAATGAAAACAAAAACAAAAAAGACAAAAAATGAAATAGTTTGTTGAATTAAAATTAATTACCAATTGGACGTAAATCATGTTATTGTTATTTTTCCAACCCTTTAAACTGTGCCCAAATTAATGGAATTAAGTTTATTTAAATAAAAAAATAATAATAAAAAAAAACTCTTTTATCAATATAATCTCTTTTTCTTGTGTGTTTAACATTACTAAAATTAAAATATCAAATAATTTTTTTAAAAAAATTTTTAGAGAATCTACGATCATATGCCACTAAAATAAAGAGTTCTTATCTCATCTCTCTCAAATTTTTATCATGTCTTATGGTGTAGCTACTCCCTTAACAAAAACGGATCAGATCTTTTGACTGAAAATTCCATAGGAAAAAATGAAATCTTTTAAAAATGATTATTCATTTCTCTAAAATTGACAAACGAAGTTTCTTATCGGTCTTAATTGTATCCTTATGTAAATAATTACTCTATTACCTTTGGGAAAAAAAATAAATAAGAGTTACTAGTCCCTTAAGAAAAAATAAAAATGTTTAAAAAAAAAAACAACAGTTATTTCAAAAAATAACAGACATAATTTTCAAAAACACAAACCAAAACTCCGACACGGGTTATTTAACAAACTGTACCAAATTCAAATACCAAAAATGAAAATTTTGATCTTTTTTTTTACAATTAACGGTAATGTGAAATTTGTTTTCATTCGAACACTTCAGGATTAAACAATTCTTGAACAAACAGAATTTTATTATTCATTTCATTTTTGTTTAACATTTCTTTCTTTTGTTTCTGGATAAAAATATCAAATTATCTATTTTTTACAATTAGAAACCATTAAAGAAAGCTCAAAAATGGTTCCACAAAATTCTTCTCAAAGGATTAGAAAATTACAAAGTGCTTTTAGGTAGGAAAAAAATTGATTGTGTAAAAGATGATCGTAGAGGAATATTAAAAAGAAAATTTCATTATGGAATGTGAAGCTTCTTCAAAAACAAGAAAAGGGATCAAAGAACTGTTTTTGAATAGTGCACATGGATTGCCAATTGTTATACAAAAAGAATAAGCAAGAAAATTCGGATTTGGAATTGTTAGATAACAATACAGACGCCGAAAACAATCAAGTGTTAGAGAATGAAAATAAAACAATTTATAGTAGTGTAAATAACCAACCTGTTTTTATTTTAACCCATTACCAAAATTTAACTCATGCAAAAAAATATTGGCTTAATATAGAAAGAAAAGAAACAAATCAATGGTGATGAAAACAGTATATAAACAAGAAATAGGGTTCTTTAAATAAATTTTAACAAAGAATTATGAAGATATGGAAAGATTAAAATGTACTTTTTTGACAAAAAAAATGAGAAAAAGATACTTTTTTGAATTTTTATAAAAAAAGCATTACATCCCACAAATTTTGTAAATATGATGAAATTTTTGAAACAAAAGCATTTAATATTATTGAGCCATTTTGATTAATCATAGATCTAACCTCTAAAGTTAATTTAAATCCGAACCAAGAATATATGTGTGTCTTCTGGTCTTCAAATACCCAAGTCTGAAATAAAAACAAGAGTTAAATTTTAGTAATGGGTTAAAGGTTATCAACACGGGTTATTTACACCACTGTATATTTAACACTCTAAAAACCTTATTGATTTATTAAATAATAATTTTTTTTTGGGGATCTTGATTGCTCTGTGGTGGGTAAATTTATTTTTCGAAAATCTTTGAAATTATAAAAGGATTTTTTTGTTTATTTTACTTTTTGAAAATCTTATCATGTCAATTTTAAAAACATGTTTTGACATAGAGATGAAAGCTAAAAAATGATACAATATTTCTTTTATACTCAAGAATAAATTTCTTTGTTGTTTCTAAGGCAGAGAAATTAAATAGATTCAGAACATTAATAAAAGGTTTAATATTTATTTGGAAAGTTATAAATATTTATTTTTTACAAATTAAAATGGCAACTTTTATGTCTGCATCTTTAGTTCAGGGGTAGAATGTTTCACTAGTAATGAAAAGGTCATAAGTTCGAATCTTATAAGATGCAATTTTTTTTTTTTGACATTTCTATTATATTGAGATACACTGACAGATCTTTCTGTAAACATTTTGATATTTCACTTCAAAGATGCACATTTATTTTTTTCTGGAACAATAACAAAATCAAAACTAGAAATTTCAAAAAAGTTAGCTCCCAACCAAAATAATTTTTTGACAAATCTTTAGTTTTTTTTTTTAAGAGGTTCTAAAAAGATCATTCCAATTTGACAGCCATCTCATATTCTAGTGTACAAGATCCCTTTGTAAATCTATTTTTTCAGAAATAAAACTTTTTGTATCCAAGATAACAAGAAAAATATTAGAATAATAAAATTTTTTTATTTTGTTACTCTCAGAATTTAGAATCAAATTAACATAACACTCTTTTCATAGTTACAAAATATATTTATTAAAAACAAAAAAATATAGATGGGTTTACAATTTTTGAACTACAGTATTGTAAATAACCCGTGTTATTTATTTTAATACATTTCTAAAATTTAACTCATGCAAAAAATAGTGGTTGACTGTAGAAATAAAAGAAACAAATTAATGGGAAGAAAACAGTATATAAACCAGAAATAGGTTTATTTACATAAATTTTAAAAAAGAATAATGAAGATATGAAAAGATTATAAGGTAATTTTTTATTAAAAAATAAGCAAAATTTCATTTTTCGAATTTTTGTAAAAAAATCATTTAATCTCAGAAATTTTGAAAATATGACCAAATTTTTGAAACAAAACATTTATTATTTTTTAAGAATGTAAACTCTTTTTCAGTCCAAGGGGCCCAGTTTTATTGAAGAAATGGAAGATATTCTATGAGTTTAATTCATTACTCTTATCAAAGTAAAGTTTTCAATTTTTAGATCAAAATCATTTTTTCTCATTTTGTAAAATTTTTTTTTTTTTTTTTTTTTTTTCTTTTTTTTTTTTTTTTTTTTTTTTTTTTTTTTTTTTTTTTTCTTTTCTTTTTTTTTTAAAATTAACTTTAAAAAAAAAAATGTTTGAAAAATCAAATAAACATTAAGGAAAATTAGGCTTAGTATGTTCTTTTAAAATTCAAATATTAACAAGTAAAAAATCTTATTATCAACATTTTTAATTTCCTAAAGAAATTGAGAATTTTGTACGAGACGTTCCAATGAATGGGCCCAAAAAATTTTTTAACATTTTTTTTTTTTTGAAATTTATAGTTTTTTCAGGCTTTTCGTTTATGATCATCAACTCGAATAATTAGTTTATTATTTCTTTTATTTCGAAACAATCTAGGTTTGGTTAATTCTTACAAATAAAGTGACTTTTTCATTTTTGGCTGTGCCCCTTTCAGTGAAATGGAGTTTACATTAATTCAAGATCTAACCTTTAAAGTCAATTTAAATACGAACCAAGAATATATAAGTGCCTTCTGGTCTTCCAATACCCAAGTCTGAAAAAAAAAAAACACCAGTTAAAATTTAGTAATGGGTTAAAGGTTGTTAACACGAGTTATTTACACGACTACATACTATTTGTTTCAATACAAATTGAACAAAAATATCATATAGGATTTCAAAAAAAGGTTTCTTCAATACTATCTTTTCCAAAATAATCAGAACAAATTTTTCATCATTACCAAAAAAATATTTTAGTAATCATGTAAAATTTCAATTTTGTAATGTTGAAAAGAAGTTTAAATAACTAATTTACTTTCCAGAATTTGGTTTCTGATGGTTTCATTTAATTCTTTTAAAAGAGTTTTTTTCAAAAGCTGAATGAAAATTAAGAGATCATTTTATTTTACAATTAACAGTATATGCAAAATGGGAAAAAAAATTGTAAAATCAATTTTATATCTTAAAAGGGAGTAAACAGTTAATATTTTTCAATTTTTTTTTTTTTTTTTATTTACTTTAATACAAAAACTTAAATTAAAAATTTGATTGATTACCAAAAGGAAAAATTTCCAATTATTTTTTTACTTTATTTGTTCACCGATCACTGAAGACCTTTGGAATTACTAATCATCAAACCCAATTAATATTTGTTGTTTCAACTTTGAAGCCACTTTCACATGGAAGGAAAAAATCCTAGCACCAAAAAATTATAAAAAGTATATTTTACTAAGGCTTCCATTTAAAAACATATTTTGAAAAATTGAAAAAGTCAAATTTTTAGTTTAATTTGATGTTTTGAATTCTTTTTTGAAAAAAATATGCTTATAACATGCTTATAACATGTTATAAATTTTATAACACATTTTATAACGACCATTTATGTTATAAAAGTTTTTATTATAAAATTTTAGAACATTTTAAATGTTTATAACAAAATAAAAAAATTGTTTTATTAGGGAATAAATCCATTTTTAGAAATTGGTCAAAATTACAAAAATAGAGTATTGTCCCTTAATGGTGATACTTTTTTGGGTACAACCACAAGTGTCAAGAAACCAAAAATATTTTTGGTGTTTTGAGTTACATTATTTTTTATTGAAAAAAGAAAGAAATATCATTTTGGAAGAAACATTAAATGAAAATCGAAATTACTTTTTCCAAAATCAAACAAACCCAAACATCTTCAATTGTTAAGAAAATGGAAATCTTTATTACTAAATAAATCAAATAGACTGTAAAATTTTCCTTACCCTTGTGAGTCCTACCGGAGGAATACCACTGTTAATTTGAAAATCACAATTTTCTCATAAAAACATCAAAAATTAAAAAACATTTTTGTACAGGTTCCATGAATTTTTCAATCATCAAGTAAAATCAAAAAACCTTTTTCTTTTAGATTTATGTTTTTTTTATTATTTTTTTTTTTGACTCCAGGCTATCAACACTCAAAATATTATAATTTGATGTATCTATATATGTGCTTTGTGGATTTTTTGAATTTTGTTTGAACATCTTGATCATTTAATATATAGGGTTTTCAAACTTTAGATTAATTAATAAAAAAAAGTTTATAAAATTTTTATTTATTCACTTTTAGCAAAAAAAATTTCTATTTTTTTTCATAAAAGTGTTCCTGTAATTAAAAAATTTGTTTATACAAAAAAAAAAAAAAAAAAATAAAATAGATCAATCCTAAAACTAAGATTAGCAAATTTTAATTATTAAGTGTAATAAACTGTGCCATTCTGTGTGAATTTTTTAATAAAGAGTTTTGTATAATTTGTTTTTTTAATAAAAGGCTTAAATACTGGATTATTTCGATATCTTGATTTGTTAAATCCCAAAATTCCATAAAACTTGTCAAATCGAATTTATTCTCACTAATTTCTGCATGAAAATAAATGTATAATATCAAGGAGATGTGTGTAAAAACCTTATAAACATGTGCTATATAGAGGGTTTCTTCTTCAAATCTGTTTTTTGTGGAGATTAATTTATCTACGAAACTTTTACCCGAAAAATTTTTTGTGGTATAATTAAAAGTTTTTTGTTCATAGTCCAAAATTATACAAAACTTTTTTAAAGATTCTGGGATAAATATCTTTTTTGAAATTCCACCCAGTTTTAAATTAGTTATTCTGGTAATTGATAATTGCTGGGTTTCGACATCCTCCATCCAAAAGTTAACTGCTTGCTCATTAATTTCGCCGGGTATAAATAGAGAAAATGCGTTGATGATTAATTTAATGATTTGTTCGTTTATGGGCTTTGCGTAAATTAAGATTGGTTTACCCACTAATAAACAATAAATAAATTTTTCTAAACACCAATCAAACCGTTTTAGAAATAATAGAATATCTTTCCCAGAATGGTAATATTGGTTGTTTTTCCACAATAATTGATAAAAGCCATAATTTGGACTTGAAAACCCATTTTTAAATGGGTTTAATATTTTTCTATTTTTTTTTTCTTTTTCTTCGTTAAGGAAATCTATTGATATTTCATCCTCATCCTCATCCTCACCATCCTCATCTTCATCCTCATTATCATCATCAAAAGAATAGGTATCAGAATCGCCATCATCAAAATCTTTATCCAGTTTTTCTTCTTCTTTTGTTGTTATCTTTATTTTTTGATTTTTGATCTTTTTTGTTCCCAATTGCATGCTTGGGAATACATTAATTAAAGATTTGTTCCCAATTTTTAAGCATGTTTCTTTGGGTATTAATGGTATTGAATATTGTGTTTCTAAAGTATTTTGGATTGAATTTTTTCGAAAGTTTTCATAGAATTTTCGAATTTTAATTTCTGAATCATGATACACTTTCTCACTACAAATTATTTCAATACTACGAAGTTTTTGATCAATTGTAAAAGGTTTATGAATTTTATTTAATAATTTGGGTTCATAATTTTTATAATATAAATAAATATTC
Source organism: Anaeramoeba flamelloides (assembly GCA_027625915.1). Lineage (NCBI taxonomy): Eukaryota > Anaeramoebidae > Anaeramoeba > Anaeramoeba flamelloides. The sequence goes on from JANTQA010000044.1 coordinate 474,262, forward strand.
GAATTATCAATAATCTTTTGATAGTCACTCATATTAAAATCCTTTTTTTTATTATTTTGATCATTTTTGTTGATATTTATTTCATTACCATCATTATTGGATTTTGTGTTCAAGTATAATTTTTCTTCAACTTGATTTTTTTGAATGATTTTATTTAATTTCTCAATAGGTTGACCAAAATAATTATGAAGATATAAATATTCATTTTTTTTCAATGTTTTTCTAATCCGTTCATGTATTGATCTCGTTTCCAATAATAGTTCTTTCACAAATTCTGGGGTAATTGCATTAGACTATTTGAGTTTTAATTTTATTGATTTATTAAGATATGGATTAATTAATTGAATATAAAAATTATTTGTATTTGAATATTTAAATCAATTTTAATCACTAAACAATTATTACGTAGTGTATTAAAAAGATATACTTGAGTGATATTGGAATACATGGATGTAACTCCACCCTTTAATAAAAAATTAATTTAAAATGTAGAAAAAAATTCACAAAAAAAAGTAAAAAAAAATGAAAAAATGACGAAAAATATTTCAAAAATTAAGATTATTTTCAATTTTCAGGAAAGAAAGTGTTTGTTTCTTTAAACTTTTTTAACTGTACCAAAAATTTGAATTATATTTTATTGGGGGGTGTAATATATTTAATTAATTTTCTCTCAACAAAGGTTATTATTTACTCAATAATAATAGAGGTTTTCATGAGAACATATATTATCACAATATTAACAATTAATTCACAATAATATTAAAAAAATCGTGATTAGTACTACTTTATCGCGAAAAATCATAAAATTACGATAATCCACATTATTGCAAGAAAATACAAAATCATCAAAAAAAATATGATACATTAATTTTTTGAATTCACTTTATAAAAATCACATGAATTTTCTAAAGCTCTGAGACTTTTACAACAATTTCCCCCTTTCATAAATGTTTGAAAGTGTTTGTAAGGGTTGTGTACTGTCTTCAAGTGTTTGTATTTTTTGAAAGACGTAAAGTTTTTATAAAGGCAATGAGTTTGGTTTGTTCTGGAAAAAAATTGTTTTCTTTTCATTTTTTTTTTTAACAAAATATCAAATCTCAAACAAATTTTATGATCAAACTAATAATTACCCATTTCAACAATACACTTGAATGTAAAAGAGATGTGTTTTTTTAAAATGGGGTTATTGTCTTCACTATTTTAAATTACCAAAAAGAATAAAGAGTAATTTTCCTTCTTATTGGTGATCGATTAAACAAAAAACTTTCAAGATCTAATTGTGTTTTTCAACCCAATACACAAATAAAAAAAGAATAATAAGAAGAAAACAATCGTACAAAAAATCTTAATAATTGGCGATAATATAGGTAGATTGCTGAGAAAGCTTTTTTAAAAAGTTATTCAACTCCTTTAAACTTTCAGGGAATAAATAAAATGATTTATCCCAAAGAATATATTCTTTAAAGAACATGTGGAAGAGGTGGTTGTTTTAAAAGCCCTTTTTATTCAACACAATTTATAACACCACGATTAACTGAAAAAATATTTATTTATCTTTAGTACTTATTGTTTGTTGATCTAAAAGGATCGATCTATTTGTCAACCAAATAAAAAGAAAAATAAAAGGAAACTCTTTGATCTGATCCTTGATTGAATCAAGTATCTTTTTTGTTGTCTTTTAAAAGGAATAACATTTTTTTTTTCACATAATCTTTTTTTTGATCAAAAAAAATTTTTTTATAATAATATTGTTGAATTAGCACTAAAAACCATCAACCATTATATCGCAATTGAATTTTTGTCACAATATTTTGACAATGATCACTCTTTTTGGACAAATATCGTGATTTTATAGAATATTGCATTTTGTGATATTATCACGATATTATTGATTATCATGATTTTTAGACAATTATCATGATTTTATAGAATTATTGCCATTTTATGAATATCGTAATTTGAGAAAAATAATTGCGATTTTTGAAATATTATGATTTTTCAAACATAATCACAATTTTTGAATCTTTTTCGTGAATTAACAAAGTTATTATCAAATCCTCTAATATTACGAAAAAAAGCAAAATATTTTTCAAGTTAAAAAAAGAGAAAAATTAATAATCAAAAAAATTGAAAAAAAGGATAAGTTCTTAAAAAGCTCGCAAATAATCGCTGCTCCTATTTGCACTATTTACATTTTTTTCTCAGAATAAACTCAGAATTAATTAAATTTACATACTATAACATGATACCACTTCATTTTATCAACCAATTTTCATATAAAAATATTTATCTCATTTTTACTTTTATCATAATCTTGGATTTTTTAAAAATTTTTAATTGTAAAAAATTAACTAAATTACTAATGTAAATTGATTTATTAATCTAAAATATTGGAAATTAATCAACAAAATTAGGATATTAATGAAAAAAAAAAAAATATTTTAAATCATTAAAAATTTAGAAAATACTTGTTTTCAATATTGTCAAGAGATTACTAAAAAAAACCTGAAATAAAAATTATCAATCTAATAAAAGAATATTATTTTTAAAAAAAGAGATAAAATAAATTTTATTTAAGGGTAGAGTCATTACGGTGAAATTTTTTATTCTGAAATGGAAAAAAACTTTTTAGTAATTTTATTGATGACCTAACACCAATCAAAAACCAACCAACCTATGATGTACGATCGATCTCCAAAAATCAACAACTAAAAATGAGGACATTTTTAGAAAAAAGCGCCAAAGAGCGACAATATGTCACTCAATTTCCAATTAGAATGGTCGTGAATTACAATTTTGAAAACAACTATGTCAGTTTTGAAGTGTCGCTCTTTGGCGCTTTTTGAGATCTTGGTGATTTTTATTTTTACATTTTTTACTATTTTCAAATGAGTTATTTTTAAAGAAAGAATATTACATAATCCTTGCTTGGTCAAATTTAGAGGGTGAAAAAATAACCACAAATCAGACTAAATCGGATTAAATTGATTGAGGACTTCAATAAGGCAATTTGATTTAAATTAAAGAAATTTAACCATTTGGAAATAGAAAATGAGAAAAGATGAATTTTTTTTTTTAAGATTTTGATTATTTTTGAAATTGAGATCTCTTTTAAACTTATTTTTCTTCATTGAATTTTTTGTCAAAGAGATCCAATGAAATTTTTTTTTTGTTATTTAAATTTTTTCAACTAAAAGAAGTGCTATTTCACAACACCCTTTTTGGTCTCAGATCACCCCCCTGAGTATGGAGTACATTCACTGTAAATGACTAGACCCTTAAACAAAAAATGTTCTTTCTTTAGAAAAAATTCATGATTTAATAAAATATCAAAAAAAAATTAATCAGTAAAAAATTTTGATAAAATAAAATTTTATAAAATTGACCCAAAAAAGAAAAATGATAAAGAACATCTTAGATTTTTTAAAAAGAAGTTAAAAAACTTTTTTTGTATTGGCTTGATAATCAAACTGAAGAAATAATAAAGTTTATCAAGATTATTTCAAAAAATGTTATATAAATTAATTGAGCAATATTTTAAATTTATTCATAAAGCAAAGTTTGGATTTCGGAAAAAATTTGATACTCGTATTGCAGTACTAAACCTTTTAAATATATATAATGCTATAAAATCAAAAAATGAAAATGGGAACGATATAACACATAGGTATATTATTATAATGATTTATATAGCTAAATTTTTTGACTCGATCAGTTTTAAAATAATTAGTAAAACGTTAAAAACATTTATTTTCTATAAAATTATCAAAAAATTTTTATTAAAACATTATCAAGGAGAAGACTTGGTATATTCCAAGGAGATCTCTTATCACATATTATATTTGCTCTTATTTGACATTTTTTTTACTAAAAATAATAGCATTAACAAATCATTGTCAAATGTTTGCAGATGATTTAATTTTAATTATAAAAGGTAATATAAATCAAATAAATGGAAAATTATATTTAATATATATCAAGTAATTGGCTAATTTGGATTAAAACCTAATAAAGACAAAACAGAAATTTCACAAGATTTATCAAAGATTAAATATTTGGAAATTTATTTCGATAAAATTTCACATTTAGTATATAATCTGAAAAAAGAAAAAGAAACTTATAACAAAAAATAAACAATTATTCAATAATAATTTAATCACAAATAATTTGAAAATTAGATTATTTAAATCTTTTATATTAAGCCAATTAGCATATGGAGTTCGAAATATATAATTATAAAATAGAAACACTAAACTATTTAAACTCTTTGATTAATACATGTATTACAGAAATATACAAAACAAACAGAAATACACCAGTTCATATTTATAGAACAGAATTTAAATTCGAAAATTTGGTAATTTCAATAAATAAAAAGAAATATAAATTCAAAAAAAATTTAAAAATTTGTCTCTTCCTCTCCTGCTAAAACTAATAAAATTCAATCAAAGAATAAACAATAAAATTAATTTGAATTCAGAGAATCTAAAGCTTCTTAACAAAGAAATTTATAATTATAATTATAATGAGTTGCTGAATTCTACCAGTTGGAACTGTCGGTTAGGTTTTTTTCAATTCAAGAAATAAAATGAAAATTTTATTTTAAATTTTCGGTTTATTTCTTGAATTAAAAAAAAAACTATGACACTTTTCGTTCGGTTTTCTTTAGTTTTCTGTTTTGTTTGTGAAGTGTTCTAGGTTTTTTTGAGTTTTCTATTTATTTGGAAAACCGCCGTTAGGTTTTTTTTAATTTTAGAAATTAAAAGAAAATTTCAAAAATTTTCATTTTATTTCTGAAATTAAAAAAAAACCGCCGTTAGCTTTTCCAAAATTTAAAAGAATTGAGCAAAATCAAAGATTTTTCTCCATTCTTTTGAATTTTGGAAAAGCTAGGCACTTCACGGCACTCTACGGCACTTCACGGCACTCTACGACACTCTAACTGACACTTTACTACACTCCCCAAAAATATTTCACAATCATGAAAAACCAAAATTATTTATTAATCAAAGATATTTAAGTTATCCGTCAAGCTCAACAATTCTAAAATTCAGAACATTTACAAACTGCCTAAATAGATATTACTATGTAATAAATAAAAATTCAAACAACTTTTGTACTTTATGTTTAAAATATGAATAGAAGGGAATAATAGAAAATATTGATCACTTTTTATGGGTATTCCATTTCTATAAAAATGATAGATTGGGCTTTTTTGAATAAGTTAAAAGAATTAAACTTTAATGAAATAATTTTGAATTGTGATAGCTTAAAATTGTTGTTGTTAATTAATAATCGTAAAATATATGATTTTAAACTTAAAATCCTGAAATATAATTTACGTAAAAATGACACTTCGAGTGTAAATTACACTTCTTCCCCCATAAAAAAAAAAGAAAGAAATATTTTATTTATTCAAAAAGCTGGTGATGAAGGAATCCCATTAAATTATTGAAATTTATCAATTCATAACACTCTAGCAAGATTTTTTTCAAAAACTTGTTTCGAAATTTTATCTAAAGGAATCGGATACTCTTAGAGTTTAGTATCAGATTCACAATTTGGATTTTAAAAAAAAATTAGATCCTAGAATATCTGTTCTAAATTTATTATCTGAATTAGAAAAACTTTAAAAATGATTATAAAAATAAAGAATTCTTTTTTGTAACAAATGATATTAAAAAAATATTTTGATACGATTAGTCATATTTTAATGAACTATACTGTTGAAAAAAAATATTAAAAATGAAAAAATTCAAAATATGACTAAAAAGTTACTATAAAAAAGTTGGAATAGGAGTTTATCAAAGAAGCTCTCTCTCCTTTATTATTTGAATTTGTTAGCCATTTTTTAATTGAAAAAATTAAAAATCTTGTAAACATTTTCAAATGTTTACAGATGATTTGATTTTGATAATGGAGCGCCCAAGATCAGAAATTGATAAAAAATGAATAAAAAACAACACTAAAATTATTCAAGAATTTGAAATCATTCCAAATATTGATAAAACCTTAAAATAAAACCAATTATCAAAAATAAAATACTTTGGAATTTGGCTCGAAAAAAAGAAACATCTAAAAAAAAACTTCAAAAAAGTAAAAGTCAACTTTAAAAAAATTAAAAAAATTTTTAGCCAACAAAAAACTAGCCAATGGAGTAAAATTACAAATGTTCAAATCAATATGTATTAGTCAATTATTTTATGGTCTTGTAATTTTTAATCTAAACCAAAAAGAATTTGACTCAACTGATTAGATGTTTGGAGAAATAAAAAAGTAACAAAATTTTTAAATTTCAATCAATTAACATTCTCCTTGAATAATTTATAAAACTGAAGCAAAACTTGATCAAGCAAGAATTTCAATCTTACAAAAGAAGAAAGAAACTCAAAAAAAAAATAGAAATTCTTGAATTTTTAAACACAATTCAAAAAAATTAAACTTTTCAAAAAAAAGAAAATGAAAATATTAATTGGGAAATAGAAAATTTAAAACTATTAAATTTAAATCTTAATAATTTTAGACAAAAATTCTTTATAAATAGCCCCAGGGTGGAAAAGTCAAGAATATTAAAAAATTATTAGATATAATAATAATATCAATAATTTTTGACAAAAATTAATTATAAATAGTTATGGATGGAAGGGTCAAGAATATTTAAAAATTATTAGGTATAATAATAATATCAATAAATAGTCGTGTCATCAAGTGCCTTCACGTTCATTCAAGTACGGAAAACCACTGTAGAGTGTTGTCAAATGCTGTGAAGTAATGTAGAGTGCCTAGGTTTTACAGAATTTTAAAGAATTGTGTTAAATCTTTGATTTTACTGAATTGTTTTGAATTCTGTAAAATATAATGTTAAATGCCTAGGTTTTTTTTACTTTTCGAAAATTAAATATAAATTTTCTTTTTATTTCTCAAATTAAAAAAAAACTAACGGCAAATAAGAAGAATTGAAAACTCCTAGCTTAAATTACAATAAAAAAAAAGTGTGTATTTTTTTAAAACCTTTTTCAAGTTTTCTGTTTTAATAAAGTGAAAACTTTTTAAAAACTTTTTTTAAAAGTTTTCTATTTGAAAAAAGTGAGTATTTTTTTCGAATTAAAACTTTATGAAAATTTTTTGTTTTAAAAAAGCGATGATAAACCTTTAAATGCGAGGTAGAGGTTGGAGTTGGAAAAAAAGCTCTTTTTTTAGAAAGAAAACCTTGAAAAAAGTTTTAAAATTAAAAAAAAAAACAAAAAAAAAAAAAATCCTCATTTTATTAAAACAGTAAAACTTTCAAAAATTTTTAATTCAGACAATCTCATAAAATAATAAAAAATTCCTCACTTTTTTAATATAGTGATAACAGTATTTTTTGGTTTTGTTAGTCGAATATTTGATAAAAAAAAAAAAAAATATCAAAATTGTAGTGAAAGATTTTAAATTTAAGATTTCACAATCTTCAGAATGTTTTAAAGACGAACTACTTAAAAGCAAACCAAATGGTCTTTCACAAGGGCGTAAAGTGGAAAAAAAAAAAAGTTATTAAATTCTTGTCAATTTCTCAGGGTATGTATATTCCAATGATTTAACATCAATTGGGTGATTAAAAGTTTTAAAAAAGAAGAAGAATTATAAATCAATTTTTTTTGATTTTTTATCCTTGAAAAAACTAAATCTTAAAAGTAAAATGTTACTTACCAATTTTACACCAAATTTGTCTTTTATTTGGATGGTATTTTCTTTGTTTTTGTTTTTTTGATAATTTTCATTCATTTGTTTAATTATATACGCAAGGGTATATTCCAAATTCAAAGTTCTAATTTCAAGTTCTTGAAAAAAAAAACAGCGGTTGCCTGATTTTAAAATAGAAATGATTTTTGAAAAGGATTTTGAGATCTGTTGAAAATTGCTCATTAATTTCTTTCTATTTGAAGTCAAATAAGAGAAACAAATCTGCCTTGTGTACCCTCTTGCGTTCAATTCAAAGAGCGGGAAATGGTGAACATATGCAAAGATCTTTTGTTCTGACAAATTGATTACAAACTCGGAATCCTTTGTAATAACGCCAACTTCTAATTCCAATTGATAGTCTGTGGACATTATTTGAACAACAAACTCGTTAATATTTACAGGAGTACGTGTCCAAATGGGATACACACCATAAACAACAGGCCCTTTTATTTAATAGTGAATTGTTGGCGGATTGAAAGCATGAAAAAAATACACAAAAAGAAATTCCTTTTGAGAAGTATTGGCAAAGAGCAAAAAAAAGAATAAAAAAAAGAAAAGATCTATTTGCAAAATAAGAAAGATACCTTGCTGTTCACAAAATTCAGACAAAATTATAAAGTCTTGAAATTCTTCTGATTTTTCTGATTCCTTTGTTTTGAGTTGGTAATTATTCATAAAGTTTGGTTTTGTGTTTGTTATTATGCTTTCAATTTCTGGATCATAAGAGTTTGGAAGTGGAATATCAAATGGGACAAGTGGCGAAGACGAAAAGTATTCATACATTTCGTCGTCATCTTCTTCGTCTTCTTCCTCGTTACTTGAGTCATCATAAAGATCAGTCATTTTCTAAAAGATAATGCAGTGAACTATAATTAACAAAAAATGAAACTTTACTCAACAGGGATTATTATCTAAATAATTATAATAATTGGAGAATTTAAATAACAAATATAGAATCACGAAAGTTGTGTAGTTGTTATTGGAATTATTATTGCGAACTCAGATTTAAAAGAAATCAATAAATTTCTTAGATTATTATAGTTTAGTGACTAATAGATTTGTTAAGGGTTTAAATAACTATTTTAGAAACTAATCAAGAAAAAGAGTATTATTGTCCCACCAAAATAAAGAAACAATTGATTTTAGAAGACAACAAAGAGATTTTTTGTTCATGATAGGTTCTCCAAAGCTAAAAAAAAATTTAATTTTACATACGGAAAATTTTTTCGCTTTATTTGGTTTTTAAAAAAATTCACAATCATATTAATCTTTTTCTTCTGAAAAATCTCAGAAGATCAAACAGTCAGTTTGCTTTTACCTATCATGCACTTAAGCTTGGTTGAATAAATTGACTCTCATATTGTTCAATTAATCGACAAGCTATATAATTAGCTGCAATTCAAATTTTTTAAAGAAACCAAAAAACAGAACTATATAAAGAACACAGATTTAGTGAATTGTTGAATTCTAAAATAGTGTGAACCATAGTTAGGCTTTTCATAATTTAAAGAAATGAGTTAAATCTTTGATTTTGGTAAATTCTTTTATTATTTAGAAATATTTCTACACTTCCAACTCTTGGAATTCCGAAACTAATTATAATGAGAATTTATAATTATAAATTTAGTTTTTAAGAAAATGAGGTTTTTTGTGTTCCAATAAATTTTATTGTTGATTCTTTGGTAAAATTTTATTATTTTTTCAAGATATGGTAGACTTATTTCTTTTAATTTGATTTCAAATTTAAATTTCTTTTTTTATTAACTGAAATTACCAAATTTTCGAATTTAAATTCGGTTTTATATATAAGAACAGGCATGTTTCTGTTTATTTTACAAATTTCAGTAATGCATGTATTAATCTAAGAATTTAAATAATTTAGGGTTGTTATTTTATCATTATATATTTCTAAACCATATGTCAATTGGTTTAATATCAAAGATTTAAGTAGTCTAATTTTCAAATTATATGTTAATAAATTATTAATAAATAATTGTTTAAAATTATTATAAGTTTCTTAAGCCATTTTTAGATTATATACTAAATGTGAAATTTTTTATCCAAGTGAATACCTAAGTATTTAATTTTTGGTAAATCTACTGAAATTTATATTTTAATTTATTGTGAATGGATCCAAATTGAGTTATTAATTCAAATATTGAATATAATTTTTCATTTATTTGATTTATATTTCCTTTTATAATTAAAATTACAGTCAGTTTCAAATTTAAGGCACAAACTATCAACAAAATTTAAGGCACAAAAAAATCTCAAATCAAGGTACAAAATTTGAAATTTTTTTTTTATACAAATTATTTTTCTAGAATATGAATTTTGTGCCTTAATTTGAGTTTTTTATTGTAACTATCATTTTGGTTGAAGTTTTTGTCTAAAAAGTGGAACTGACGGTAAATCATCTACAAAGAAAAAATTACTTTTTTAATATTCCGTTCTATATACAAAAAATATTTGTTTTTTCATCTAAAAATAAAATAAAAAAAAATTAAAATTGAAAATATTTTAAAAATTGATGTGCCCTTTTATTTGAAATGAGAAATCTCGTTTTGTAAATTGTAATGAAAATAAGTTTAAAAGTAATAAAAACTTTTGAATCAGATAATTAGGGAAAAATTTCTTTAAATTTAATTTATAATTCATTACAAGTCAAACTTCTGTTATTTAAAGTCTTATTTTAAAGATAAAGCAGTAATTCATCTGGGTATTTTGCTGGAATTTTTTTTTTCTCTATTTTCTTTTTTCTTTGTTCTATTCATCAATCAAACCAATAATAGTCATTAAAAATTCCTATATCCCGCCCATTCGAAATCAAGCTTAAATTGTTTCCATTTAAACAATTGCAGAATATTTCCAAATTGGTTTTTTCTTATCTTGTTTTTTTCATTTTCGAACTATTCAATATACATAAATAAAATAACAAAAAAAGAAAAAAATAAACTGAAAATCATCAATATGAAATTATCTTATTAACAATCAAATTCAATAGTAATAATTATTTAATACAGTCAATTCCTCTTTTAAGGCACAAACTTTTAACAAAATTTAAGGCACAATAAAAATCTCAAATTAAGGCACAAAATTCAAATTCTACTAAAATAATTTGTGAAAATTACAATTCCAAAAAATGTGCTTTAATTTGAGATTTTTTTGTGCCTTAAATTCCCTTGAAAGTTTGTGCTTTAAAAGTGAAACTGACTGTATGTTTACCCTTTTGTTTGAAAACGAGTTTACAGTCAGTTCCACTTTTAAGGCACAAACTATCAACAAAATTTAAGGCACAATAAAAATCTCTAATTAAAGCACAAAACTCATAATATAGTAAAATAAATTGTAAAAAAAAGAAATTACAAATTTTGTGCCCTAATTTGAGATTTTTTTGGATGCCTTAAATTTTGTTAAAAGTTTGTGCATTATAAGTGGAACTAACTTTATATCTTTCACTCATTTTCCTTTTCCTAGAAAGGAATTAAATGATTATTCTACAAACAATTTTAATTCAGGGTAATACAAAAAACTCAGGAATAATATTTAAAATTTGGATTTTGAAATATTTTGAAATAGTTTACAGTCAGTTTCACTTTTAAGGCACAAACTTTCAACGAAATTTAAGGCACAAAAAAAATCTCAAATTAAGGCACAAAATTCAAATTCTAGTAAAAATAAATTGTAAAAAATGAAATTCCAAATTTTGTGCCTTAATTTGAGATTTTTTTATGCCTCAAATTTCGTTGAAAGTTTGTGCCTTAAAAGTGGAACTGACTGTAAAAAGAATTTAAACAAGTATGTAATTCCTTGTTGTAAACACTTCAAGAATAGTAAGATCCATATAAATACTTTTAAGTATTTTTGGAACTTTCAGACTTAAAGTCTGAAAGATTTCAATTTCTTTAATTCTTTTAATATTTTTTTAAATTTCAAATACTTGATATCAAATTTAAACAAGCCTAAAAAAGGGTAAATCAAAAATTTAACAATAACTAATCTTTTTGAAATTTATTGAAAATTTTATATAGCTATCTCCAATTAAAAATATTTGTTGGTTTTCAATAACCTAAAACTATTATTATTGGAAATGAAAGAGTCTTGAAGTTTTTCAATAAATTATTAAAACTTATTATTCTACAGCAATCAAAATAAAGCGTGCACAAATACTGTAATCCGTGTTCAAAATATACTGTGTGCTTTTTTTAAATTTGTTCCAATGGAACATCCAATTCACTACCCAATTGTTTATCGAAGTCAAACTTAATTTTGAAGGTCAATTCCTTGATATTTATTGGAACTTTTAATTTATATACAGTCAGTTTCACTTTTAAGGCACAAACTTTCAACGAAATTTAAGGCACAAAAAAAATCTCAAATTAAGGCACAAAATTCAAATTCTAGTAAAAATAAATTGTAAAAATTAAAATTACAAATTTTGTGACTTAATTTGAGATTTTTTTGTGCCTTAAATTTCGTTGAAAGTTTGTGCCTTAAAAGTGAAACTGACTGTAAGCAATTTGTTCAAAATCTTTCTTAATTTCTAAAATTTTTTCATATATTTTCTTTTTGATGATTTAAGGATTATCACCATTTTATTCTCAGTGGATACTATTTTTAAGTGTAGAAGTATATTTATAGGCTTAAAAGAAACTCGATCTTATAGATCTTGCTAACTCTAAAATTTAGGGTGTTTTTTGGAAATTTTTGAGTTTGGCAAATCCATTTTTAGGTTGAATTTAACATCTTTGTTATTTTCTCTTGACAAGTCTTGATAGTATTCTTGAAAATATAAAGAATTCCTTGCTTTCTTCTCTGGTGTCTCTAAATTGGTTTTTTTGATACTGAAAAAAATTTTTTGGGTTAATTTTGTTTCTTTGGGTATTTATAAGCTAAGTGCATTGATTAGGTTTCTCGACTTTTTTTTTTTTTTCGATCTTTGGGATCTTGAAACCCATTCTATTTCCTTTCCTTTTTTTTGAGAGTTTCGTTAGGGGTAGTTGAGTAATTCTCCCAACAAAGTAACAATACCTCGAAATCAACTGATTGGGTTGTTTAACATTAGGTGGTGGTTTGAGAAACTTAACAAGCATTCCCTTAGACAGGTGCCTTTAATATTTTTTACTTTTGAAATGCTATCTCAACCACAAACTTGATGAATTGGTAAAATAGAGAAATTTTAGTCTTTAATGGTAATTGCTTCGATCTTTTTGTGTTGGGAAATGGGATTTTAATTGTTGTTTCTATACCCTTTCTACACAACAAACCCAAAATATCAAATCCCAATTGATAGTTTTGTGTTCCTTTGAAAAAATGCTTTGTGTTTTTCCAAATTAAAAAAAAATTTAAAAGTTAGAACAAAAAATAAACAAAAAAAAAACTCTTTTGTGAATTATTTAAAGCACAAAACCAATTCAAGACTTCAAAATAGCATTACCAAAATTTCAGATCCTTCTCGAAAAATAAAAAAAAATTCCCTTCGTCAAATCCAAAAATTTTCTCTCAAAATTTTCGACTTCCAAAATGATATTGGGAAAATGTCACTCCACTTTATATTGAAGTATGTTAGAGATTGTGGTTGGCGTAGCTACCCATTTGAAAAGAAAGTGGAGTGACATTTTCCGAATATCAAAAAAAATAGCTTTTTATTTTTGCCTTGCTTTGTTGGGATTTTTGGAAAAGTTTTTGGATCAATAAATGATTTTCAAGCAAAATCTTAAATTGATAAAAATTGGCAATATTTTGACTTTCCCTCAATTCCTGGAATTTTAAAGGTCTTAATCTATTTACTGCATTGTATTTCAATCCCCACAGAGCTTAAAATTCAGATAGTCCTTAAATTTTCTTAAAAATTTACACTATTTTTTGAGAGAAATTTTGCATTTTGATCCTTCATTTTTCTAATTTCTTTTTAAATAATAGAACTTTAAGAAACCAATAACATATTTACTTTAGGTTTATTGTCAGTTTTTTGATTGGTTAATCTATAGGTCTTTTATAACAAAAAAAAACATGCTTTTCATTTTGGAACACATAATTCAACTTTTCTGCACGCTTTATTTTGATAATAGTAAAAACTTATAAATTGAGAGTTATTGGATTTTGATTTTATTGGTTACAGTTCTAAATTTGAGATAATTAGAAAAAATTAAAGGTGTTGAGAATTTAAAAAAAGTGACTTCAATTTTTTGAGGATACATTTCATTAAAAATATGTAAAAATTTCATTTTTTCTCATTTTTTTAATTTTTTCCCTTCTTTTCTTCCTAACTTGACTTTTAAAACGAAAACAAAAAAAGATGGCATCTTGTTTACATAAAAAAGCAATTTTCACGAAGCACGATCAATATTATTCAAGAACCTTTTTTGATCAACAAGGCGTTGAAAGAAGGATCAAAGAATACTTTATATTATTTGCAGAAAATGAAAATTTCCATCAAAAGATCAAGCTCTCCAGAAACCTTCACAAAAAGTATCTATTAAACTCTTTGAAAGGATTAAGTGAAAGTAACCAAGCATTAGACGCTTCAATACCGTGGCTAATTTATTGGACACTCCATTCCTTGGACATTTTAGGTGTTTTAGACAGCGAAGAGTTTGCAAAGGAGTTTATTCAGAAGGGATTCGTGAAGAAGGCAATCTCGACACTTAGCTGGTGCCAAAGCAAAGACGGGGGATTTGGGGGCGGCCATTTACAACTACCTCATTTGGCACCTACTTATGCAGCGACAAACTCGTTTGCAATCCTCTCAAGATTTGACCCAACAGCAATCTCTGTAATTGATCGAAAGAAAATGAAACAGTTCCTTTTAAAAATGAAAAATAAGGACGGCTCCTTTAATTTGCACGAAAACGGCGAATCAGACACACGGGGCGCTTATTGCGCACTCAGCACCGCACACCTGCTTCAAATTGACGATCAAGACATTACAGAAAATACTGGTAAATGGATAGCAACCTGCCAAACATACGAAGGAGGATTTTCTGCAAGGCCATGGAGAGAGGCGCATGGCGGATACACCTTCTGTGCAATTGCTGCCTTGTCTATACTTGGCGAGTTAGACAAAATTGAGATGGAGCCCTTAATTGACTGGCTAGCTCACAAACAAATGAGATTTTCAGGTGGCTTCCAAGGTAGGATCAACAAATTGGTTGATGGGTGCTATTCTTTTTGGCAAGGTGGTGTTTTCTCTTTTTTTAAAGACTACCTTAACGAGCAAACAAATCAAGACATATTTAAGATTTACCAAATTGAACAAGAGCAAACAAATGTAAAAGAAGAAGAAAAAGAAATAAAAGAAGAAAAAGAAGAAGAAGAAGAAGAAGAAGAGGAAGAAGAAAACGAACCTCTTGATTGGCTCGAAGGAAATTATGGTTCTGTTAATTTATTATTTGACGAAATTTCTCTTCAAGGTTATATTCTTGCTTGCTGTCAAGACAATAGAGGTGGGTTAATGGATAAACCTTTAAAGGGCCGTGATTTGTATCACACCTGTTATTGTTTAAGTGGGCTTTCCTGTTCGCAAAACAATTTATCGAAGGAAAAAAACCCAGTTGTTTTGGGTCTTGAAGATAATTTAGTAAATAAAATCGATCCAATACACAATATAACTGAACTGGCTTCAAATTCTGTTAAAAAATATTTTGAGAATTTAAACAATAAGAATTAAAATCACTCTTTTTCAACAACTTTTTGCTTTTTTTTTTTTTTTTAAAATTTCATTTGTTTTTATAACTGTCGAATCCAAAACGCTGAAATTTCAAAAACACACAAATTCTATTTTTACTAATATTCCCAATAGATCAAAAAATTGAATTTCCTTGTTTTAGATTTGGCAGTACACTAGTATGAAAAAAAAAAAATTGAAAATTTTGGGTTAGATAAAAACATTACTTTAATTAACATTTCACCCTGAGTAATAAAGTTTATTTATTATATAATCAAAATACCAGAACTTCAAATTCTTGAGGGTATTGTATTTATTGTTTTTAGCAGTAATATGAGTTTTAAAATTCCCAAGTTAAGGAAAAATTGTTTTTTGGGTACTATTTTTTAAATAAACCCCATTCCAAAAAGTTGGACACACCCAAAATCAAAAATCTGGTCTAAAAAAAACCAGATTTATTTTATTTTTCCAGACTTAATAGAAAACAACGTTTAAGTTACCTAGTATTAATGTTTTAATAAGTAATCCATTTTAATCCAAATAAAAGAAAAAAAAATAAAATGAAATAATAAAAATCAATATTTGTATTTCCAAAAATATGAAATGAGCGGAACAAAAAAAATTATTTATAATTATTGATAAATTTCTTTGACATTTCACCAATAATTATTGAATGACCAATAGATAAGATACCATCTACTAACTCTTTGTGATTTTTCTATTTAACAAAATCAACATTAAACTTCTATCAACCACTGTAAACAACTATTTTCTGATCATACAAAACAGATTACTTAACTAGAAAAAAAGGTATAGAAAACAAAACGAAATAGACAAAAATGAAATAGTTTGTAAAATTAAAATAATTTTTAAAATTGGATATAAAGTGTGGTATTTTTATTCTTTGAACTTTTTACTCTTCGTCTAAATTTTTGGGATTTAATTTAATGAGGAAACTGATTTTTCTTTTAATTCAACTTTGAGATTTTTACTTTTCTAGATAATAATTAATGTTTTTATTTGTGGATTAATAAAAAAGTAACAAAATTTTTATTAATAAATTCACACTCTCTTAGACTTATATATAAAAATGAAACAAAAATAAACTCGGCAAGAATAAAGATATATAAAAGAAGATTTAAACTAATTCAAAAATTCACCTTTTTGGAATTTCATGAAATAGTTAAAAATCTCAAATTTAGAGAACAGAAATTAGACAATATTAACTGGCAATCAGACACCCTAAAAGAATTAGAATTTGAACTTGAGAAATATCGAATTAAACAACTGGAAAATAGTCCAAGTGGGAAAGTTCAAAAATATTTAAAAATAATTTCTATTCAAAATAATATTAACAAACAGTCGTGTCTAGGTTTTTTTTAATTCAAGAAATAAAAAGAAAATTTATTAAATTTTCTGTTTATTTCTTAAATTAAAAAAAAAACAAACAACAAAGATATTTAACATGGAAAGGTTCAACTTCAATCTTAAAACTAAGAAATTTTATAAATTATCGAAATAGATATTCTTATGTTATGAACCAGGACAAATCAAAATACTGTAAATTATTCAAAAATTCAAAAAAATAGATATCATTGAATATTTGGATCATTTTCTCTGGAACTACCCAGCCTATGAAAATAATTGTAAAATCTGGATATCTGAATTAAAAAAATTTAACATTTCTAATATATTAAAAAATAATATTATAAATATTTTTGATATTATTAGAAAAAGAGATTGATCATATTAATGAGCCTTATTGATGATAAATTTATTTTTAAGTCTTTAACAAAATTCCTTAATCATAATTTTGGAATTATGGCAAATAAGAGGAATTAAAAACTCCTCCGTTAAATAATAAAAAAAAAAATAATTAATGTTTATTAAAAAATACTATTCAACTAATAAAACTGACCAAAACTAGATTTCAAAATTTTTGATTCACTTTATAATGTTACTGGAAGTTGTTTTGAGGGTTTTTTCCAATACTCTTATCAAAAAATTATTTTGTATTTTTTGGATGAGAATCATTTTTTCTAATTTTTCACATTATTATTTTACTTTTTCAAATTTTTGTTTTTCTTTTCCTTTGTTTTTCTTTTTTTTTTTTTTTACTTTTTTTTTCTTTTTGTGATTTTTTTTGCAAAAGATCATGTCCCAAATAAAAAGAGATCTTCGAAAAGACAAATAATCACTAAGAAAATTTAGACTATGTAATGTCTTTGAAAATGGATTTAATTATTAGTAAAAAATCTTGTTGTTAAACTTTTTTTAGTGTAAATTCAGTAATTAAAAACCCATAATACTAATTTCAAAAATTTTGACTCACTTTTTTTTAGTTTTTGTTTTATTTTAATTTTAATATATCAGGTTTTTATATATTTAGAATGATTTAACAATCAATTAAAAATCAGATTTAATAATTAATTGTTCTTGAATACTTTTGGATAATTTTTTTTTTTCAATTTATTTTTTCACACGAGTCACAATTTTTGAAATGATGTTTATATATATATATATATAGATAGATAGATGGATAGATAGATATATAAATTAATTTTAAATATAAATGTTTCCAATATTTTCCAGGATATAAAAAGATACCAATACAATCCTAAATTTGGCTTGATCTTTCAAAAATTAAAAAACAAATAAGGGAATTTTACGAGAATTCGAAAGAATTGATAAAATTTATAAAATTACTCAATTCTTGAAAGCTTTTCTCGAAATATAATCAATTCAAATATGTTAAATTTTTAAAAATGATTTTGATTTTAAAATTTAATATCAAAATTTGATTTAAGTTTTCATTCACATTCACTTTTAATTTTCCACTATTTGGGATTTTTTTTCATATCTACTTTAACCAAAGTGTAAAATTGTTTGGTTTGGAATAATTAAATCATTATCTCAATTCTGCTGGTTAATGGTTTCTTGACAATTTATATATATTTTTTTAAAATATAGGAATATAAATTTTCAAATTGTTATTTCTAATATTTTGGATTGATAAGAAAAATAGAAATTTCTTGGTTTTTTGAAATTTTGGTTTTTGTATTTGACTATACTTATGGCATTTAAGGTCAACCTTAAAAAGTTTTTTGTTGATAACCAAATAATCGATTTTTAACAGTCTTTAATCCTGTGAAAATTCAAAAACGAACCCAAGGTATCCCTTACTTTCAAAAATTCTAATTAACAACCTAGAGTACCATTCTTAAGTGTAATAATGTGAAAGTTTTCTTATGGGTTGATCTGAAATCAAAGTATTTTATTAATTTTTTCATTTTTTTCTAGTATTTTTTTTGTTTGAAGAAAAAAAAACAACAGATCCCAAATCGTAGTTCAGCCTTCCTTTCTTTTTCTTCTAACCTTTGCACAAATCTTTATTTTAATCATAACTTGTGTTTGGTTTCAATACGATGACACATATAAAAGAGTTATTGATTTTACAAAATTTACAACACAAGAAAAATATGAGGAATTATTTCAAGAAATACGATATTATGATCCTACAACGGCCGTTATGTTTTAAATATAAAGCCAAAATCAGTCTATTAATTTTAATTGGAATTGGACTTTGTTTGTCCTACCTCCGTAATTATTGCAAATTGATGGTCAGTAACACTTGTTTCAGATCAGTTTTTAGTTTGCAATTGACAATTGTTTGTAATGCTTTATTTGAACAAAGCAACAATGGTGAATTTTTAACATATGGATTAGAAATTTTTAATTATGAAATAAAAACTTTAAATTATTTAAATTCTTGGATTAATACAGCAATTACTGAAATATGCAAAATAAACAGGAATACACCAATTCTTATTTATAAAACAGAATTTAAAATTGAAAATATAGTATAATTTCAATAAATAATAAAAAATTCAAAAAAAAATTATTAAATTTATCTCTTACTTATTTTGAAAAATTAATCAAATTTAATCAACAAACCAAAAATAAAATTAACTGGAATTCATAAAGATTTAATTGAACTAAAAAAGGAAATCTATAAATACACATACAATGAATTATTGTGTTCCAAAAGCTCGAAAGTGCAAAAATACTTTACAATATTGAGAAACCAAAATTTATTATTCACACTCAAAAATATCTAAGCTATCCATCAAGTTTAACAATCCTAAAATTTAGGACATTTACCAATGACTTAAACAGATATTACTATTTAATCAATAAAAACTCCAATAAATTTTGTCCTTTAAGTTTAAAATATAAACAAAATGAAGCACTTCAAAAAATATTCTGACTTTTATTAAGCTTTCAAACACTTTCAAACAATTTAAAAACCTTTCAAACACTTCCCAACACTTTCAAAGAGGAAATACTTTGTAAAAGTGATAAGCTTTGTAAAAGTCACGAGATTTTTTGTTGTGAGTTATAGAAAATATTGATCATTTTTTATGGGTCTGTCCTTCCTATGAAAAAGATAGATTAATATTTCATAACAAATAAATTAAAAGAATTAAATACTAATGAAATAATTTTAAACTATAACAGTTTATTGTTATTTTCATTGGTTAACAATCGTGAAATCTATGATTTTACGCTTAAATTTCTGAAAGGGAATTGAAGTATAAGGGCAACTTAGAGTGTAATTTACACTTCTTCAATAATAAAAATAAAAAAAAAACACTAGTGAATTTTCAAGATTCAAACTATCAATTACCCGGCTGCTGAGGAGCTATTTGGATTACCCATAATGACGATCGCCTTTGGTACGATCGTAGGAAGAAGTTCCTTACTGATAAATTCGAATAAATTTCAAAAAATTTTTAGTTCATTTTCCATTTTTATAAATCTTCGAACTGTTTCTTATCAAAAAGTCTCTTACAAAGAATATTTTGAAGAACTACTAATTTGACAGAGTTTCTTAACACTTGACTTCATAAAAGGCTTTATTCAATGTTGAGCATAAAAATTTCAAAAAGCAAAATCAAGTAAAACTTTCCAAACATAAATGGCAATTTATCAGTATTAAAATTATTTGTTGTGGCAGTATTTCGCAGTTTTAGTTATCCAATTAACTGTTATATAGAAATTCTTCATTATGAAATAATTGATCTTGGTGGTTCAATGTTAACACATATGTTTGGATCAATTTATGAAATAACAATTTCCTTTTTTATCTCAAAAATAAAATCATAAAACCATCGCCTAAATTCTTCAGAAACAATCACTTACATACTATTTATTTCAAAATAAATTGAACAAAATTTTCATTCAGCTTTCCTAAAAAGGTTTTATAAAACAGGTTACTTTTTAATTTTTAAGACTTAAAACAAGCGTAAATTATTCATTCAACTTTTAAGTTTTGGGAACTTTGATGATTTATTCTTGATAGGAATGTGATTTTTCAAAAAGTGAATGAAAATTTTGGTCTTTTTTTTTGAAATTAGCTGTATTTTCTTTGATTTACTTGTTGTTTGTGTGGGTTTTATTTCCAAATTTAAATGCAGCAATTGAAATACCGAGTTGTAAATACAGAGCGACTAAAAATACTATTTTTGCTTTGGTTACTTGCACGTTGATTGTTTACACAAGCCTTTTCTTTTCCATAAATCTAAGTTTGAATATTTTTATGGTTTTTTCAAAGTTTTGATCATTTCTTTCGATGTTTTCATTCCAGAAGTAAGTTGGCAGTTCCAGATATCATTTGGTTTTGAACCCTTTGCTTTTACTTGTTAAAAAACTGTTCTTTTTTAATTTCTCTTTTTGGACTATTTCTCCAAAGCAAACAAAGATTTCTTTATTTTTCTTTGACGACAATTTACCCTTATTTCCACTTTTAAAACTAAAATCCTTAAAGTTAAATTTAGTGTAATATATCTTCGGAATTCATCACTTGCTTGTAGTTCACCTTTTAGTTTTATGGATTTTTTTCATTCTTTTTATTCAAAAAACTCCTTTCTTTTTCTTTGAATTTCAAAACCAATAAACACTAACACCAATTTTAAAAATTTTTCTTTCAAAAATGATTTGGGTGTGTTTTCGTTTTTTTCAAATCGAGAGTTAAAGTATTTTTTTTTCTACTGAGAAAGGATAAATTGAAATTTCTAAGACTTTTTTTTTTTTTTTTTTGTGAAAATGCTTTTGTTTGGGAATAAAGATTTCATTTTTTTGTTAATTAAAAAAGTTTTTTCGTAAAAGTGTCTAGAAAATAGTTGACAGCTTTAAATCAAACTATTTGATAAAGTAAATTAATTAACTGTTTTTTATTAAAAAAACAAGATTTGGTTAGATCAATACTTTTTATTAGGAAAGGGTCACGACTCGATCTATTTTATAACTAGTTTTGATAATTTTATTTGAATACTTAACTAAATAGTTTCCTAAATACAAAAGTGGATCTAATGAAAATGGATTTGATCCCAAATGAAGGAAAAAAATAAAAATCCAAACATGTTAGTGACGTTTTTTAAATTTCTTCATGAAATATTAATTTTAAGATAAAATTCTTTTAAAAAAAAAAAAACAATGTGCTAGTATAATTTGTCTGAAGTATAGTCAAATAAGTGTTTATATCTTAATTCTTAACAAGAAAGATCTATAAATATGACACTAGACATAAATATATAAAAAAAAAAAAAAGAAAGCACCCTAGTGGAGTTTAACCACTGACCTTTTCATAATGTAATTAAACCAAAAATTTTAACGCCTTAACCATTCGGCCAATTGGGCTTTTAAAATGCCCAATATTGGATTCGAACCAATAAATAAATGAAATGCTCTACAGGCTGAGCTAAGGGTGCTGATGGATATAGAGATATATTACATTATTAGAGGTATAAAATACATAAATGGATAATATCTTGCAAAAAAAAATTCAATTTTATTATTTTTATTATTTAAGGGAGGATATATTAACACCTCTTGTTTGCTGTTAGGTTTTTTTGAATTTTCTATTTATTTGGAAAATAAATAGATTTTTGTTTAGTTTTTTTTTTTATTTTAGAAATAAACCGAAAATTTATTTAATTTTCGGTTTATTTCTTAAATTGAGAAAAACAGCCATTAGGTTTTCAATATTTGAAAACAATTGGGTTAAATCTTTGATTCTACTCTATTCGTTAGAAATTAAAAAAAAACCTAGGCACTTGACGACACTTCACCTAATGCTTTATCACTGTACAACACTTCCTGAATTCCTAAATTTTTTATTGAACAATTTTAATAAAGACTCAAAAATAAGTTTATTACCCAAAAAAAGCTAATAAATTTGTTGAATCCTTTTTTTATAGTAATATTAGAAATATTATTATTATTTAATATATTAGAAATATCTTAATTTTTTTTAATTCAGATATCCATATTAGGTGATTATTTTCATAGGCTGGGCAATTTCAGAGATTATTTATAAATCTTCAATTATTTCTAAATTGTTTATTTTAATATAATTCACAATATTTGGGTTGATTTTTATATATAAAACAAGGGTGCCTTTTAAAGTAATTTGTAAAATTTCTGAGTTTTTAAATTGAAATTGAACCAATCCATTTTAAATATCTTTTGTTGTTAGGTTTTCCAGAATTTACAAGAATTGAGTAAAACCTATGATTTTACTCAATTCTTCTCCCGTTCTGAAAAATTTAGGCACTCTACGGAACTTAACGGCACTTGACGGACACTTCACTTAAGTTTTTTTTTTATTTGAGTAAGCAACTTTTCTAAATTTTTATTTAATTTTTATTTATTAAAAAAAAACTACCTTTCGCTTTTCCTGAGTTTTCTATTTTATTTAGAATATCAATAGATTTCCGTAAGGTTTTTTTTTTGAATTTTCTGTTTATTTGGAAAATCAATGGATTTCCATTAGCATTTTTTGAGTTTTATATTTATTTGTGAAATGTTCTAGGTTTTTTTGAGGTTTTCTATTTCATTTGTGAAGTTTTCAGTTTTTTTTTTACTTTTTGAAATAAACAGAAAAATATAATAAATTTTCGATTTAATTCAAAAAGTAAAAAAAAAAACTAACAAAAATCTATTTATTTCGAAAATAAATAGAAAATTCAAAAAAAAATAACGAAAATCAATAGATTTTCCAAATGAAATAGAAAACCTCAAAAAAACCTCGAACACTTAATAAATAAAATATAAAACCTCAAAAAAAACCTAGATCACTTAACAAATAACACAAAAAACTCAAGAAAGCTAAGGCACTCTACGGCAGTTGACGACACGCCAATTTTTTTAGATTATTATTGATTTGTATAAAATTTAAATATTTTTGATGAGTGTCGTCACGTGCCGTAGAGTGCCTAAATTTTTCAGAATACAAAATAATTTTGTAAATTTTTTTAGGTTACTCTATTCTTCAAAATAATAGAAAAGATAATGACATTTCCAACTTGACTATTTTCTAAATTTTTAATTCTGAAATTTTCTAATTCAAATTTTAGTTTTTTTAATTTTTTGGGTATCTCAATTAATATTTTCTGATTCTTTTTTTCGAAAAGGTAGAAAATTACTTAATTCATCAAAACGGAGGATTTTTAAATTTTTGAATTAACTTAGATCTTCTTTTATATATCGTTATTCTGACAGGATCAATTTTTTCTTCAGTTTTATAAACATAAAAAAAAAAATTGGGGGTGTCTTTCCCTTAAAAAATCATGAAATCTATGATTTTACACTTATTATACATTTGAGGAAATTGAAATAAAAAAACATCTAGACTGTAATTTACACTACTTCCATCTATAAAAAAAACCATAAAACAGGTTTTTTTTTAGTTTGTAAAATTTCTTCAGATTGAAAATTCTTTTTGAGAAGTGAAAGTGAAATAGCCAATTAACCAAACACAATCAGGGTGGGAACATAATCCTTTAAAAAGATATTTTTTAGAGAACCGGTATGGACAAGTGGCAACACAACCCAGTGTACAATCTGAAGGCCAGGGTTCTATTCCCTTAACCATTATTTCTTATTATTTACCATTTTGTCAAATAGCCACCACGTTTTAATTTTAATTAAAAATCGGGCTTAAACTTCTTAGAACCACTAATTCTTTGAGGAAATCGTTTGACCGAATTGAATCTTTTTGACTATTATAAAACTGAACGGAATTGGAACAAAATCCCTCTCAATTTATGGAGCGGATCCAATTTTTGGGAGAAATGACCAGCTCTCACTTGGTTCAACAATATCTCTAATTCAAATTAGGGATTCGGGCAAACAGGTGGACTTTTAGTACCCACTCTTTAATGGAAAAAAAAATAAAAAGATATTTTTTAAATTTTTTTTTGATTTTTATTTTTTCTCCGATAAAAATCTCACTTACCAACACCTTATAAATCTTCATAAGAAGAGATTTATCCCATTAGTACTTATGTTAAATTATTTATTAGTCTAAAAGTACGATAGCTCAACAAAATTTAATTATTGACCTATAAATCAATACAAACTACATTGGTTTATGGTAAGTGGGATTTTTATAAGAGAAAAAAAACTAAACACAAAAATAATCCATTTTTTACATCAATAATTTATTTTAATCTTTTGATAAAAGGATCATAAGGGCACTTAACCAATGTGAAATGATAGTATTTGTTGTATATCTAAAAAATTAATTTGAAACTTCATTGTTAAAGGCTTTTGAATTGATATTACCAGAAAAAAAATTAAAATTGATAATTTCAAAATAGAAATCATTTTTTCACATTTTTACTTTTTTTCTTATTTTCTATTATTTTTTCGAGAACTAGTTGTTTTTAAAAAATTTTTTTATCATGGAATTCATTTGCAAATTTTTTTTTTATTGCAAGATCTCTAGTCACTTGGTAAAATAATGTTATTCAAAATGTTATTGATAAAGATAAAATGAATGTAGAAAAATCATAATTATTTTTATATTGGAATTTTATTTTGATTATCAATAAAAGATCAAAATAATCATGTTTTTTTTTTTCAAAGCTGATCAAAAGAATTTTAGTTTTCACAATTTTTAAGAAAATTGATCGATTTATTAGTTTTGTTTCATAGGGATATCAACTATTCTCTGGTGTATATAATTCTATTTATTTCTTATTTCTTCTTAACAGATTAATGTAAAAAAATAATTGATTTTTGTTAAACTTTTTTTGGCACTTTTGAAAGAAATAAATTTGAGTCATATCACATAAAAAAAGAGTCAAACCCTAATAAAAAATGACCTATCAGTGTGTGATATCTACAGGATATTTTACATGTCCTATTTGTTTTTTTTTTTATTATTATCAATTGTTATCATTCATGATCAATCTGTATTATACGTGATAAATTTTTATGACGTGTTTTAAGAAGTGTGATTTAAATGTGCTAGCTGAGTGCTTGTGATATAATTTTATTACAGTCTATTTATTATTTGGGTATGTGAGTGGTAATAACTATAAAATTTCTAATAAACTCTTTTTCATTCAAAGGTACCCAATTTTATTGAACAAATAGAACATATTCAATGAGTTAACTTCATTATTATTCTCAAATTAATATTTCAATTTTAGATCAAGAGCATTTTTCTTATTTTGTATTTTGCTATTAACTTTTTTTTTCTATTTTGTTTACTTTCTTTTTTTTTTTTTAAAAAATTAAATTTGAAAAAAAAAATGTTTGAAACTCTAAATTAACATAAGAAAAGTTAGACTTTTTTATTTTCTTTTAAAATAAATACACTTACAAGTATAAAATATTATTTTTGAAAATTTAAATTTCCTAAAGAAATTGAGAAATTTTAAAACGAGACGTTTCAATGAAAAGTTCCAAAAATTTTTTTTAACTTTATTTTTTTATTTGAAATTTATGGTTTGATGAGACTTTTCTTTGATGATTATCAACTCGGATATGAAGTTTATTATTTTTCGTATTTCTAAACAACCAAAGTTTGTGTTTATTCTTTTAAACAAATGAACTTTTTCATTTATAGCTGTGGTTAAGCAACATTGGAGTGAAATCGAGTTTAATATTATTTTTTTTTAAAGATAAATTTTTTTACTAATGTATTATTTGTTTCTGTTTTATTTGATCTGTTTGAATAATATATAAAAGGTGTGTTTGTAATAGTTACATGTGTACATTTATATATCATCTTAATTGGATCCTAAATAATTTGCTTAGTTACTGGGATATTCATTGCAATCGGAACAAGTATGTTACAGATAATACAGTCAGTTCCACTTTTAAGACCCAAACTTTGAACAAAATTTCAAGCACTGAAAAAATCTCAAATTAATGCACAAGTTTCGAATTCTAGTAAAAATAATTTGTAAAATAAAAAATTCCAAATTTTGTGCCTTAATTTGAAATTTTTTTGTTCCTTATATTTTGTACAAATTTTGGACCTTAAAAGTAGAACTGACTGTATTAATTAAAAAAATTCGATTTGGAGATACTCTTAGTGTTAGAACTTTATATTTAATTCCAGGTTCGGGTTAATTACTTAATAAAATTCAGCGTTAATTGACTTATGGGAAGTATCTATTATTATTTTTTTTTACCAATTTCTAAATAAGGATTCCTTATCTAGAAATAGATTTAACATTGAAAATAAAAATGGTTTTTTTCAAATCTAAGTAAATGGCAATTTTTTTTTTTAATTTATATTAAATTTAGGTAAAACAACTTAATATGGATTAGTCGATTAATTTGTTTTCTTCGAAAAATTCTGTTTTTTCCCTAATAAAAAAAGTTTTTATAACATGCTATAACCGTGTTGTAAAGGTGTTATAAATGTTTAAAATGTTCTAAAATTTTATAATAAAAACTTTTATAGCATAAATATTTGTTAGAACACAAGAGTAAATAATAATGTTGTAAAAAATAGAGTTTTTACAATTTTAGAGATAAATAAAGAGTTCCATTCATTTATCCAAATTTTGGTAATAGTAAATAAAAAATCTGATTATCTTTATAGACTAATAACAATTTTAATCAAAAAATCGTTTGGCAAACAATAATCTTTCATATTTAAATAAATAAAAACATATTTTCAAAAAAAGTATTGGTATTTTCCAAACGATTTTATATTGAAAATCCATTTGAGATTAAAAATCAAAACATATATTTTGTTTACTATTACCAAAATTTGGATAAATGAATGGAACTCTTTATTTATCTCTAAAATTGTAAAAACTCTATTTTTTACAACATTCCTTATTTACACTTGTGAAAATGTGTTATAAAAATTATAACATGTTATAAAACTGACATAAGAATATTCTTTAAAAAAATATATTGAAAAAATCATCATTTAATACGAAATTTTGTTATAAAAAGGTTAAATATATGTTATAAATTATTTTTTTTTATTACCATTTATATTATAATTGGTTTTGTAATCTAAAATATAATAATAATTAGATGTAATTGGTGGTTTTTCCAGACTGATAACTTCAGCAATTGGCAAAAAAACATTTTAGTTTTGTACCGTGCATATGAAAAAATTATTCCAAAAGGTGATGATCACTCAAATACCCATTCATTTACCTTGTAACTAGTTTAGGAATGGTAATATTATTCGAGATAGTTTCTGTATTTGTAATCTGTTTTTTTTTTTTTTTCAATCAAACCAAGAAACTTTTTCAATGATTCTGAAAACTTTTTACCTGGAGATATGTTATTTCTAACTTTTGAAGAATTTATTTTTCGACAAGTTTTTATTCAAATATCGAATAAAAACGTAGCATTATTTGTTTCTTAAAATGGGGGGTTTTGAATGAATGGGTTATTTTTAGAATGAGTTTTTATTTCGAGACATATTTAAGCAAGACATTTTAATGATTTGAAGTTTGAATGTTTTAGATTCAATTTTGAAATCTATCTTAAAATGAAGATTTTTTTCTAGGTTTTTCATTAATACAAAGATCTTTTTAAAGGAGTAGCCACGGTAAAGGGAAATTTTTCACTTTTTTGAAATTTTGAAGAGGATCAGAAATTAACATTATTTACTTTGGTTAACTAAGTGATTTTTATAAACCAAAGTACTTTATTCTTTAGATTTTTTCCCACTCTGAGAGTCTTGGAATACCAATTATTAATCACGGAATGTGGAATTTTTATCTATAATCGATAATCTTTCTATTGGGTTTTTGCTCCTCCTGTATTCAGAGGAGTGTCTAGGTTTTCCAGAATTCGAAAGAATTTAGTAAAATCATTGTTTTTACTCAATTCTTTCAAATCCTGGAAAACCTAATGACAGTGGATAGTTTCTAATTGGCCATGAAAATGATAAATTTATTTTTTATATATTTTTAATTATTTTTCTTCTTCTCTTTTTTTTTTTTTGATGATTTTTCTTTAATTACTCTGTACTATAAATAAATAAATTCTTTAGATTTTTTAAATTTTTTTTTTAAAAGGTTCAAAGAAATTGCCAAAATAGAAGGCAGGGTTGAATTGTTTAGAATAGTGTTTCAGTTGATGAATGGTTTATCTTTTGTACTTATCTCAACATTCTATTGTGGCATTTAATTTTTTCATTTGTTATTTTTTCATCATTTTTGAATTTTTTTAATCATGATAAAAAAAAAGTAAATAAGAAATATTTTTTATCAGGGACATTTGGGATAAATGGATTTTGTTTCAAAAGTATAACAACATTCCAATTGAGAAAATCACAAAAGGAAATATGAATAGGGCTTTAATAGCTAGAAGGATTCCAAAAAGAAAATAATAATAAAACATTATTTGTAAGGGTTTTTAAACACTTGGATATGGTGGGATTGGAGAAGTGAATATGATTATATTTTATCAAATTTTAAACCAAAAAATAGTTAAAGTTTTATTCTAAGAATGTAAAATTATCTTATCCGAAAAAAAAATATAATTAATTAAAAAAATAAAAAAAAATAGTACAAATTTTATCTATTCTTTTCTCTTTTTTTTTATTGTTTAATATTAGGAAAAATATAAATAGGAGATAATTGTTTTAAAAAAAGATTTGAGAGAATCTAGGATCAAACTCATCTAAAATAAAAGACTCTTTTGTCGTCTCTCTAAAATTTTGATCATGCTATATGGTGGAGCTTCTCGCTTAAATTAGATGTTATCCATTAATATTTAGAGTTGAATTTTGAAATATTTGTTAGTAATATTAGATTGGCACATTTGTGGTGTTGTTTTGATTCAATATTCAAAGATTGTAACTTTAAAAATGTTCAAGTTTTGACTGAGAATTTTAAAAATCTTGTGATAATTATTATATTAAAAATATGATATTAGTTTGATTAACAAAAATGTGTTTAGCATTGTGGCGCAGAGGAAGCGTGTCAGGCTCATAACCTGAAGGTCGGACGGATCGATACCTCCCAATGCTATTCTTTTTTTATATACAAACAATAATAGAAGAGCTGTTAAACTCTCTTTCCAGCAAAGTAATTTCATTTTTTTTTAATTTGCAAAAAATTTATTTCACATAAAATGATTTGTTAATTTTTTAAAAAAAGATCAAAATTTTTTTTCAATTTTTTTTACCAAATTATTTCATATCAAAAGGAACATATTTTACATTCTGAATTCTGGATCCACACAACTCAAATTTCAAGTGTTTATATTAATTTAAGTTATTGTGATCTTTTATCCACAGATTAAATTTCCTATATTGCTATTACAAAAAAAGTAGTTTATTTTTTTTTATTAGACTCAACAAAACCCAATGAACATATAGTTAAAACTACATTCAAGTATATAATTCTCTTTTCTGTTTTGTATATTCATTGGTTATTAATTAATATTTACCAATTATATTATTAAAAAAAATCTTTCCCATGAAAAAATTCCTACCATTATTATTAATTGCTTCAAAATTTTTTTATTTTTATTTTATTGCAATTTAAGGGGGATTTCAAAATCCTCTTATCAAATGTAAGTTTTTTTTTCTATTAAGAAATAAACGAAAAATTTATTTAATTTTCTGTCATTTCTTAAATTAATATAAAACCTCTCTACTTCAGTTCAGTTTATTTTAATTCCAGAAATAAAACGAAAAGTTCATAAAATTTCTGTTTATTTCAAAAATGAAGAAAAAAACTTAAGAACTTGATGGTAAATGACATTACCCAACAGCACGGATGTTAAGTTTTTTAAATTACAATATAAACTGAGAATTAATTAAATTTTTGTTTAATTTCTGAAATTTTTTAAAAAAAACCACCATTCAATTTTTTTCACTTTTTGTTTTTATTTGGAAAATTAATAGATTTTATGATAAAACAGAAAATCATTAGAAAAGAGCTGATATCCTATCCAAAATTTAAAAGAATTGAGTAAATCCAATAGATTTTTCGCTATAATTTTGAATTCTGAAAAAGCAAGGAACTCCATTACACTCTAAAGCACCCGAAGGCACTTCACTGAATTCCTAAATTAAATTTAGATTTTTTTTAAAGATTTCCATATACTTTTATTATCCACATAGCTAACAAATCTATTGAATATTGTTTATTAATTCTATTAAAAGTATTATTATTTTATAAAATAGGTCAAATATTATTTTTTTTTAATTCAGAAATACTTTTTTTAAAATTATTTTCATAGGATTGGAAATTTCAGAGAAAATAAACCAAATCTCGAATTTAATCTAATTCTTTTAATATTTAATACAATTGAGATAAAAATTGAATTTTTTTTACTATTGATAAAATAAGAATATTTATTAAGATAATTTGTGTTAATCTTAATTTTAAAATAGATGTTGAGACCTTTGCATTTTAAAAAATTTTTATCATTAGCTTTTCGAGGATTGAAATGAATTGAATAAAATCAAAGAACCCGCTGAATATTTTTTAAATTTTATAAAACCACCTATTACTTTTTTTAATTTGAGATTTAAAAAGAAAATTTCTTAAAATTTCATTTTATTTAAAAATTAAAAAAAAATTAGGTACTTGATGATTATTGACAATACTTGACTACACGATTGTCTGTTCATGTTTTCCTATATAGATAGAATTTTGAAATAATTTTGTGGAGTGTTGTTGAGTGTCTAGCTTTTCCAGAATTCAAAAATTATAGTAAAAAATCTATAGATTTAATTCATTTCTATTAAATCCTGGAATAGTTAACAGCATTTTTCTTGGGGTTTTCTGTTTTATCTTAAAATCTATTGATATTCCAAATAAACAGAAAAAACTCAAGAAAATCTAACTGAGTTTTTTTTTTAAAAATTTCAGAAATTAAACAAAAATTTATTAAATTCTCAGTTTATTTCTTGTAATAAAAAAAAGGGGCTAACAGCTGTGCTGTTGGGTAATGTCAAAAACCATCAAGTACCTCGTTTTTTTTTATTTTTTGAAATAAATAGAAATTTTAAGAAATTTTCTTTTTATTTCTCAAATTAAAAAAATCTAAACGAAAATCAATTGATATTCCAAATAAATAGAAAACTCAAAAAAAACTAACGAAAATCTATTGATTTTCCAATTAAACAAAAAACTCAACAAAACCTAACCGTATTTTTCCAAAATTTAAAAAAAATCAGGAAAATCAAAGATTATCCTCAATTCTTTTGAATTCTGAAAAAGTAAAAGAAATTTCAAACTTTGATATTTATTTAATTGTTTAAATGTATAATTTTCTAATTCATATTCTAATTATTTTAAATTTTGAGATTTCCTACAAATATTTTCTACTTCTTGTTTTTGGAAAGTTTTAATTGATTAATTCGATATTTATCTAATTCAATTTCTAATTCTTTTAGGTTATTTGATTACCAGTTAATGTTGTCAAATTCTTTTTCTCTGAAGAAGTAAGATTAATTGGTTTATCTAAACCTGGTATTTTTCATTTTGGATTAATTTAAATCTTCTATTATAAATTGAAATTCTTACATAATAATTTTTGTTTCTGTTTTATAGATACGTCTTTTTGAATGATGGTTGATAAATAACGATTCTGTAATTTTTTTATTAATCCAGATATCGATGTTTCTGAAATCATCTTCTGAAATCCTATTTAAGTGAAGTTAAAAATTTCCATTCCATATAATATTTGATTATGTTAAACTGCCTTAAAGAATTGAATTTTTAATCTATTAGAAAACATCCTTTATTTGAAAATATGAAGAACTTTTTGAAAATTATAATTGAATTTTTCCAAAGATCAATTTTAGATGTGTTTTTTTATCGAACCCAATCCCAAGATATAAAAATTCTTTTGGTATTGGGGTTTTTTTTTTTGTTGTTTCATCATTTTGATTCATACCAAAATCTATTTATTATTTTTTATATTTTTTTAAAAATTAATAGTTTAGTTCAAAAATTTCCTTTATATAAGAACCAAACTCTCTAAATTATAACTCAGAATTCATGAGAAAGATGATTTTCGAAATTACATTTGTTCAAAATAATATTCAATCATTCAAAAAACAATAATAAAAAAATTCTATTTCACAAACTCTAGAAAATCTCTTTAAACCCGATTTTTTTTTAAGAAGTCGATCTACTAGGTTATCAAACAATTAAACAAGTGTTTTAGATACTCTAATATAATGAACTGTCTGTGTGTTCATTATTGAGTTTATAAAACAATTTGTTAGTTATAAAAAGGTTTTGATTTTATATTATCCTAATATTAACAATTTATAATGATACCTAGATTTATTTTCATCTTCAGTCTTTTTTTCAATACGATACTCAATTTAATTGAATATTTTTGAGATAAATTAACAATTCTCAAAATTGTTTTGTGTTTATGTGTGAAACATACTAATTTCATAAAAAAATACAAAAAACAAAAATAAACTACTTTTTTTATAATAACAATATAGGAAATTTAATCTGTGGATAAAAGATCACAATAACTTAAATTAATATAAACACTTGAAATTTGAGTTGTGTGGATCCAGAATTCAGAATGTAAAATATGTTCCTTTTGATATGAAATAATTTGGTAAAAAAATTGAAAAAAAATTTTGATCTTTTTTTAAAAAATTAACAAATCATTTTATGTGAAATAAATTTTTTGCAAATTAAAAAAAAATGAAATTACTTTGCTGGAAAGAGAGTTTAACAGCTCTTCTATTATTGTTTGTATATAAAAAAAGAATAGCATTGGGAGGTATCGATCCGTCCGACCTTCAGGTTATGAGCCTGACACGCTTCCTCTGCGCCACAATGCTAAACACATTTTTGTTAATCAAACTAATATCATATTTTTAATATAATATTTTTCACAAGATTTCAAAAAATCTATCTCTTAAAGGACTTATCTTTATTATTTTTTTAATAAACCAAGTTCTAAATAAGGATTCCTAAATATAAGAAATAAAACTAATACTGAAAATAAACTGATTTTTACAAAATTAGGTGATTAGAAAAAATTTTTTACAATTCTGTTGAATTTCAATAAAAAAATTTCAATATCCACTCTATTTCAGTCAAAGTGAACCAACGTATATTTCAAATATCAATTATTTTATATAATTGACCATTTCAGGAACAAATAAGAAATATGTACAGAATAATACACCTCCAAGAATTGTTGATATATGTCTGAAAGAAAACCAATTAATCAATAGATTTTCTTTAAAAATTGAAAAACTCAAATTCTTAATGTCCTATTGAGAAAAATAGCAATATTCGTTTTGAACTTATACTGTTATTTGAATAATAAATAAGAAATATTTTTCACTTCGTTTTACATACTTTTCTATTACAAAGCAAGTCCCCAATGAAGTGTGTTGGTATTTGTGGTCTCTATTTGAAAAAGGAAATGAAAATGAAGTGAAAATTTTTCACATTTATTCAACAAATATCAAGATTAAAGATCTAATAGAATTGCCATAGAAATCAATATGATTTCTCAACAATCATTTTCATGGTTTCAATAACCTTAGAATAACATGTTTTTACCAAGTGATTATTGATCTTGCAATAAAACAATTTTATGTAAATGAATGAGGGGTTAAAAAAAAATCGTAAAATATATACAAAAATGTGAAAAAAAAGTTTCAATTTTGAAAATTTCCAAAATAAAATTTTTATCTAATATCTATACAAACCCTTTAAACACATGTATTTCACCCATTACAACTGGGCCCCTGCGACTGAAAAATAGTTTATATTTGTCTTTCAATTGCGAGAAATTTTATTTCTTTATTTTATCAATCATATATACAAACTCACAATCAAACAAATTTAAAATGAGTTTAATCAATGCAATTAAAACAAAAAACCAAATACTTTCACCATGTAATCATTATTTACCAATCAATTTCCAATACTGTTATTTTCCAATTAATAAATTAAAATTTTTCTTTCAAGTTCTAAATTGTATATTCATTTTTGCTGTTACAATCAAATTCACAGAGTAAAAATTTTATCTTAGAGTTAACTAAGGAAGTTTAATTAAATGTATAAAAATATCATTTCTAAAAGATTAGTTCAATCTTTGTATTTTTCTTTTAACTTGATAAAAAAATATTTTGGAATGTGAACTAAAAATTTTCATTTTTTAATAGGAAAATAATAGTAATAGTGGGATTTAATTTTCACTTCTTTTTCCTCTTTTCTTTCACAAACAAATTTCAATTAAATAGATTGAAATTTAACAGAACTGTAATTTGTTTCATTCGGTATTTTCTTAGCTGTAATATTTTGTTTTACTATCTGTGAAATAAAAATCCAAACTGAAAAATTCAGAAGAATTGATAAACAAAAAATAAGATGAAAATATATCAGTATATATTTTTGACATCTACTCAGAGTTTTGGGTTATAAGGGTTTCTTTGGATCAATACACACAAAAAAAAGAATGAGAAAGTAAAGGTTTTATTCAATTTCCTAAATTTTTGGTGTTCTCACGACAAGACGATTACAAAATACTGTTAAAATCAAGCTAAAAAACAGAAAATTTTACCCCAAATGTTCAATAAGGATAGGTTATATTATAATCTCTATATTTTCAATGAAACCAACTGACACTGTCAAGATCTTTTGGTTTTAGGTCATCCAATTTGATTCAAGAAAATATATTTTTACAAACTTTAAAAAAACGTTTCTTTTCTTAATTACAATCTGACAGTAATTTAAAGAAAGTTTTCAGCCAACTCCCTAAACAAACCGCACCTGATCTTTCATCAAAAGAAAATGAAATCCACCTCTGAAAAACTAAAAAAAAACAAATTTTCAAAAATCATTTTTTCATTTTCATAACCCAAACCAACAATCAATTTCATCAAGATTTTTTTCTCCTTTTCAATCACAGGCTTGAACATTTAGTTTCTTACATCAACAGAATTTGAAATTGACAATTAAACAACCTGGATTGTTTCTCAATCAACAATTATCTCGAAATACAACAAACAAAAACCAAATCCAAAAAAAAAAAAACGAAACTTCAAATCTAAAAAAGAAAAAAAGAATTCACAAAACAAAAGCCAATGCAATTTGTATTAAAAGATTTTATTAACAACAAAGATTTAGCAGACATTGAATTTCGAGTGGGAACAAAGGAAACACTTTTCTATGGGCACAAATTCCTGATTGGGTTAGTTTCAGATTTTTGGTATAAAAAGCTTTATAAGGAAGGGTGGCAAACAGAAACACCGAAAGGAAGGGTAATTGTCAAATTACCAAAACTAGATCCGATCTTATTTGGGTACTTTTTAGAGTATGTTTACACGAGAAAGGTGTCAATTAAAAACAGTCTTGTCTTTGATCTCTGGAAAGTTGCTGATCGGTATGGTGTCGCGCAATTAAAAAAGCAGTGTTCTGATAAATTTATTGAGACGTTAGACTTGACGAATTGCTTTCATTTCTATGAATACGGGATCAGTAGTGGCATCAAGGAATGGGTGGTTGCCTCGCGGAAGTTTATCTCGTTGAACATTGAACTCATATTAAGCAAGCCGAATTGCTTTGAGGGGCTCCAAGAAGACACGATCAAAGACATTTTAACGCTTGAAAATTTGCTGTCACCTGAAATTCAGATCTTTTGGGCCTTATATAACTGGGCACTCAAACGGATGCAAAAAATGGGATCGACAACGTCGTTGTCGTCGAAAAATCAAAATAAAAAAAAAGTTACAATCAAAACCTTGATCAAGGGATTCATTCCATACATTCGATTAAACTTGATGTCGTTTCAAGACCTCATCGAAATTCATAAGACGGGGATTTATGACGTTGAAACGCTGTTTGATACAACAATAGATCTCGCCATTAAAAATAATATCAAATTGAACCAATATACGAGAGCAGGGCCACAATTGTCGAATATGAAAATTTTATTTCTCGGGAATTGCAGGAGGGGGCAAGCTAGAATTGATCACATCATCGAGTCCATTTCCAGTGGTGGGCTAGACAATGTGAAATTTCTAAACATAAGCGAAACGACGCCAATCTTCAAAACGATGAACGAATATGATGCAATTGTTGTTCGTTCCAGAAATGGCGAAAGTTTAATTGAGCCAACAAGCCTTGGAGATAACCTTGCTAGATTTGTTGAAACTGGCAAGGGGGTTGTTGTCATGGCCATCAATAGTTTAATCAACACGGATTCTTATAGGATACAAGGAAGGTTGGTGGACGAGGGGTTTGTTCCTCTTCAGGTCGCAGAAAGGATTCAGCAGGAACAAAAGGAATTGGGCGAAATCCACTCCCCCAACCACCCAATCATGAAAGGCGTTGAAACTTTTAAAACAAAGGACTACACTCACGTTATCGGAACCCACGAGATAAATGGTGGGAATCTAATTGCATCCTGGAATAACGGGTATCCACTCATCACAGAAAAAACAAAGCAAGGCGGGAAATATGGCTCAGTCGTTTGTCTAAATTTCCATCCTTGCTCAACAAAAATTACAAACGATTGCGGTAAAGCTTGGTTAATGCAAACCGACGGCGCAAAGATAATTTCAAATTCCGTTGAATACGTTCTTCGTGAATATATGAAAAAAATTGATTTATAATTGTTAATGTTATTCTTGATATAAGATGTTATTATGTAAAATGAAAAAAAAAAAATATAATAATTTTTCAAACGTCATGTTAAAAAAAAAAACCAAAACAAAAAAGTTTTAAAAAAATGTTCAATGCAATGTTCTATTTCTTCTTTCGGCCAGTCTTTGAGCAACTTTTTAAAATACTTTTTGCTGATACAGTCTGTTAAAATGGTTCGAATTTAGTATCCTCTATGAATTAATTATTTTTTTATTTATTCAGGTAAATAAGAAGAATTAAAAACTGCTCAACTGTAAAACAATAAATAATTAATTAATTTTTATTTATTTATTTATATTTATTATTATTCTTATATATTTATTTTAACAAGATGAAAACAAGATGATTAAATATTTGTAAATCTTGTAACTTTTTTGAAAAAATTATATTTTTTGAATAAGTGAAAACATTTAATTTTTAATTTTTTTCAAATTTTATAAAGTTCAAAATATTTCTAAAGTAACTAAAGAGGTTGAACCCATTATAGAACCAATTTAAAGTGAAATATATGATAGTTTATTAAAAATGATACTCATTCTCTTATGTTTCTAACCCTAAAAGAATATCTGAAATGATTACAAATACAAATTTTATATTTTTACTGATATTTAGAATTACAATGTTAAAAAACCCAGATTGGAAGTTTACTTGAGGATCTTGTTTTTTATTTTTTTTTATTTTTATTTTTTTTTTTTAAAGGGAGGAAATCCATTTCATCTTACAAATTGTTTGGGTTTTTTTAATTTATGAGATAAACAGATTTTATTTGTAATTTTCAGTTTAATTCTTGGATTAAAAAAAAAAAAAAAAACCTAAGGTCTATCCTAATTTCTTAAATTTTTGAATAGAAATTTCAATAAAGAGTCAGAAATTCCTTTATCATGAATGAAGTGCAAAATAAATAATTATTCTTTAATTTGAAAAACATCCAGAATATTGTTCTATAATTGTTTATTATTATTTTTTAAATCTGGAATTAATTCCTTACACCCAAATTTTTTTATTTTCTTCATTGAATGGGGAGTCCAAAGAAAATTATTGACATCTCCAATTATTTCTAGATTAAAATGATTTTTATATATGTTGAAAAATTTTGTTTTTAAATTATTTTTATCCTAAAAATTTGGAAATATCTATATTCATAATTTGTGAAATTTCTGATTTTAAAATGGAAGCTAAGTCTTCCAATTTCAATATTTTTTGTTGTTTAGTTTTTTTAAAAAAAAGTTAAGAAATAAAAAAACGGCACTTTCCAGCACTTGGCGTAAATTTTTCTTGATATTATTATTATATCTAATATTTTTTAAATATTCTCGGATTTTCCACCCAGAACTATTTAATATAAAGAATTTTGTCTAAAATTATTAATATTTACATTTAATAATTTTAAATTTTCTATTTCCCAATTAATATTTCATCTTTTTTTTTTTTGGAAAATTTTCATTCGTCTGAAAATTGTTCCAACGGCTGAAGTTCTAATTTTTATTTTGAGTTTGTATCTTCTTTTTTAGATTTGGATACTTGCTGGTCCATTTTTTCTTCAATTTTATTATTTATTCTTGAGAATTTTAATTGAATCTTAAAAATTTTGTTACTTTTTTTATTTATTAAACATCAGTTGAGTTAAAATATTTTTTTTTCAAATTAAAAAAATCTAATTCATAAAATACAGTCAGTTTCACTTTTCAGACACAAACTTTCAACGAAATTTAAGCACAAAAAATTTCTGAAATTAAAGTACAAAATTTGGATTTTTTTTATAACAAATTATTTTTACTAGAATTTGAA
Source organism: Anaeramoeba flamelloides (assembly GCA_027625915.1). Classification (NCBI taxonomy): domain Eukaryota; family Anaeramoebidae; genus Anaeramoeba; species Anaeramoeba flamelloides. Next base: position 513,367 of record JANTQA010000044.1, read on the forward strand.
TTTTATACTTTAATTTGAGATTTTTCTGGTGCCTGAAGGATTATTCGAATTTTATTCCCATTGGCTATTAATTTTATACCCACAACACGAATTATGAACTCAAAAGTATGTTGAGTTAATAGATCTTGTTAAAATGTAAAATTTAGGTTGTTTTTGAGGAAGGCAAAAAAAAATTACTTTCCAAATCCAAAATTTTTCACTCAAAATTTTCGACTTCCAAAATGATATTGGGAAAATGTCACTCCACTTTATATTGAAGTATGTTAGAGTTGATGGTGAGTGTAGCCACTCATTTGAAAAGAAAGTGGAGTAACATTTTCACAATAACAAATAAAATAGCTTTTAATTTTTGACTTGCTTTGTTGGGATTTTTCGAAAAGTTTTTGGATCAATAAATGATTTTAGTCAAAATCTTTAATTGATAAAAATTTCCAATATTTTGACTTTCCCTCAATTAAATCTAACTTAAAGGTCTTAATCTATTTACTGCTTTGTATTTCAATGCTCACTGAGCATAAAATTCAGATAATCCTTAAATTTCGTTGAAATTCAGTGCCTGAAAAGTGAAACTGACTATAATTGACAATATATATAAATTTGAATATTTGTAATTTTGCTCCATTGGCTCATTTTATGTTCTTTAGAAATAATTTTGATTATTTTAAAACTATCTTAAACTTTTTCGACTTTGTTTTGTAAATGATGTTCTTTTTCTAACCAGATTCTTAAATATTGAATTTCTTATGAATTTTTTGATACTTTAATGTTTAATCTGTATTTGGATTCATTCAAAATTTTTGAATAATTTTATAAATAACTATTAATCATTTTTTATCAATTTCTGAGATTGGCCCTTCCATTATCAAAATCAAATCATCTGTAAACATTTGGGCATGTTTTATTAGATTTTTAATTTTTTCAATTAAAAAATGGCTAACAAATTCAAATAATAAAGGTGATATAATTCTCATCGATAAACCCCGATCCCAACTTTTCTATAATAATTTTTTAGCTATATTTAGAATTTTTTCATTTCTAATGTATCTATCAAGCGTTTATTTAGATAGAATGTGAATAATAACATCAAAAAAAAAAAGTTTAAATCAATTGTAACTACAAAAGATTCTCTATATTTATAATCATTTTTAAGGTTCTTCAATACAATAATTGAATTTAAAACATTCAATCTGTTTATTGATCAGACAGATAAACAAAATTTCAAAAAAAAATTGTTTGTAAAATAAAAAAAAATAACTGAATTAATGATATGCTGAAATTATTGATATTTTCAGTTTTATTTAATTTTTCGTGTCACCAAACAGGTTTAATTAACAAGAATAATCCTTTCAGTTAAAATATGACTATAAACCGTATAATAAATACTATAATATTTAAAATATTTTATCATTTTAAATAGTGAAAACTCAAAGTTGATTAAAATTGTAAATACATCGTTATATTTGTTCTTTTAAACCTTTTTCAAATACTTTTTAAAATTTTGATGTTTTATACTTTTTTAAAATCGATATAATGAAAAAACAAATTTTCTTATATAATTTGATGAAAATATTAGTATTTTTTATAACTTTTATAAAGTTTTCTATTTTTAAAAAGTGAAGATATATTTTTAAAAGTTTTATCCAATATTTTATTTTAATAAAAAGTGTTCCATAAGGTGTTAAATGTAAGGTAGATCTTTTAATAGGAAGAAAAGTACCTTCTTTGTAAAATAAAATGTTGTACATTGATTAAAACAGAAAACTTTGAAAATGTTTTAATTCAGACAATCACAAAAAATATAATAACTGTTTTAAAATAGCTGTACTTAAAAGTGATTTAATATTAATTTTTGAAAAATATAATAAAATAGGATTTTTTAAAATAGATTTAAATACTTGAAAATTATCAAATCTTCATCATATTTCCTTATATTTTTTATTTTTTCAGATTCATTTTTTTTTAACTCTTTGAAAGTGTAAATACTCTAATTTAATTTTGAAATTTTTCAAGAAAAGGGGGGGTAGACATTTGCCAATACGAAGACTGTTTGGAAGTTTTAACTTTTTTTTTTTTTTACGCTCAACCTTCCTAAAATAAACTTTTTTTCTGTCAAAAGGATTCAAAATTTTTTTCAAGTCTCAAATATTATTTATAATTGAACTTTGAAGAGCAAATAAGAAATATGTAGAATAATTCACATAATAGAATAATTGATATCCGTCAGAAATAAAACAAACAAATCAATAAATTTTCTTAAAAAATTGAAAACTAAAATTATAAAGAGCATATTTGAGAAAAACAAATATATTCATTTTGATCTTGAATTGAAGATCCAAATAAAATACCAATATTAATAATAATGGTTACTCTATAGTCATTTTCATTGTTTCAATAACATGTAAATAACAATAATTTACTAAAGAAATATTAGTATTGCCATAAAAAAAAATATAACAAATGAATTATGTTTCCAAAAAAGATTGGATAAAAAAAAACAACAAATATGATAAAATAATTTCAATTGTATATTTTCCAAAATTTATTATTTTTTCTAATACGTATTCAACAACTTTATACATATGTAATTTATCTCAATACAAATTGACCCCATTGAGTGGGAAATAGTTTAAGGGGGGTAATATTTTATAAAAATAAAATAAAATCTTGTCAAGATCATAAATTTTTTATTTATAATTTGGGGTTTTCGACTTATGAAATACATGAGTTAACCTCCATTCAAACAATTTATTAATTTAATACTATTTTTTGAAATCACAAATTTGCATTTTTCCATTATAAAACCAAAAATATTGGCCAATTATTTTTTAAAAAATTTAGTTACTCCTTAAAAATGATAAAACAAATTTAATGTTTTATGTATGAAAGTCTTGATTTTGAAAAAATAAATTTTTTTATCTTGGGATTTGGTTAGAAAAAAACACACATCTTGAATATAATTTCAAAAAAGTGGAAAAGTCCTTGGAAACACTTAATCGATTGTTTCAACAAAATAAACTCAACAATGGAGTCAAAATAACTTCTTTCAAAGCTCTCATTTTTAAGTCAACTTTATTATGGTCTTGAAATATTTGACTTGAAACAAAATGATTTTGAAAGAATTGATAGATTTATCAATAAATCAGTCACAAATTTCTTACAAATTAATATCCATTCACCTCGATTAATTTATAAAACTGAAGCAAAAATTGATCTCGCTAGATTAAAAATATACCGAAGAAAATATAAATTGATAGAAAAATTAGATTTCTTAAATTTAAAAAAAATTAAAAACAATACTAAATTTTCGAAAATTGGAAAATGAAAATATTAATTGGCACACTAAGGGATTAAAATTATTAGATTTAGAATTAAAAAGTTTTTCGATTAACCGAATTGGAAAATTCACCTAGTTGGAAAGTTCAACAATATCTAAAAATTATAAAACAACAAAATTGCAATTTCAAACAACAAAAATATTTAAACTGGAAAGCTTCAAAAACAATTCTAAAATTTCGAAATTTTACTAATTGTTTAAATAGGTACTCTTATGTAACAAGTAAAAATAAAAATAAAAATTGTGATTTATGTAAAGAAAAGTTAAATATTGATATCATTGAAGATTTCGATCATTTTTTATGGGACTGTCCGGCCTATAAAATAAATCGAAAAATCTGGATATCTGAATTTTTTGAAAAAATAAAAAATTAATAATATCAGAGATATTATTAATAAAAGAGAATTCATCATATATATTATCATTAGTAAGTGATAATAAAATTTGTGATTCTTTAACAAAATTTCTAAAAAAAAGTTTAGAAATTAGGGCACACAGGAGAAAAGCAATTTTCTCTCTTCAAAAATAAAAAAAAAAAAAAAAAAAAAAAATAAATTTTTTTATGTTGTTATCATTTTCCATTAATTCAATTTCAATTCAAATCTAATCAATAAAACTAAATGGGGTATAGATGATTTAAAAAAAATCAATATCTGATCAAAGATTAATAAAATTTTATGAATCAAAATTAGATTTATTAAGCAAAAAATTTTTCTTTAATGTTTTGAAAAGGTTGTTTTCTGATTTTCAAAAAATGAAAAAAAAAATACAAAAAAAAAAATTAATTTTTTAACAAATTTTTTAACAAATTGTTTGATCTTATTCACACGAATACTTATAACAATTTAAATCATTTTTCTCAGAAAAAAAATGGAATTTTGAATTTTGAGGATAAAATTACTTAATTCGCAAAATATCTTTCGAAAAATTTATTTTGAATAATCAAATAAAATCTTATAACAAAAACATAATTTCAGTTTAAAATTTTATTATTGGCTTTAAAATTTGAATTTTTATAACTATTTTTCTTTCAAAAATGTAATTATTTTTTAATCTGTTGAATAAATCAATTTTTTGTTCAACCAAAAGAATTATCTCTAAAAAGGAAAAATAATAAATGAATATTCCTGGCAACAAAGATTGGATGTGTGTAATAATGATAGAAACGTGATTAATGATTTAGAAAAAAATTATAATGTAAGAAATAAAATTAATTTAAGAGTTTTATTTTTCAGAAAAAATGGAAAAAAAAAAGTTGATCTAAACTAAAAAAATTTCTTTTTTGGCTTTCTTGGTTGATCTTCTATTTTTTGAAACTTTGCATATCCACAAAATATCAAAGTAGATATAATCATCAATAGAATATTTTAAATTTTCTATTGTTATCACAAAAGATTGTAAACTTGGTTCCAATAAATAAAAGTAAGTAGATTACCTAATAATCACATAAAAATGTTAGTTCTTTCCGTAAAAAAGTAAAAACATAACCAATTTATATTGAGTGTTTTTAATTCTAATAAAGATGGTTGGAATTGTTTTGTGGATTTTTTCTAAATTAATTCATTTCCTTTTTCAATGTATTTTTGTAAAAACTCTTTTTATGTGTTTCAAAGAAAAGAGAACCGGATAATGTAAAATAAAGCTTTATATAAATTATAGGTACTATAAAAGTTGTAATTTTTAGATTTATTTTGACTGAAAGAGATGAAAGAAACAATTCTTTTGATTAAAAAAAATCAAATTATTTGGGTTTGATCTTTAATTACCTCAATTGAGAATTGAAATGCAGTTTTAGTTATAATAACACAATCAACCCCATGAAATTGTTTATCAAACAAAAATTCAAAAGTATTTTTTATCAATAAATAAGAATTTAAGGGATGAATTTTAAGGTGAAAACGGCTTTATGAGGGATAAAAAAAACCATTGAAAGAGTTTTGTGATCTCAATAATATTTACACACTTTGAATTTCTTTTAGTAAAAATGGGAAATTTTCACAATTTCACAATTTTCAACAATTTTTACTCGTAAAGATCTTGCCAAAATCTTGATTTTACTATTTTAGAATTCCCATTTTAAATCTATAAACTCATGGAAATGTCCTTTGGCTGTAACAAATATTTTTTAGATTGGCACTTACAAGTTTGAAATGATCTCAAATTTGAAATTAAACTTGTAAATCACAAAAAGCCCTTTTTGAGCAATTATTTTTTTTGTAATTTTCAATTTTGATTTTCCTTTAAAAAGATTGAAAAAAAGTATGTATGAAAAGGTAAAGATGACAAAAAATGTGTTTTTTTTTCTTAAATTTCTTCAGATTGAAAATTCTTTTTTAACAGTGAAAGTGAAATAACACAATAACTCAACATTCCCAATGATGAAAACGTAGTCCTTAAGGAGAATCAACAACATAAAAAAATATATTGGTTAAAATCAATAAAAAAGAAAAAGTTTTTTTCCATTGTCTTCTCGAATTAGTTAAACTGAGTTTAAATATTTAATAAGATACTAAAATTAAGTTGAATTGTTGTTTGCTTATTGATTTGAAAATCTTTTGATCTTACAGTTCCCTTAAAATCGTTAAAAATAAAAATTTTTTTTCATTTTTTTTATTTGGTTGCTAATTTCTTATCTTAATTTGAAATGACTTTACTTTTTGATGACATCTTTAATATAAAAAACTTTGAAGAAAAAGTTTTCGACAAAGGTTTGTTCAATTTTGCACAACAAATTTCTTCAACAAAAAAGAAATTTCGATGTACTAAATCTTTTATTTCTTTTTACAACACAAAACAAAACAAAACAAAACAAAAAAAAAAATTAAATTAAAAAGTTACACGTATTAATTTTACAAGTGAAAATTATGATATTGAAATTGCATTAGATGTTAACACAGCAATTTATCCAATTCTCCTTGAAGACAAATTTACAATTGCGCTTTCTAAAACACTCTCTTTTGATGGGAAAAAAGATGAAGGAGTAAGAATAAACAACAAACAATACCACCTTCCTTTTTCTGCTTATTTTTGCTTTTTTTTTTTATTTTTTTTATTTTTGTTTTTCTACCTTACTCCACTTAAACCAACCTTAGGTTTTTGATCAAAGTCGTACCGCATCCTTAGCAGACAATTTTGAATACGTTATGCATGGTAAAGTTTATAAATATCAAGAGGATCCTAAAATGACTTCCAAAGTTTCAATTTATGTTTCGTTTGGTGGACTATTAATGGAATTATGTGGTGACACAAGAAATTTACAAGAAATTGAGCTTGACATGAGTATATATTTATTAATGAGAAAGGTTTAAATTTTTTTTATTATTGTTTTGCTTTTCTTTTTGTCATTCAAGATAGAATAAGAAGAAAACAAATATTTATTTGTATTGAATTTTAAATACCCTTATACAATTTAATCAAGCAAAGCCCATACAAAATGAATTTTCAATAAAATTGATAATCTTATAATTGAAATTACCCTTTCTTTGTTGTAATTAATATTATTTTTTTCTTTTTATTTTTTTGAATTTTAAAAAAAGTTTTGTTATAAGGCGCGAAAAATATTTCTGAAAAAAAATAAAATTAACCTTGTAGATATTGCAACAGTGTTCTCAAATTGTTATTAAACACTTTTGAGCTCTATCATACATTTTGCTGATAAATTAAGAATATTATTGCACTTTTTTTTTTTTTTTCTTCTTCCATAAACAGAAATAATTCAGAAATCTATAAACTTTGAAGAAATCACAGAAACTGGAATTGTTTTAAATAAATTGTTCATAATTATAATAAACCTTTATTTGTAAGATCTATTTTTATTGTCTTTTGAAACTACATAACAATATTGAATATTTGTGATCATAAAAATTGCTTTTGAAATATAAGTTCCAAGAATAATTAGTGGGGTTTGTATAAAATGTAATATTTTGAGATGGAGTTTTTTCAAATTAATTCTTTTGTTTTATAATTGCCACTAAATTTTAAGTTTTCTAAATTAAGTTAAAAGAATGTTTCCCTTTTCATTATATAGCACTATGACAATCTATCTGAAAAGATTATCAAAATATAAAACTAATGCAAAACAATTGACAGAGTGAATTTGATTTACTGTCTTATCTTAGAAGATTCATCGATAAGAGAAACTGGCTAAATATAATAATATTTTATTGATAATATTATTAAGTTTAGGATTTTTAACAGGAATGGTATTAACAAATTAAGTAAACTCTAATTCAATATTTTCAAAAAAACAAAATCCAATTTTTGAAAAAAAAAATCTTAATTAATCGATTTCGGAAGAAATTTCAAATTAGAACCAAAAAAATAAAATATTTAAAAATTATTTATAAATTACAAAACCCACAAAATATAAATAATTATCAATCAAAATAAATAAATCAATTGTTAACAATTTTTGGAGAGGCAAACAAAAAAATCTATTTGTAAATTTGTTTAAATGCTAATTTGGATTAATGATCGATCAAATGTTAGATAAAAGTGAATAATTTTAGTTAAGTTTTTCTATTTAAAAGAACCCAACTTGTGCATTCAATAATTGGAAAAAAAATTTCCGATGGAAAGAAACAAGTTAAATAACTGGAAATAATGAAACAAAAAGAATATACTAATAAATGAAAAAATAGTATTCATATTTTTCGAAAATGATAATTATTTTCTGTTTGATGAAAATGAAGTATTGTTGTAATTCAATGAATAGTACCAAAAAAAATAAATTTTAGTTTACTGTTAGAAATTTACAACAAAATCAAAGTATATTAAAAACAAAAAATTATTTTTTTTGTTTTTTTTATTTTACATGGATTTTCTACAAAAACTTACAAAATCATTAGATTTTTTTTGAATTTTAGAAATTAAAAACAATTTAGAAATTTTATTGTCTTTCTGAAATTGAAAATATCACCATTTGGATTTCTTGAGTTTTCTGTTCATTTGTAAAATCAATAGATTTTATAAATAAAAAAAATAACCACAAGAAAAGTGCTGCTAGTTTTTCCAGGGTTTAAAAGAATTGACAAAAATAAATAAATTTTCTCTATTCTTTTGAATTCTGGAATAGTGCCGTTGTTTTTTTTTTAATTTGAGAAATAAAAAGAAAATTTTTGAAATTTTCTTTTTATAACTTAAATTAAAAAAAAGCTAGGCACTCTACGGCACTTGACGGTACTTGAAGACACTTTACAGTGGTTGATATTATTATTATATCAATATTTTTTAAATATTCTTGCCCTTTCCACCCAGAACTATTTAATATAAAGAATTTTTATCTAAAAGTATTATGATTTAAGGTTAAAAAATTTTTTATTTTCTATTTCCCAATTTTTAATTTTATCATTTTTTTTTTTTTTGCAAATTCAAATTCATGAAAAATGTGTTTAAACGGAAGAATAACTAATTTCATATGAGTTTTAATATTCCTATATATATTGTGATTTTGAATTTAACAATTTTTTCTTTATATAAGTTAACTTATTCTTGTGAGAATATGGATTAATTTTTAAAAAATTTGTTACTTTTTTTATTTATCCAGACATTAACCAAGTTAAATTCTTTTTGGATTAGATTAAAAATCACCAAAATATCAAATAATTGGTTAAGACATATTAATTTAAAAATTTGTACTTTTAGACCTTAATTTATATTTTTTTTTGTTTAAAAATCATCTTTTCTTTATTGAAAATGATCATTTACTTTTTTGATAATTTTTAGTCAATTTTTTTTCTTTTTCTAAAATATTCCAAAATAAATAATTTCAGATATTTTGAGAAAAGATCAAAAAGGGATTTTATACTTTTATATTTTTTCGCCGTTTTATATTTGAATTCATGAATATTCTTCTACTTTGAGTTTTCTCTTCTTTTTTTTTGTCACTCAAACACAAATTTGGGACATTAACCTCAATTTATTATCTTATGTTTGATATAGTAACTGCAAAAATATAATCTATTAAAAGAAGACGTTGTTATTGATGATTCAATTTAAACTGTACTAATGAAAAAATAATTTTGAAAAGGGTAAATATACATATTTTAAATTTATCCTTGTCAAAATTAAAAATCGAATTCCGAATAATTTCCTATGCCCTTAGCTTTTATTTTATGAATTCTTTTTAATTATGATGATAACTATTCTATTAATATCAATCCCCAAATAGGACAAAATATTTAATTTTGAAAATTTATGTAAAAAAATCTAATGAATATATAAATTAATTTTATTGAAAACTATAATGAATTGTATATATACATATATTATTATTGTATCGGAAATGAAGAAAAATATTTTTTTTAATATTAATATATAAATGATGATAAATATAATTTTTAAAAATTAAATAAATATTATAAAATAAAAAAAAAGGAAAGAAAGAAAGAAAGAAAGAAAGAAGGCGTCTATCTGTCGTATCCATAAACTTTTAATATTATTCCAACTTCGATTAATTGTAAAATATCATTTGAAATTTCGTGTTTATATTTCAAATAATATTTTTTCACTGCTTTTAGCCCTCTTCTTCTTATTAATTCAAAAATGGAAGATTTTAAAACTCTTCGCATCATAAAAATTTGTTCACAATTTTTAAAAAACACCTTTTCAGATTTCAAAAGGAAATTGGAAATTTGGAAAACTTTTAATATCGATCCTTCCTTTGAAAAAATTTTTAATAATTTTAAACAAATGTAAAATGATAATATACCAAATTTTCTGGAAGATTTGATTGCACAATAATAGCCATATATGGCGTCCTTTTTTTGATTTAGTCGTATGCAAAGATCGCCATACCGTTCCCAATCCACGGTTGTTCTATATATACGATCTTCGTTTATATATCTGTTATTTTCTTGTTCATATTTAATTTCTGTATAGATTTTCACTTCCTTATATAAAAAATTAAACAAATTATCAAACCACTTTTCATAGGAGAATTGGTCGACTAAAAATAATTTACAAAATGGAGCAGTCTTCCGTTCTTTAAAAAACATATTTTTTTTTCTATTATTTTTGTTTTTGTTGGAATTGTTCTCATTTTTTAATCTATTAATTCGATTTTTTACTTTTGGGGTTGTAATAACTAATGAGCCCGAAAATTCTTCCTCAAGTTGATCACTAAGTGCCTTTTCCCATTGTTCCTGTTGGCTGGTTTGTCCATTTTTTTGGGATTTTTGTTGGAAATCTTCAATCTCTGACCCGCTCATTTCGAACCATCTTTCTTCAAGTTCCCATTCATAAACTTGTTCGTTATTTGAATCTTGTTGAATATTTTCATCCTCGGAACAAGCTAAGTAACCTTTGTTAAATGGCTTTTTTCTTTTTCTTTTGATTATTTTTTTTTTTTTTGAATTATTATCATTATTTTTTTCATTAACATTATCATTCTTCTCCTTCTCCTTCTTCTTCTCCTTCTCCTTCTTCTTCTCCTTCTCCTTCTTCTTCTCCTTCTCCTTCTCCTTCTTATTCTCATCCCTATTATCATGATCCGTATTCATATTATTATTACTATTCTGATATAATTGATTATTAAATTTTGATTCAAAATTTTGATCAAGTTTGTAAGAAAATTCTTGATTATTAAAAATTGCCTTTTTAAATGATAGACCAATATTTTCAAACATTAAATCAAAATAATTTTCATCATTTATTTTGATATATTTTTCATTTTTATTAATATTGCTATTGTTGTTGTTATTATTATTATTATTATCATTATTCTTGTTGTTTTTGTTATCTGTTAAATCTTCATCTTTAATAAATATTTCATTTTCGGTAGATTTTGATAATTGATCAGATAAATTATTGTCATTAATAATTTTTTTTTGTAATAAATCCAATTTATTAATTTTATGTCCAAACCATTTGGGTTTATTTAATTTCTTTTTTTCTGTGGAGTCAAATTCTAAAAACTCAAAAACTTCACTTCTAACCTGAAGTAATGCCTTCCAACCAATAAGAGAATATAATTTACATAGAATTTTAAAAATTTTAAAGTTTGTTTTATCTTTAATAAATTCGCCTGGCAGGTTACCAAATATTGATGAATTAGTTTTTGTTTTTTTATAATTTTCTTCTGTTTGAGAATATGGAGAAGAAAACGAAACGTGTATTGGCTGGGTAATACGTAAGGGGTTGGGACACATTGAAGAAAGTGAAATAATTCTCTTTTGTTTTTTTTTTTGATTATTATTCTTGCTATTATTTCTTTTACCGCCATTGTCATTATTTAAGAAATTATTATCATCATTACGACTTGTATTTGGATTATTATTATTGTTGTTGTTGTTGTTGTTGTTGTTGCTATCATTATTATTAGTGTTACCTAATTGATTAGAGACATTTGTTGAATAATTTTTTTTAATCTCATCTAATTCATTTTCATTATTACAAGGTAAATTATTTAAAATTACAAGTACTCTATTGTAATTCTTATCTTTGAAATGGATTTTTGAAAGTAATAAAAAAGTTCGGATATCAAAAGGAAGTGCTTCTGATAACGAAGTCGCTATCTCAATACTTTCACCAATTTTCCCTACACTCAACATTGCTTTAACCCATTGTCTAAACAATGGTATAGATACTGTAATTGAATTTTTATATTTTTTAAATAATTTCTTTTCATTAATTTGATCAGCTTTTTCCTTTTCCTTTTTACTTTCTTTTTCTTTTTGTAAATTAATGGTTTGTTTTTTTTCTTTTTCATTTTCGATTTCAATTTCAATTTTTTTTTCATTTTCATTTTCATTTTCAATTCTTTGTTTTTCTTTTTCAATTTCATTTTCAATTCCTTTTTCAATTCCATTTTCTTTTTCATTTCCTTTTCCTTTTCCTTTTTCTTTTCCTTTTCCTTTTCCTTTTCCTTTTCCTGTATTAATTTTTTGATAGTTTTTTTTTTTTTGTTTTAAAATTTTAGTTTTTTTTTTTTTATTTTTTTGGTTTTGTTTTTGTTTTAATTGAAAATTCTCAATAATCCTATTCCTATTTAATAATTTTTGTTGATAATTATTACTTTTGCCATTTATTTTATTAATTGCTGCCCTGATAGCTGTTTCGCAAAGAGAAACTGCTTGGGCTGGTCTACCTGCCTTAATCCAAGATTTAGCTATTGGGACAGCGAATTCAGAGCTTTTTGTTAATAGTGGCCAAAAGAATTTCGCACACTGATCGTACCTGCGGTCTGAAAAAAAATATTTTGTGATCGCAAATGTCAACAAGTTGATCGCCTGAGAGGGTATTTCGTTATCGTTTCTTCTCCATAGCTTTGTGAGATTGTATTGCTTATAAACATGCCTAACTGCCCGCAGTACAGCTGATTCATCTCGGAGTAATCTTGTACGATGGTTGGTAACTAAATCATTCAGGACAACCAACGAGCGGAATTCTTTAAAGGCCGGTATCATACAGGAAGAACGTACAAAGGATGCAACATACAAGCACTCCCACGCCTTTTTCAATTGCTTTTCAGTTGTTATTTCAATCTCTCTCCCGTCCAAACCGAGCCAATACATCCGAAAATTGCCCGGTAATGAGAATTCCACTCTCAGATCCCTTCTGTTGAACGGATCATATGAACAAAACGTACCAGATATGATCCTCCAAGAGGTCCGATCTAAAAAGCCTTGCTTTTTTTCTTGTCGAGACAAGAGGGATCCAAAATATGCAGCAACAGCACTTACTCCCAATGAAAAATCTACACCACATGTGTGGTGATAAAACCCTTGCAAGGTTAACTCATTCTGCTTGGTAACATGCTCCTTAACTAGATGCACTAAATCCGGAACTTCAAATGTTCCTGATCGATGGTTTAGTTGTGTTTGGCGAGTAAGAATCGATTCACTTAAGGAGACTTCGACACATTCGTATAATTCAGAAATACTGTCAGCCATTGATTTTTGGTTGTTTTGTTTTTTGTTTTTTGTTCTTTATTCTTTGTTTTTTGTTTGAAAATAATGCCTTTGTTTTATTCTCTTTTTGAAGGTTTTTTTTTTTTACTTTCTTTTTTTTTTTGGAAAATAACTTATATTATTATTATTTTTTTTGTTGTTTTTTTTGTTGTTTTTCTGAAGGTTTTTTTTTGTTTTGTTTGTTTGGGTTGTACAATTACAAAAAAAATTTTTTTTTTATTTTATTTATTATTTTTTTTGTTTTAACTATTGTTTAGTTGAGGAATTGGTGATTTCTTTTTTTAAAAACACTTGGATTTAATTTGTTTACACCAAATTCTGATCAACAAACACTATCCGTCTCAAAGAAAAAAAAAAAAAGTAAATAAAAGAAAGAAAAAAGAAGAAAAATAAAAAAAAAAAGTTAAAAAATGGTAAGGCTTTACTTCAAATTCAAATCTAATTTGGATAATTGAAAATTAAATGACTACCTTTTTGATTTACACTTCAAAATTATTGGTTTGATGACACAAAAAACTATTTCATTTGTTATACATCAAATGTATCTCTTTTGCTGTGTTTGATATTTTCACAAAGAATCTTTAAAAAAATATTCCAAGATTAATTTTAGATAATTTCCAGAACTGCTATTTGCTTAGTATTTGGACATAATTGTGACTTCATTTTTCCTTGTTTTTCCCTTATACTAATAGAGCTTTTAAAGAAGTAGATTGTATTTGAACCAACTCCTAAGGTATTGAATATAAATGGAAAAAACTTGGTGATAAAAATAATTTTCCTCTTATTTCTCAAAACATGATTAGTATTTTTTTTATTTCACTTTCTGTAAATCATATTTTTGATCTTCTTTTGTGATTATGTTTGACTGACTAAATTGTGTTTTGAGTTCTTTTTTGTCATAATTAAAAAGATAAAATTCATTGGTAACAAAACAACTCATTTTTTTGCAAAATCATTATTAGTCCCTTCTCTATTCTTAAAGAATTCTTTACCTTTGTCTTTAATTTCTTTGTTTGTTTATGGAACAAACATTAAAAAAATGTTGTTATTTGTACGATCAACACTTTTTTGTCTGGGACAGCGAAACGAGTCTTTGGTTGCGTAAAAAGCACCACATTGTGGGCTATTTGATTGGAACTTCTCAACAACTTGAAGCACAACTTGACCATTGGACACTCCCACTCGTCTTGTCACAAGAAGAAGCTTTGTTGTGTTATTACCAAGATTTGTTAACCTTTTATAAGGTCAGTTCGCAACTATTCCCCCCAAATTATGAAACGAAGAACACCACAAATAAGAATGATTATCTGGCCAATTCCCAATTACTTACAAGAAAGGAATTGGTGTTTTACTTTTCTCCAATGTCAACCTCTGCATTTACTAAATTTGCAGTCTTTCAAGACGTCTGGAAAAAGGGTTACTATTTGACAAGCGGAAACAAATTTGGCGGAGATTTTCTTGTTTATCCTGGTGATCCAATTCACTTCCATGCAAGATTTATTTTAACTATTGTCAACATTAATCAGAAAATTACACCCTTACAATTAATTTCTTCAGCAAGGGTCGGTGTTGCAGCTAAAAAAAAAAATCTCTATGCTTCTTTTGATTTTGAGAAATTACCTAAAATTGCTGAAAAAAAAATCATCGGTAAACCTTTGTATTTGGGTTTCCATTGGTCGGATTTTCAAAAAAAACAAAGAAAAAAAAGAACAAGTGAAAAAAATGAAATGGAAATTGAAAATGAAAATGAAAAAGAAAAAGAAAAAGAAAAAGAAAATGAAAAAGAAAAAGAAATTGAAAAAGAAATAGAAATTGAAAAAAGAAAAAAAAAAGGAAAAGGAAATGAAAATGAAAATGAAAAAAAATTTGAAATTGAAGTAGAAAATGAAAAAGAAAAAAAACAAAACATTAATTTACATGTAGAAAAAGAAAGTAAAAAGGAAATGATAATTGAAGAAAAATAATTTCGGAATTAATTACGGTTCTTTCAAAAAAGTGTGTAATAAAATTTTGATAAAGTGTTATCCAAACTGCTTAAAACAAGCGAGTTAGATAGTTTGCAGTCCAACTTATTAAACTTTTCAAGTCACTTTTTTTAAACGCTGTAACAAAATTTATGTATTTTTATTTTGGATCAAAAAGAAATGTGTTTACAAAATAAGCTATTACTAAAATTTAAACGCAAATTTGTTCCTTGAAAAAGCATTTCCTTTTGACCACACTTTTTTTGGGTTTTACTTTTTATATAAATAAAAAAAATATTTTAAAATCGAAAATTCATAGCATCTAGATACTTTTTTAAGAGCAATTATTTCCAATCAATTAATGAATTTTTAATTTTCTTTTATTAAGCTTCAACAAAATGATACAGTGGGTTTGGATTAAAAATTTTAAACACACCAAATCGTTTAAATTCATAGAATTGTTTAAATTTGGAAATACATTTATTACAAATTTTATTTGCAAAAGACATTGATTTACGAAAACTTTTAAGGTACAAACTTTGAACGGAATTTAAGTTACAAAAAAAAAACCTAAATTAAAGTACAAGAATTTGGATTCTAGGAATATAAACTGATTAAAGCAAAATTCAAAAAAAAAAATTGATGAAAATTTGAAATTCTTATTGCCTTAAGGTTTACAATCCCTGAAATTAACAAGTCACTACACTCTGCGTAAGGTAATCTTTTTTCAAATTTCAGGGGTTGTAAACCTTAAATTTTGGTTGACAATTGTTCCTTAAAATTGGTACCGATAGCAGTAAAAAAGAATTTATATTTATTTATTACAACTTTTTTGGTATAAATTTTCAAAAATGAATATTTTTTCCTCTCAAAAGTTTGATTTTAAAAGAAAAACCCCATCAGAACCAAAAAGAATTCAGAGAATCATCCCTATGAAAATAACGTTGTGCAACCTTGATTATAATTTTACTTTGAATAAATTAAAAATCTGTAACTTTTCAATTTTGGAAACTGTCTATTTTATTATTAAAGTTTAAATTAAATCATCAATAACAATATCTTCCTTTTAAAATTCTATTTTTGAAGTTACTATTTAAAACCAAAGATACCAAATCCCAATTATTGTTCCAAAAGGGTTTAATTATAAAAAATGACAAGAAAAATGAAAGTAGAATTATTTTCATGAATTCAAAAATAAAACGACAATACAGATAAAACGTCTTTAATTATTTTTTGTTCTCTTCTCAAATTTGTCTGATTCTTCTTGGTAAAGTGATAAAGAAATTATAAATGATGAAATTTAGTTTGTTTTTCAAAAACAATACAACAAAAATGCTTCATAAATATACTTGAATTAACAAACCCTTAAATTTGATAAATAATTGAGATCAAAAAATTATTTTAAAAAAAATTTTTTTTTTTCATTATTGTTTTTATCTTGAAAGGAGGAGTTGTTAATTCCTCTTATTTGCTGTTATGTTTTTTTTTTAATTTGAAAAATAAACCGAAACTTTATTTAATTCTCGATTTAATTCCCAAATCAAATAAAACCGTCGTTAACTTTTCTTGAGTTTTCGATTTATTTGGAAAATCAATAGATTTTCATTAGGTTTTAAAACTTTTCTATTTATTTTCCAAATAAAATAGAAAACCGAAGATTTATTAAAATTTTCTGTTTATTTTAATAGTTAAAAAAACCTAGAACACTTCACAAATAAATAGAAAACTCAAAAAAACCTAACGAAAATCGATAGATTTCACAAATAAAATAGAAAGCCTCAAAATAAAAACCCTAGAACACTTTACAAATAAAATTGAAAATCTCAAGAAAACTTAGGCACTTGTAGACACTCTACGGTACTTTTTTTTAGGTTTATAAGAATTATAATTAAAGAGAAAATTCCTAAATTTTCTTTTGAATTCTTAAATTAAAAAAAAAAAACTTAGGTACACGCCGAGTCTCTACAACACTCTAAAACACTCTAAGACACTTGGAGTTACTCTATTGAACTTTTCATTAGTTTTTTTTAATTTTGTTTTGATTAGAACTTGTATTGTTTTTTGTTTGTTATTTAAATAAAAACAAGAATGAAAAAAAAAAAAAAAAAAAAAACAACCACAGGCTTTTCTTGAGTTTGTTAAATTAAGAATAAAAACTATTGATTTTCAGAATACAACAGTAAAACTTAAGAAAAAGGTTATTAGAATTTCCAGAATTTAAAAGAATTGAGTAAAATCAAAGTTATTTCTCTATTCTTTTAAATTTTTAAAAAAAATCTAAGAACTCTACAGAACTCTACAATACTAGAAGGTTAACAATACTTCCAGAATTCCAAAATTTTTATTTAGAAGTTTGAGTAAAGATCCGAAAATTTATTTAAATTACTCAATAGAGATTATAAATATATTATATATTTTTTCTAATAATATTAAAAATATTATTATAATACAAAACAATTTAAATATTATTTATTTTAATTCAGATATCCAGGTATTGGATTATTTTGATAATCCTATCAATTCCATAGAAATTTGTACAAATCTTCAATGGTATCCAATTTGTTGATTTTTTGCATAATTGACAAAAATTTTGCACTATCTTTATTCATAACATAAGAATATCTATTAAGATAATTTGCAATTTTTCGAAGGTTTTAAAATCGAAGTAGAGTCTACCCATTTTTGTATATCTTTTGGAGTTGTTTTTTTTAGAATTCAAAGTAATCCGAGTTGATTTATAAATTTTACTCAATTCTTTTAAATTCTCGAAAATTTTAATGGTAGTTCCAACTTGAACTGTTTTTTTGTTACACTATTCGATATTTATTAAGTTTAATCAAAACTTGTTTAAAGTTATTTGGTTATATCTTAATACTTCTATATGTTCTCTGGATTAAATATATCTAATTATTTCATTAAAATCAAAAAATAATTTTTTTTGAATTCGTTTAATTCTGAAAAGTTTTTGATGAAAATAAGTAAAAAAAAAAAAAAAAAAGATTATTAACAAAAAAACAAAAATTGATTTTAATCTCTTAAATTAAGTTGAATTCCATCAAAATACAAAATTTAAAAAAAAGAAGAAGGGGGAGGAGAGGAATTATTTGTTTAATAATTCATCTAGTTGAAAAGAAGATATATTTTTAACATCAAAATATAAAAAAATTCGCATGTATCTCAAATTCTGATATCTTTTTGATTTTTATTCCATTTTTACCTATTCGGCCATTTTAGTGTTTTATAAATTCGAAATTAGTTATAAAAGATGTGTTCAAAATGATACATTTTGAAATTATCATCTAATCACAATTTTTGGGTTGTGAAGAAAAATAATGAAATTTCCCAAGAGTTTTAATCAGATAAAATATCACTTTAAAACGCTAGATATAAACATTTTTTAAGAAAAAATACTTAGATATTGTTAACAAAAAAATTAAATTTTATTTTATTTTTTTTTTTTTTTAAAGGAAAATAAGATTTGACTGAAGTTAATAGATAAAATTAATGTATCTTTGAAATAAAAAAAATGATATTCTGAAAAAACAATTAATTTAAAAATAAACTTTTCCGTTCATATCTTTTTATATCCCCAATATCAAACAAAAAAGAATGCAAAAAGTTTAAAAATTAATCATTAAATAAAAAAATTGTTTTATATTTTATCTTGAAGAAATATTATAAATTAAAATCAAAATTTTAATTTTCAAAAAAAAGAATCTATCAAATATTCCCGAAAATACCTGAAAATCGAAAATACCAGAAAATTTTTTAACCACGAAAAAACACTTTTGAACAACTTCTATGAAACATTGGAGTCTAATACTCAGTATAAAAATAAATTAGGCCTTTATTTTCGAAAAAAAATTTTTACTGAAAATATCAAAATTCAAAAAAAATTAAATTTTAGGGAATGGTATTCAACCCATTTTGTGTGAAAGGAATAAGTATCCTAGATGACTGTAACATTTCTGATCATTTCGAAATGGTATTAACTAATTAGAGAAAATGTACTTGAATTGAAAATTTCTAATTGTTTATCATTACCCATAATTTTGGAATATTACAAACACCCCAAAAAAAATAGAACAAAATTTATTGATCAACATTATTTTTTGTATTTTTTATGATGACTCAACAATTAATAATTAAATCACAATTATTATTTATTCAAAATTTTATCTAGAAACTAACTTATTTACCAAATTTTGAGAAAAAATTAAAAAAAAAATTTAATTTCAAAATTCTCTCTTTAAAATTAAATAGAAAATGCCAAAATAAATTTTAATGAATTATTAACTAAAGTGAAATACAATAATATGAGAAATTTGTAAAAATATAAAAGAAATTTTCAACATTGAAAAGTTATTTCTTCAAATAACAATAGTAATTATTTTATTTTCCAATTAATAAATGAAAATTTTTAAATAAATCTTACAAATATTTTATGGTAATGATAATTCGCAAAAATCCAAAAATCTTTAAAAAAATCAATTAGAAATGATATTCTAGAGATCTTTAATTATGCTTCTTTATAGAATTTTTTGATAAAATTTTGATTAAGAAAATTTGATTGTAACAGTATCTAAAAAATACAAAAAAGAAAACAAAAATAAAAATAGTTTATTATTATATTTTATATATCGTAAATTTTAATAAATTTTTTTTATTAACCGTTTTTTATGAAGAAAGAAAGAACAAGAAATTAATATTATTGTAAAAAATTCAAAAATTGAATTAAAAATCCAGGTAAATAAAAGTTTTAATTTGACAATAGAACATTTCGCAAAAATTATTGAACATAATGAATATAACATTAAATAATTAACATTTTTAATAAAATTTAAAGATTTAGAATGCTTAGATAATGTGTTACGAATATCAGAATTGCTTGGGATTAAATTTAACGCAACAAACAAAAATAATCGAAATAATAAATCTGAACATCTTATCAAATCAAATAATGAAAATTTTACACGAATACGTGGATTCATTTCTTGATAAATATTTGTAAATGATAATGTTATAATATTAATTACAATAATCGTAAGTAAAGATATTCTGTAAATGTTTTTTAATGAATTTTTCATCTTTGTAGAAAAGATCCAGAATAAATATAATAATAGAAAAAAATAAATGTCATTCATCCTATTTTTTTAGATAAAGAAATAGCATTGTTAAAATATAATAATAATAATAAATAAAATATAATAATAATAATAATAAATCATTAGTGTGTTAATAAAAGCGTTGTGCACCATTTTTTTAATTTTTTTTTTTCTTTCTTTTTTTTTATTTTGTAAAAAAGAGAATGGAGAGATCAACGATTTTTTATTTTTTGTTATTAGGCTTTTTCCGATTTTCTGTTTATTTTGAAAATCAATAGATTTTCGTTAGGTTTTTTTTAATTTTTGGAATAAACAGAAAATTTTAATAAATTTTCGGTTTATTTCAAAAAGTAAAAAAAACCTAGAACACTTTCAGAATAAAGCAGAGAACCCCAAGAAAACAGTCATGAACTTTTCCAAAATTTAAAAGAATTGAGCAAAATCTTTGATTTTTTCTGAATTCTTTTGAATTTTGGAAAGGTGCGATTAGATATTCTAGAATTTAAGTTCTCATTCGAAAAACAAGAGATTAATAAATTCTTTTAATTTATATGGAAAATACCATTAGGTTTTATTGAGTTTTCTGTTTATTTGGAAAATCTATTGATTTTCGTTAGGTTTTTTTGAGTTTTCTATTTATTTGGAAAATCAATAGATTTTTGAAATAAAATAAAAAACCTCAAAAAAACTTAGAACACTTCACAAATAAATAGAAAACTCAAAAAAACCTAGAACACTTGACAGATAAAACAGAAAACCTCAAGAAAGCCTATGCACTTGACGGCACTCTAAGGCACTTCCGTTAGGTTTTATTGAGTTTTCTGTTTATTTAGAAAATCAATAGATTTTCGAAAGAATTTTCAAAAAGTAAAAAAAAAACGTAGTTTGGTTTTCCAAAATTTAAAAGAATTGAGTAAAAACAAAGATTTTGATTATTTCTTTTGTATTATGGAAAAAAATAGACACTTGACGGCATTTAAGGGCAACATGAAACACTTTCTCAATATCTAAATGATTGCTTAATTATTTTAATAAAAATAACAAAGTATTTGAACAGCGATAGATCAAATAAAATTTTTTACTTTATTAAATTACAAAATTTATTTTTTTTTATAATATTTTATCAGTCGAGAAGATTCAGAAAGCCCATTTTATTAAGAATAAGAATAGTTTTTTTTCTTTTTTCTTTTGTTTTCTATTTTTCGTTTTTGTTTTTTAAACATAAAAAAAAAAAAATTGGGTATGTCTTTCCCTTGAACAATCGTGAATTCTATGATTTTACGCTTAAATTGCTTTTGAGGAAATTTAAGTAAAAGGGCATCTAGAGTGTAATTTACACTTATTCCATCAATAACAATAAAAAGGGTATTTTTTTTTTTTTCATTTGTTGATTAAATAAGAAAAAATCTTGATATTAAAATTTTGACTAAAAAAAAAAGAAAAAAATTTAATGATCAAAATTATTTTTGTTTCTGTATTTTTAATGGATAAACTATTGATCATTAATAGACTTCTGATTATTTCTAAAAACTATATTATCAAAAATAACATATTTATTAAATTTTGAGAAAAAAATTAAAATTTAATTTCAAAATTCTTATAAAAAATTCAACAAAAGATGCAAAATAAATTGATATTAGTAAAAAACAACAAATTTAAAATAACCCCCTATATTAATATATCTTTAGTAAATTTGAAATGAAGGTTTTCAAAAATTGTGAATAAAAAAAACAATTTTCAAAATTTTTAAAAATTTTTTGAAAATAAAAAGTGATATTATATTTCAAAATTTTTTTTGAAAATAAAAATTAGAATAATAAGAAAAAAAAAGAATATTTACGGAGTGGATAATATAAAAAGTGGATACAAAATTCCAGTTTTCCCATATAATGATAAACATTGATAATAAATTGTTTTTGTTAATATAGCTGTTAATTTAATAAGGAGAAATGATAACAGTATAGTTTTTTGAATTTGAAAATTAAATTTAAATGGAAACTCATTCTTTAAATAATAAATTAATATACAGTAATAAATTAAAAGAATGAAATAGATTATTTTTAATGGGTTTTCTCCAAGAGTAAGATAATTTCCAAAATTATGTGCTTCGAATTCAAATTCAATGGATAAAGTATTAAAAGGTACACAATTTAATAACCATAATACAAAAGTACCACCCTTTTCGACAGTAATTGTTTTTTCAAAACCATTTTTCCATTCAAAAGTATCAGCACTTACTGCATAAGAAATATTCTTCATTTTACCAGAAATACTAAAACAGGGTATTTTATCGGGTGTTGTCCATGATCCAAGTATCACGTCACTTGTTCTCCATAAAACAAATCCAAGATCGTAAATTTTTGCTTGTGGAGAATCTAAATAAAGGGGGTTCAACTATTTTTAATACATTTGATATATTATTTGAAATAGATGTTGTTAATAGCAATAAACAGACAATAGATTATTATTTGTTTGTTAGATATAACTAAATTCAATTTCATTTTTTAATTTTTATTAATATGATGAAATTATTTATAGTATCGGTGAATTTAAAATTATTTCCTTTGTTTTTAATTTAAGAGCTTTATGTGGTAAAAAAAAAAAATTAAAAAAAAGAGTTTTTTTTTTTATGATCAACAATTCAAAAAGTATGAATTTAATGTTAATAAAATAAATCCTAAAAATTAACCACATAGTTAAAATAGTTTAAAGAATGAAAATACTACAGTTTACATGCAATTTTGAAATAATTTCGATTTTGCAAAATATTAATTTTTTTGTCTCTTCTATTTTATTTTTATTTTTATTTTTTTAAATAAAATGATCTGGTTTCGTTAGATCGGGAAAATTGTTTCCAATGATTGATATAAGGTTAAAGTCGAGTTTAGTTAAATAAAAAAGTCAGATAAAATTATTTGATGCTATACAATCCTTTGATTGGTCAATAATTGTTTGTGGAAATTTCAACAAAGTTAGCAATACAATTTTTTGTTCGGCTAGTTTCATCATTTTGGGAACATAAAATTTTATTTTGTCATTTTATTGGTTTTTCTTTTATTTGGAGAAAAAAAAGAATTACTTATAAAAATATTATTACTGGGTAACTTAAAAGTGTTTAAATATTATGCTTTGCCAAAATACAAAAAAATTGTGATTTTTTTTTCCTTGTTTTTTATTTTTGAATGTATCAAAATTTTTGGAATGGAGTTTATTAGAAATAGTAATATTTTTTAATTCAGATATCCAAAATTTAGGATTATTTTCATATGCCTTTCAATTCCATAGAAAATGTTTCAATATCTTGTATGGTATCCAATTTTTTTTTTTTTTTTGCATAATTTATAAAAATTTTGCTTTATCTTTGTTCATAACATAAGAATATATGTTTAGATAATTTGTAAATTTTCTAAGGTTTTAAAATCAAAGTAAGTTCCTCACATTTTTATTATTTTTTGTAGTTGGGTTTTACAAGAATTCAAAAGAATAGAGTACAAAGCTTTGATTTTAATTGATTCTTTTAAATTCTGGAAAATATAAAGAGATTTCCAACTATGTCTATTTTCTAGTTGTTTGATTTGGTATTTGTCAAGTCCAATTTCTAATTTTGTTATTTTTTTTTTGATTATCAGTTAATGTTTTCTAATTGGTGTAAAAATTTTATCATTTTTGAATTTTTTTTTTTTTAAATTCCTTTTCCAAATCTAAAAATAGAAATCCAAAATAATATTATTCTCGTATTCAAAAATTAATATTTAAAACACTCGAAAAGTAACTATTTTTTCAATTTTTTTAATTTCAAGATTTTCTCAATAATTATTACATAAAACCCCAAAGTTTGATTTGTTTTGTTTACTTTTTACGAAAACTAGTTGTATTATCAATATATTTCTAATATTTACGAAATAATTAGATCAAAATAAACTTGAGTTAATTATTAAATTTTTTTAAAAAATAAATGAATTTTTGAACAACTAATCTACATTTCGCGAAGAATTTAAGAAAGATATTTTTCAAATTTCAAGTCTTAATATTGATAACCCAACCTTTAAATTTGTCTTGAAATGCATATTTTTTTGTAAATTGTTCAATTTTTTTGTTAGCACAAGAATCATTTTTTGTTGATTAGAACAACATTCAATATTAATATTTTACTAATAAGAATTTTTCAGAACATTTGAACTATTAAACGCCACTGTGGTTTACATTTAATAGCAACATACTTTAATTTCAGACTCTTATACAGTAGGCGCTAATTCCTTAAAACTAACAAGATAATTTCACTCTCTAATTTAAAATGATAAAAAAGCCTCTTGGGATGAAAATGAGAGAATAAAACTAAGACTTATTTCCTTGAAATAAATACATTACAATTCAAGTAAAAAGAAATTCAAATGAAAATTTTTTGTCTACTGGTATTTGAATTTAAAACAAGGAAAAATTTTTTGGCTTTATTTTCATTTTTTTACTTCCATTAACCAGTTTTTAAAGGATAAAATTGGAATTGCTGATCTCATTTACTCTAAATATTCCCTTTTTTTGTTTGTATTTTAGTCTTTTGTTTTCAATTGACGAACTTTTATAAGAAAAACATTTAAGAATTGAAAAAAAAAGATTTGAGATCTTATTTTTGTTCACATTTAAAATTCAAATAACAGTAATAAATATCTTATTACACACCAAAAAAAATAATCTTTTCATTATAAATAATTTATTTCTCATTATAGTTTTCAGGTATTTTTTTAATAATCAATAAGTAATTGCTTTATTTGAAAAATTGGCTACTGACATTTGAATAATAAATGGGAATTAATTTTTACTTCATTTTCCTTTTTCTTGGGCAAATAGAGTTTTCAAACAAGTAGGCTGTAATTTGTGTGATTTGAAATGATTTGTTTGGTTTACTTTTATGCTTTATGCTGGTAATTTGTGGGTGTCTTAATAATTCGAAATTAAACTCATTTTACTACAGTTTATAACCCAACCATAAAAATTTTATAAGACATAGAAATTGGTTGTCTATTATAAAACTGTGTTTTTTGAAATAGAAAGTTCAATTTCGATCATAAGATAAAAATTTCAACTTCTCTTACTTTGTTAGAGTTATTTTTTTTTGTAATTAACAAGAAAAAAATTGAATTTTCAAAAGAAACGAAATTACAGCAATCACAAAAACTTTAAAGTATTTTTCGATCATTGGTGTTTCAAAATTGTGTAAGCCTGGGATTTTAGCAATTTTGGAAATTGAAGATCCAGTATTAATTTAAGTTTACATATCAATTTGTTTGTCAAAAACACAAAACCAAAATGGATAACATATTTTTAATCTTCTTTTATAAATTTTATGGTTTATGATAAACTTTCAGAAACATTTTACGGTTTACTAAACAAGACATAATTTTATAGAATAGAAGATCAGTTTCTTTGTATTTCATAATTTCATGGTAGGGTTGGAACTGCTGTACGAATTGAAAAATGAAAATTAGAACAAATTTTTTCCCATTCAAATTTCAAATCCCATTCCAGTTTTATGTTGTTTTATCAAAATATTCCTTTTCTTTTGTAACAATTTGAAATTTTACACTTAAATTGAATGAGAAAATAAGTAATTTGTTGAAGAATTAGGAGATCATTAAACCAAAAGCAAACCTTGCGCAATAAATTTTCAAAGCATAAATCAAAAAATTGAAATTTGATAAGAAAAAAAAATTTCGAGTTAGTTCTTTGGTAAGGTGTGTTTTCAATTTTTTTGAAATTTAAAGTCTTAAAAACATACAATTTCATAAAAAGTTGAAGTTTTGTTCGTTATTTTGTTTCTCAAAGTAAAAAAGAAAAAGAAAAAAAAAAAATAATGGATGCTTGACAAACTTTTGCTTTTGTAACTTTATAAGTTGCTTGTCCACCATCTTTAAATTCAAAATAAGTGATGTATTGGGCTTGGTAAGTATACATTGAATTCTTTACCTTGGTAATCTGACATTGTGAACGTAAAGTTAATAGAAAAATTAAAAGGATAAAAAGCAATTTCATCTCAGCCATTTTTCAAAAAAATGATTTTGAATGAATCAAATCTGAAAATAAGGATCTGTTTATTATTAAGAAAACAAACTGAACTCAAGTATTTCTGTTTATTAGAAAGGTTTGCTGAATGGTTGAGGAAATTTTGCTATTTCTTTCAGATTGTTATTTACTGGTATTTGAATTCTAAATGGGAAAGAATTTTCATTTCCTTTTCCATATTTTTTTTTTTAAATATAGTTCTCAAAGAGATTAGGTTACAATTTAAGGTTCTCAAAAAAAGAGAAATTAAAAATGAAGTGAAAAAAAATCCCATTTATTATTCAAATACCAGTATGATGATTTTTGGGAGGATTATTCAATTTTTAAGGTTTACTTCGGTGAAGACTTGGCTTATGGTTAATTGTAAATTGTAGACAAACCAAGTTAATTCCCCCCATGAATTCAAAGTGTTCAAAAATCGATTATAAATTAGATTGAACTTAAGGGAGTAGAAACCATATAGCCAAAATTTTCACTTTTTAATATTTTGAAACAAGATTTAAAAAACAACATTTTTTACAAAGAATATATCTCTAGTACTTTTTAGTATTTAAAGTACTTGTATAAAAATAATTTGATAATAATAATTTCAATGGTAAAATTAAATACCTCAATAGAATGGTTAGTTGATTTGTCTATTATACTTTGGGGACTGTTAGATGGTTTAACTTTTATTTTTAACACAATATTATATTATGGTCTTTTATTATCGATTGGAAAAAAAATTCAGAAATTCTTTTTAATAAACAAAGTGCTTTAAATACTCATAATCAAACAAAACCACCATAAATAAACAAGACAGTTTTCAGATCCAATTGGAAATTAAAAAAAAATTGAAATTGAAAGGGTTGACTTATGGGATAAGACTGTTATTTTTATTGAACTTGCTCTAAAATTTGAAAGGTATAATATGTCCTTAATAAAATTAAGCACTATTTTTTTCTGATTAATATTTTTCGAAATTAAGGACATAACTTAATTCCATTAAACACTGTGATAATTTTTTTTAGAATAAAAACACTCTCAACTTTTGAATATCGAAAATATTTTTTGAATTTACTGTACACTTTTTTATTTTTATTTGAAAAATTGGGGTTGAGAAAAGCTTGAAATCAAAGACTAAGTTAATATATTAAATTAGAATGGGTTTGTAGAGATTTTATCTTTTTTAGTTTAACTTTTTTTTAATTTTACCATTTAAAAATAAAAAAAAAACATTTGAAGACCAAATTAGTGCCTTTTGTGAAAAGAAAATTCCCCATAATTTAGAATTTGTTTTTGTAAATGAGTTAAAACAAGATAGTGTATCTAAAAATATACATAATTTCAAGTGTGAACTCAATGATTTGGCAAAAAATGGTTTCTAGAAAAAGTTAAATTGAAACTTTATTTATTTTTATTTTATCATTTAGTTTTTTTAATTGTATTAATGTCAAGTATTTGATCAGTTTTTCATTTTTAGTGTTTTTTGGGTCGTAGGGAAAAATGTAATTAGATCAAAAAAAAAAAAAACGAAATGGTAAACAATCTGAAGATCTTTCATTTTATATTTAACCTTTGTGTGAAATATTTAGAATTTTGTCTCATGTTTTGAAAAAATGGTTTAGTCAAGAGATTACTTTTACTAAAAAGAATTAAAAAATATAGAGTACACTTAATGAATACTATTATCCTAAGTGTTTGTATTGCTAGTAAAGCTAATATAATAATAAGTTTAGAATTCAAGGATTAATCAATAAATAATAAGTATTGTCTATGTAAGGGTTCAATCAACTGACCAACCAGATATAAAACCACAGAAAAAATAGCTTTTGATCTGGCCTCTGCTTTTATTTATTTTTTTTTATTTTATTTTTCAAAATTCATTGTTTTTTAGAATGCTTTTTGTACTATCGAATTATTATTGTTCTAATTCTAAAACATGTTTAAAATTAATGAAAAAAATACTTTGAATTCAGAATAATTATTCATTTCGAAGTACAAGATTAATTTAGCATTTTTATTTCAATTTCAAATCAGTATTAGTAAAATTTGTAATTATTTGGAATTGTGAGATTCTATTTTATAAGAGTTAATTATAAGCATGATATTGGTCTTCGTACCACTGTTAAAAATTAATTTAAATTTCTTACATGGTAACTCTTTTAAATTCACAAAACAATGAATTTTAAAGATTATGAATGTACTTGAAATAGTTTTTTCATTTGATTTTATTGTTCTGATATTTTTTATAAAATTTATTAGTTGAAGTTGAGTAATATTGTAAAACAAAGAATTTAAATAAATTCGTTTGTAATAATTCTAAAATAAGTATATATTTGTATTTATTAATTTCAGAAAATTATTTAGAAAATATTATATTACTTTTGTATGATAAAAACAAAAGGTAGATGATTATTTTATTAATAATAAATAAGTGAATAAGAAATTTCAAATGTGGTAAAAAAAAAAAATACAAATAATTTAATTAAAATTAAAAAGTTTCTTCATTACTTTGTTTTAAAGTTTTTTCATTTTCCTTTTTTCACATCCCAAAAATGAAAAGTATTATTTCAAAAGAATTCCAGAACTTTTTCAAAAAAAAAAATAAAATAATATAAAGAATGAAACAAATAAAAAGATGTAAAAAATTTAAAAAAAAAAAAAAACGATTATATAAGTCTTTCTAAGTTTTAAAAAGAAAAAATGTAATACATGTGATATATAAACTCTTTATCAGTCAAAGATTTCGGGTTCTATTGAAGAAATAGAACATATTTTATGAGTTTAATTCATAATTCTTCTCAAAAAAGATTTTTTTTGGTTTTTAAATCTGATCATTTTTTCTCCTTTTAGTCAAGATAATTTTTTTTTTTTGTTTTTTTATTTTTCCTTTTTTTTTTCTTTTTCTTTTAAAAATAGTAAATTGTTGGAAAAAAAATATTTGAAACTCCAAATTAACATTAAGAAAAGTGATAACATGTATTTTTAATTTAAAATGAATATATTTACAATTCATTAATCTTATTTTAAAAAATTTTGATTGTCCAAATAAAATTTAGAAATTTTACACGAGATTTTCCAATAAATAGTGAGACAATAATTTTTTTGATATTTAATTTTTTTTGAAATTTCTGGTTTGTTTAGGTATTTCGTTTATATTTATCGAATCTAATACGAAGTTTATTATTTCTCTTATAACTAAACATTCTATCTTTGTTTATTCTTAAAAAAAAAAATGAATTTTTCATTTTTGGCTTGGCACCTTGGAGTGAAATGAAATTTATTTAAATATATATATATATATAAAAACTAAAATTCAAAATTTTCCACATAGCTAAAACCTTCCAAACAATCACAACAATACAATTTCATTGAAATTGGAGATAATTTTGATTTTTGTAAAACATGAAAATCATTTTTTCATCTTTTAGTTTTTGTTTTCATTTTATTGTTTGAATTACCTAATTTGTTTTGTTGGATCAAAATTTTTTTAACCATTGATATTAGGTTAAAGTTGAGTTGTTCCAAATAGAAGAACTCAAATAAAATTAGTTGGTAGTATCTCACCTTTGATCGATCAATATTCCTAATAGAATTTAAACATATTTACTAATGTATTTTTTTGTTTTGCTCTCTCCAAAATTTTTAACACACCCATGATTTATTTGTATTGATAATTATTTATTTATTGTTTTGTGAGTATTGTAATTTATAAACAAGTGTTAACATTTCAATTAATGAATGGTTCTAATTTGGTAAATCTTCTTGAATTGATTAAATAAGTTTTTTTTTTTCACAAATCGAATTTTGTGGTGTTAAAAATTTTTGAATTGGGGTTTATATATATAAAAATTACAGATTAAATAAACGGAATTTTATTTATACAAATATTTAATTTTTAAATAAGCGCAAAAATTATTAATGAAAATTTCTAAGAAGTTATAAAAATTTTAAAATGAAAATTATTTTCTTGATAAATAATTGATGGTAATAATGGAAAATCTCCTCATATTATGCGGATCTTTAAAATTTTGAAAACCTAATATTGAAAGATTTTTATGAAAAGTTAAAATTTTTATTAATTGGGAAATATTTGCCAAAAGATTAATTTTCAAATGATAAAAATATTTTAATAAAGTAAAAAAAAAAAATGAATTGTATTAAACGAAAAATCAGTTATCTATATTCATATATTTTACTACCGATTCATAAAATCTTTATATTTTTGCTCAAAATATTAAATAATATCGGATGTATATATAATGCAAGTGCAATAATATTTTTTACAATTTCTCCTCATCCAATTGTTCCATTATTTCAATTCCTTGAATTTCCCCAATATAGGTAAATCCTTGAAAATCATTTTGTGTATTTTTTTTTGAAGATTTTTTTTTCTTTTTATTTGGTATTGAAATTGGTATACTTGTGAATTTCTGATCAAAATTTTGAAGGTCATCTTTTTTATTAATTGTTGGGATAAATTCTGGGGTATATCCCCTATTATATAGTTTTTCCCAATCGATCCCATCAAAAAATTCATGGTTTTTAATTTCTTCTGCTCCGTTATAACCCAATCTTTTCTTTGGATTCCTGGTTAATAATTTAGTAATTAAATCTTTAGTTGAATCTCGAACATAAAAGGGTATTTTGATTTTTGCATCTAAAATTAAACTGTAAAGCTCTTCTTTATCCTCAGAAAAAAAGGGTGGTATTCCACAGACCATTTCGTATAACAATATTCCTAAATAATATTATATTTTGAAATATATATATACATAAACGTCAAAGAAATGATTGAATTTGTATTATTCATTTTGTAAAAAAGAAAAAATTGTAACTAACAAAAAAAAAAAAAAAAAAAAGTCAAATGTATACCTAAAGACCACCAATCAACTGAAAATTCATACCCTTCATCGAGTAAAATTTCTGGTGCAACGTATTCCGGTGTGCCACAAATTGTTTTAGTTTTGCCCCCAAATTTTTTATTTAAATCAGTTTTTACTAACCCAAAATCTGTAATTTTAATATGACCTTCTTGATCTAATAATAAATTTTCAAGTTTTAAATCCCTATAAATAACATCCATTCTATGCAAATGCTCCAACCCTAATATGATTTCTGATACATATAGACATGCTCGCGTTTCAGGAAAACGCTTGGATTTTTTTAAATGGTAAAATAATTCCCCACCAGGTGCATAATCAAGTACCATATACAGTTTCTCTTCTGTTTGGAATGAATACCTTAGCCCAATTAAAAATGGGTGCTTAACCCTCATTAAGACATTCCTTTCCGACATTGTTTGGCTTATTTGCTCGTTATCTGCCACCGAGGACTTTTTGATGATTTTCATTGCATATAACTGTCCACTGTTAAGCTCTTTAACAAGTGTAACCTTATGAGTTATAAAGTAATTTTGATAATTATTAAATTGATATTAAACATTATTCTTATTCTTTTTTTTTTTTTTTTTGCAAATGTAATTATATTTTTAGCAAATAATAATGCTAAATTTAAAAAAAAAAAATGATTTAATATACCCAAAAAAAATCTTGATATTCTGCCAATAATTATTATTGTTTTTTTTTTTTTTTTTTTTTTTAAGGGGTGGACAGTAAATACTCGCTGTTTTCCATCTGTTTTTTTTTTTTTTTTAATTTGAAAGAGTTGAGGAAAATCCAAGATATTATCAAATTCTTTTTGAATTTAGAAAAAACGCCATTGGGTTTTTTTAATTTGTGAAATAAACCGAAATTTTCAAAAATTTTCAGTTTATTTCTCAAATTCAAAAAAAAAAAAAAAAAAAACAGGCTCTCTATGGTACTTGACGGCACTTCTAGTTGGATTTTCTTGAGTTTTTTGTTTATTTTGAAAATTTAGAGATTTTCTGAATAAAACAGAAAACTTAAGAAATCATCAAAACCGTTAGCTTCACTAGACTTTTAGTTTTGATTAGAATATTAATAAATTTTTATAACAAAAACTAAAATCTAAAAAAAAAAAAGCCTAACGGAAGATTTCCAGAATTTAAAAGGATAAGGTGAAATCAAATAGATTTTACTCTATTCTTTTATATTTTGGAAAACTTTACGAAAAGTGCCCGTAGAGTACCGTGGAGTGCCTAGGTTTTTTTTAATTTCAGAAATAAAAAGAAAATTTTTGAAATTTTCTTTTATTTTCTAAAATTAAAAAAAACCTAAAGGCGGTTTTCTTGAGGTTTTCTATTTTATTTGTTAAATATATCGATTTTCGTTAGGTTTTTTTGGGTTTTCTATTTTGTTTCGAAAATCTATTGATTCTTGTTAGGTTTTTTTTGCTTTTTGAAATAAACAGAAAATTTTAATAAATTTTCGGTTTATTTAGAAAACTCAAAAAAACCTAACAAGAATCAATAGATTTTCGAAACAAAATAGAAAACCTCAAAAAAACCTAGAACGTTTTACAAATAAACAGAAAACTCAAGAAAGGCTAACTACGTTTTTTTTTACTTTTTGGAATAAACTGAAAATTAATTAAAATTTTTGATTTGTTTCAAAAATTAAAAAAAACATTGTGGAAAGTGTCCATCAAGTGCCTAGATTTTTTTTAATTGAAGAAATTAAAAGAAAATTTCAAAAATTTTCTTTTTATTTCTTAAATTAATAAAAATATAACTTTAGTTTTTCAGAATTCAAAAGAATTGAGAAAAATCTATGATTTTACTCTATTCTTTTAAATTCTGGAAAACCTAACGATAAGTGTCCTAGGTTTTTTTTTACTTTTTGGAATAAACAGAAAATTTAATAAATTTTCGGTTTATTCCAAAAAGTAAAAAAAACCTAACGAAAAAATCAAAAAAAAAATATTTTTTTCAATTTCAAAGAACAAATAATTCTCTCAATAGTCAAAATAATTGATTACCCATTTGAAAGATATTTATTAAATTTAAAATACTTTTAATTTATATTAAAATGAACTCTTAACTTTGATCTATATTAATTTTGAAACCCCCAATTTTCGAGGTTCTATTAAAATTGGAATTTTTTAATCTAATAGTAAAAAAATTTAAAATTTTAATTTTTCTTCAAAGATCTCTTATTAACCAATCATGTTTATTATAAGTGGAGTTATGAAAAAGTAAAAAATTAGCAAATGTTTGATTTTTTTTGAAAAATTTTTTTCATCTGAGTGTTGCAAATGCAAAAATCAAAAAATTGTTGAAATAATAAGGAAAAAAGATTAGATCATTTATAATTGATGAGATTACTTGTAGTGCCATTTTGCTAAGTGTAGTTTTTGAGAACTGATTTAGAGGGTACTAATAATTTTTTACTTGAGTGACAATGACCACATACTTTAATTTTAGGCTTCTTCTTGGTAGATGCTAATCCCTTTAAAAAAATGATTTGAAGTTTTCCATAAATTCTTTTTGGTATTATTGTTGGTGCTTTAAGGAATATCCAAATTTTGTGCTCTACGGGGTTGAAATGTAATACTGTAAACAGAAAAAATGCGTTGAAATGCGGCTAATCAAGGGAAAGTCAAAATATTGTAAATTGTAGAATTTTTTTAAGATTTTGATGAAAAACATTTATTGATCCAAAGTCTTTTCACAAATTTTCTAACAAAACAAGGCAAAATCCAAATCTATTTTTTTTTTTTTGAAAGTATGAAAATGTCACTCCACTTTATTTTCAAATATGTGGACAACCAAGACAAGGAAAATTTTTCCAAAAAAAACTCTTTAAATTTTGAAATTTTTGAAATACACTCACATAATAAACATGATTATACATAATAATTTTGAAAAGGGTTTACAACTTTATTAGATATTAATGGGAATTGAAAAAAAAAATGAAAATTTTCAGTACTATTTTTTTTCATTTTTAATTGTAAAATTTTTGAATTTTTTATTTGACTTAGTGGTGAGATTATTTAAATCTATTTTTTTAATAGTCGAAAAAGAATCATATTTTTTAATTTTAAAATAGCACAAAATATTTCAATCAAAAGGTATTACTAAATTAAATTGAAAAACTTGATTTTTTTCTGTTTTTGGAATATTTTTTATCATTTTATTTTTTTTCCATGTTTGTGTTTTTCATAAACTAAATTCCAAAATTTTGGACACAGTTTAAAAAGTTGAAAGAATAACAATAATTCAATTTGGGGATAATTTTGATTTTACAAACTATTTCATTTTTTGTCTTTTTTGTTTTGTTTTCAATTCCCTTTTTCCAGTTACCTAATCTTGTTTCGTTAGATCTGGGAATTTTTTTCGATGGTTGATAGAAGGTTATTGTTGAGTTTTTTTAATGGAAAAACTACATAAAATTGGTCGATGTTATCTTATCATTTGATCGATCAAAAATTGTTGGTGAAATTTCAACAAATTAACCAATACATTTTTTGTATAGCTCGTTTCATTATTTTAGACATATCAATTTAATTTTTTTCATTTTATATTTTTTTTCTTTTATTTGGATGGAAATGATTATTTATTAAAACATTAATACTTGGCTACTTAAATGTGGTTTTATATTAAGTTTGGAAAAATATAATAAATTGTAGTTTTATTTTGCCTATTTTTGATTTTGGGTGTGTAAAAATTTTTGGAATGGAGTTTATAATCCCTGTTTTTTTCTGCAAATTGTTTTGACATTTATTCTTTTTTCATACTTAATGTTCAATATCAAGCTCATTCATTGCAACTTTTTTCAATAAAAAAATACCAGAAAAATAGGGTTTTTTTTTCAAAAGTCAGTAATTTTGGAAAAGGGGATATCCTAATCTTAATGAGTTTAATAGCTATCTTTTCTTAATTACATAAAATTATCATAACTTTGAAAAAATAATTTATAAAAGATGTGTAACTGAAATCCAATATGTAGTTTTGACTAACTTTAATTTTCGGGATATATTTTTTCCTTGTAGTGTCCTACCTGAACTTTAGAATATTTTCAAATGGGACTGGGGGTAAGAGTAATAAGATGATTTTGATTTTCGAACCTTTTCAAGATAAATTTCGAATTAGGGAGATTGAAAAGGTGGATTGTTACCCAAATTACAAATGAATCTATCAAATATTCCCGAAAATACACGAAAATTGAAAATACTCGAAAATTTTTTTAACCACGAAAAAACAGTTTTTAAACAACTTCTAAGAAACTCTGGTGTCAATAGGTTTAGTTTAAAGGTAAATTTGGAATTTTATTTTTGAAAAAATTATTTTTCTGAAAAGTATAGAATTCAAAAAATTTAATTTTTGAGGGAAAGGTATTCAACATATTTTGTGTAAAAGGGAGTGATATCTTGGATGGCTGTAACATTATTGATCATTTCGAAATGGTATTAACTAAATGAGAGAAAATGTACTTGTAAAGAAAATTTCTAAGTGTGTATCATTACCCATAATTTTGTAATCTTGTTTACAATCCAAAAATAACCGAGTAATACCTAATCATACAATACATACCCATACCCATACCCTACACAAGGTGACCCAAGCCAAACTTTATTTAATTTCTCATTCCATAAAAGGAACTGTTTTAACTGTAACATACAAACACATACCGTACCAAACCTAACCCAACCCATACCAATACCCTGGCATAACCATAAGCTATTTCCAAGAATGTGGGGAAAATTTATTTTAAAATATATTTATGTAACCCATTCTTCAAAAAAGGATTTAAATATATAAAATCATTAACCACCATTATAGATTCTTGATAATAATTCAATTTGTTTCTTAGTATTGTATTGCAGAAATAATATATATTTAAATTTATGATCTCGATTTTATAGGATATTTTTTTATGGTGAAAATTGGTGTTTATTATTTTCTTTTTGATCGAAAAAAATATTTTCATAACTTGTATAATCTCAACAATTTTTACAATATAATTAAAAACATATAACTGCGTTTTCGTGTTTAAAAAATCATTTGTTCCCTTTCCATATTTCCGGTTTTTTATTGAAATTGGTCGTACATTGCTTTAACCAAAAAAAGTGCTATTTTTTTTTTCATTTTTTGGGAATATTTCAACTAACATGCTTTGAATTAAATACATAAGTGGTTGATTCAATCGGTATTAATATTAAACTTAATTTGGTATAGTTGATTAATGAATACTCCCACTAAAAAAGATTATTTTTTTATGAAATGTAAAAAAAAAATGCCCCACTTTTTTGGAAATACCTTACACGTACCCTAATAAGTACCAACAATTACTCAAATATACTCAAAAGGTACCAAAACCTATTTCGAGGAGTTTAAAGTAGAAAATTCAAAAAAAATATTTTATCTGAAAGTAAAATTGGTATTTTACTGTTAAACTGTGTATATTGGCACTAGGCTTTCTTCGAAGTTGTCCATAACGTGTTTTTATGTGGTTAAAAAATTTTCGGGTATTTTCGAGAATATTTCAGTCACCCATTACAAATTTGGGAAAAAAATTAACTAAAAAATTGGACAAGATCTATGAATCCAGCTTTGTTTTTAGGAGATAACAAATGTTGTATATAGAAAGGCAAAAGCCACTGGGTCTGAAATTCGAATTTTCCTTAAGGACCACGTTTTTAGGTGAAAACAGTGAAATAATGTATAAAATCGCCTTTGAAAGAGTTATGTAAATAAAGTAATATTTGTCCAAGGAGAATTTCTTTTAGAAAAAATGTGAAATTGTCACAATTTCAACAATTTTCACAATTTTTGCCTTGTTAGATCATGCCAAAATTTTGATTTTTATATTTTAGAATTTCCATTTCAACTTTCTGAACTCACACTATTTTCTTGGGCTGTTCTACGTTTTTTTTACATTTGCTTTTACAAGTTTGAAATGTTCTCAAATTTGAAATGCACTTGAAAATCCCCAAAAGTCATTTTTTAGCAATTATTTTTTTTGTTATTTTCAATTTTCCTTTTCGTTGAAAAACAAAGAAGTACAGTCTGCGTGAAAAGGTAAAGATGACAAAAAATGTTTTTTTTTTTTTTTTTTGTCCAATTTCTTCAGATTGAAAATTATTTTGTGAGAGGTGAAAGTGAAATAACACAATTACTCAACCCCCCTCAAGGGTGGGAACGTAGTCCTTAAAAGGTAATTATTCAGACCTATTTTTTGTAACTTTTGAAATATCCAATTTTTTATCCTAATCATAACCACAGCCAAAAGAATTCCTTATTTAGGAAATACTTTGGTTTCTGTTGAAAAAAAAATATAAAAATAAAATCAAGATCCAAACCTTTCCATCAGAGCCCTTTCCGATTATGGAAATAACTCGAAAATCCTTTAATGACAATTTGTCGGTTTTTTGAGTTTTAATTGTGTCTGAAATTGCCTTCATCCAATCGTCACGGTCTTCTTCAGACTTTGCAGAGATAAAATAAATACGTGCGCTTGGTATATTTACCGAAAAGACAAATTTTTTTCTTCCTTTTTTCGCATAATCAACTATAACAGAGTTTGTCAGGGGCAGCATACCACGTGGGTACGAAGACTACAAACGTCAAATCGTATTAAAAGTATTTACAATTAAGATCAGAATCCAAATAAAAAGAAGATCAAAAAAAAATATTACCTTTTCTTTTTTAAAATAATACATAATATTCCCTTTGATCACAAACCACCTATTATTGTTTTTGTTTTTGATTTTGTTTTTGTTTTTTTTTGTTGATCAAAGAACATTTATAGAATTCGAATTTGTTGTCCACAATTGTTTAGTTTGATTTTCAAAGCTGAGATCTTGATGAAATTTTAAATAGCATATGTCTTAAAAAGTTTTTGAAAGTGTTGTTCAATCTTTTAGACTAGCATAATTGATGTAATTCGTGTAACACTTTTAAACCTAATTGTCATTAGCTTTTTTAACGTGAATTTATAAATTATTAAGAAAAGAAAAAAATTAACCTTTTTTTCCATGATTTAACAATACCACCCCTTTTGATGAGATAACCGCATTTAATTGTGTTTTCTTTGTTTGACATTATTTGTTATGAATGAAAAACAATTTTGGGGAAAGAGAAAAAAAGAAAAAAATAGCATTTGCTCAAATAAAATTCAAGTGTCCAAATATTCCAATTCAGTCAACAGAGAATGTATTTTTTAAAATGTTGTTTTTTAAAACAATTTGAGCTTGAGTTTAAATGAACAAACGATAAATTAGATTGTTTATTTGAAGATGAATTTTAGATTGAAAAAATCCTGTATTTTCTTAATAAAGTCTCCGAAGAAACAAATGTTATTATTTTGAGATGTAACTCGGTCACTGGGGTTTAACAAAGCTTCTTCATATTTGAAAATTATTCTGGTTCTGTGTTGAAATTATTCTAATATACTTTGACTGTTACTTTTTTTTCAAACTCGTTGAATTCTCAAACTAATTCCCTTCTATTTAGAAACCTCATTAAGTCTGAAAAGGCTTATTGTTGTTTGTAAAACCAAATATTTGTTTGAAAAAAAGAAGAGATACTGGTATTGGATTACAAATAGGAAAAATTTTCACTTCATTTTCAATTTCCTTTTTCGGACTAAGTTTTTAAATTCCAATATACTTCTTAGTACTTTCCTTATTTGTAAAAGAAAAATACGGAAAAGAAAGTGATTATTTTTCTCTGTTTTCCAATTTAAATACCAGTGATATCCAAACAGAACCAAAATTATGGCTAAATTCAAATGATCTAAATGTGCTTTAACTCAACTATTCAAAAATTAAGTTGTCCATAAAATTCCAAGATTTTCATAACCAAACCATTTCTCAAAATCTTGTGATTTATTCTTTCAAGCCGATCAAAAAATAATTGGGAAACAGAAGTAATAGTTTTACTTTTTTCCTAGGGAAATAATTGACAAAAAAAAAAGTTCAAAAGCATTTGAAATCTCATTCAATATCAAAAATCTCTTTACTTTTTTCAAAATATATTACTTTTAACAAACCGTTTCATGTTAAAAGTGTTTGAGATAATATAAAAAAGATTTAAAAAGTGTTTGAAAGGCTTCTAAACTGTATTCCTGTTCCGGTTAGTGTTCAGAAGACCCAAAGATTTTTGATACAGTTTTTGTTTTGCAAGTTTTTCATTTTTTTTTTTTCCTTTTTGATTTAGATCTTGAAGAGAAAAAACATTTCTCGGGAAGAGACCTGCAATCAAGTTATTCTCTATTGGTTACTTTTTTCAAAATTACAAAAATTAAAAAAAAAAAAATCTGTTTGATCGATTTTCCCTTTCTTTGAAAATGAGGTAGGCTCAGATATTTATTAATCCCTTGTCTTAAACATAAAAAAAAATCTTTTTTGTTTTTGATTTTTTCTTTTTTCTATTTTTTCGTTTTCTGTTTTATTATACAAGCCCAAAAAAAAGTCAACAAACAAATAAAAAAATAAGGATCGTTTAAAGTCATTTCTCTTGGACGAAAAAAACCCACTTAACACCAAAAGCCGAAGAAAAAAGTTAGTTCCTGACACAATTGGATCTTCAAAATAAAAAGAAAAAAAAGTTCATTGTATAAAAAAGGGCGCACGTGGAGTCGAACCCCGGACCTATTGATCTGCAGTCAATTGCTCTACCACTGAGCTATACGCCCTTCACATTAACTGCAAGTTATTCGACTTTATTAATTTCATCTAACAAGAAAAAATGAAAAATTCACAAAACACAATATTTCAAATACTTTTGTTTATCAAATTTCCATCATCAGATAAGTAAACAACCCATTTCAGATCTTTTACATAATTTCAATAAAAAATAATATTCTTTCCATTCCAAAACACACAAATAATCACTCAATAAAACAAATCCACACACAATGAATAATAAAAATGTTTTTTCGATCATCATCTCGGTAAAACTCCAAGATCAAAAAAAATTAGTATTTCATCAATTCAGAGCACCTCACAACATCTGAACACATTTCAACACGAATACAAAAAAAAAAATTATTGTTTTCTAACAAGCTGAATAACAAGACAAGGAAAATTTTTTCAAAAAAAAAATCTCTAAATTTTGAAATTTTTGAAATACGCTCACATAATAAACATGATTATACATAACAAGTTTGAAAAAGGTTTACAACTTTATTAGGTATTAATGGGAATTGCAAAAAAAAAATGAAAGAAAATTTTCAGCAATATTTTTTTCAAAAATTTTGAAATTTTTTGTTGACTTGTTGGAGAGATTATTTGGATATAAACTAAATTTCATAATAAATGGCCCAATTTTTTTTTATTTTTTTTTACCTTTTTTTATTTTACGACCAAAAATAAATATTTCTAGTTTCAAGAACCGGATATTAAAAAAGTAATTTTTATTTTATAATAAATAACTTCAATTTATAAAAATATTTATCTACAAAATTTGATTTTTAATTTGCCAATAATTTTGATTTGGAGTTTATTTTTATAATAGTTTATTTAAAATCATATTTTTCAATTTTAAAATAAAACAAAATATTCCTTTCAAAAGATACTGCTACATTAAATTGAAAACATATTTTTTTTCTGTTTTTACTATTTTTTTTTAATTTTATTTTTTCCCGTGTTTGAGTTTAATATATAAATTCTTCGTGTTTTTTTTTTTTTTTGGCAAATTATTTTAACATTTATTCTTTTTTCATACTTGTGTTCAATATCATGTTCATTCATAGTAAATTATTTCACAAAAAAACACACCAAAAATAAGTGTTTTTTTCAAAAGTAAACTCTTTTTAGGTCGAAGGCACTCATTTTTATTGAAGAAATAGAACATATTCTCCGAGTTTAATTCATTATTCTTCTCAAACTAAAATTTCAATTTTTTGATAAAAATTATTTTTCTCTTTTATATATATATTTTTTTGTATTTTGCTTTTTGCTTTTTGTTTCTTTTTGTTTTATAATTAATTCAAAATTAAATTTAAAAAAAAAATGTTTGAAACTCCAATTTAACATTAAGAAAAGCTAGGCGTTGTAAGTTCATTTAAAATTCATACACTCAATAATAAAAAATCTAATTGTCAATAATTTTAATTTCTGAAAGAAATTGGGAATTTTGCACAAAACACTCTTATGAAATGGTCAAAAAAATTATTGAATATTTTTTTTTTTTAATTTAGAGTTTGTTCAGGTATTTCTTTGATGATTATTGACTCTAATACAGAAATTTATTATTTCAGTATTTTCCAACAATCTAAGTTTGGTTTATTCTTAAAAATAAAGTGATCTATTCATTTTCACTTGCCTCCTTTGAGCGAAATGGAGTTTATAATCGTAAAAATACTTCTGGATTGGATTGTAAGCTTAATTTCCTAAATAGGGGAATGTTTTTCATTAGAAAAAAAAATGTTTAATTGTTTTTTTTTTTTTGAATAATAATGTATTTTACTGTGGAGAGAACAATTTTGGACAGAGAAAAATAGTTGGAAAGCAATTTTAATTGTGAACATTACTGAAAATGATTTTTAATTACAATTGTTTGTGAAATAACTAAAGAAAATAACAATAATCTATTTATTGGAATAAGGATAAATGTAATTCTACTTTTTCAAAACCTTATCTCTTATAATCTAAAGCAAGTTTAAAAATTATCAATTTTAAGAATTAATAGTAAAAATTACTAAAACTTGGATTTTTGTTAAAATAGCATGATCTACTTTTAGTTATCAACTATTCAAATGAGTATTCTACACATATCACAGATTAATGAACTTGTAACACCGTTAAACATGTATTTATATAAAATTCATCTCGTTATCAATAGGATTTGATTTTCAATTTTACTAATGTTCCCAATTAAAAATTGTGTCAAACCATTTTTCTAAGTCAAACATTTTTCACATCAACAGTTCATCCAAAAATCAAAACAAAAAAATATAAGATCTTGTGATTGAAAATTAATGAAAGAAAATGGACTTCTTGTAAGAATAATAAATCATTTCTCAAAAATTGATAAAAGAATTTAGTATCAAGTTTAATTGATCTTTGTGCAAATAATTACTCTATTACCTTTGGGATTAAAAATAAATAAGAGTTACCATCTGCTGAAAATAAAGAAAAAAAAAAATCAAATTTTAGCAAAATACTAAAGTTGGACCAGAGTGTTTTGTGACAAAGAATAGAATTAGTATAATTTTAAAAAATTGATTAATTTGATTACCTGATTTATTTTGAAGGGAAGAATATTTTCTATTGCGATCGAATGTGGAAATTTAAAAAATTTAAAACTCAAAAAATGAAAAACAGAAACAATTATTTCAATTGGTAAAGATAAGAAATCGTATTGAAAGGAATTTTCAAACACAAAAAATAAAAGAAGAAATAAATAAAATTGTTTTTCGGGTGATAATTCACAGTTCGAAAATTAAATTTGTTCCAAATTTTGATCATAAAATGGATGAAAAACACTTGTAAATAAGAGATCTACAAAAAGAAGAACTGAAAAAAAGATCTTTTTTCAAAAAGAAGAAAAATTGGTACAAAAACAAAAAAATAAAAAGAAAACGGAATCAAAAAATTTATTTCTCATTCAGACCTATGGTAAAGTCTAAATTATATTTGGTGCTCAATAAAAGAGATCGTAATTGTTTAAATGTTGAAGTGATCCCTATGGTAGTCTTAATCATTTTCAGAGCCAGAACCAGATTTTTCGCTTTTTTGTGATTCATCCGACGTAACATCATCCTCACTTAAAAGATCACTAAAACTGCCAGATTCGGAACTTAAGTCATATTTATTTTGTTTTAAAGGTTGGTGTTCGCTTTTTTTCTCTGTTGGACAAATGCACCCCATAATAAAGTAATTTGTTAGGAAATAAAAAAGGAGAAAAATTTGATAATTAGAAAAAATGATACTGTGGTTAATTTGGATATTTTCCCAAAAGTGATTTTCTTGAACACAAATTAATTCGTTTTCCTCTATTTAAATGATATTTTCATCTTTTTCTGGGGTGAGAAGTGACTAAAAAAATTTTGTTGACTGGAAAAATAAGTGAAATTTGGAAAAAAAGTTGAAACACGTTTTTAAATTCGGAAACATGATGGATATGATAAAGTTAAATCAATTGAATAGAGTACACCAATTAACTTCGAAGAATAATACATTCTAGTATATCATTGGCAATCAAACAAAGGAAAATATAATTTAAATTTCCTATCATTATCCTAATAGTTTGAGTAGTTTTGGATCGCAAAAATAGTCAAATTCTAACAAATTATAATGAATGATCAATAAAACAAAAACTCATACCAAAGAATAGTATCAAAAAAACAATACTTATGTTATTGATACTTTTTTCTTTACTTCCTTTTATGAGTTTTTATTTATTATCTAAAGTTCTTATTTACAATATTGTTTCAAGTTAAGGTAATGGTAAAATAGCAAACATTTTAAAACTTTTTCACTAAATTTTAGAGTGTGTTTCTTAGTGGAAAGGAAAACATTTTTAAACCTACTAAGCAAGTTAAAAAAACGGTATTTTAACGAGTAAAAATGTAAAATCACTTTGAAAATGATTTTTTACTGGTATTTGAATAATAAATGGTAAAAAAATTTCTCTTTATCTTCCCTTTCTATTTTTTTTTAACAAAGGAACTGTCAAAGAAAGAGATTGTAATTTGGGTCACTACTTTGTTTTTTTGGAACTTTTTATTTCGATTTGATATATTGGGTGAACATTGAATGCTAAATAAAATCAAGAGTCGTGTTTGAAATAATAATCAACTGAAATTTTATCCCATTTGAATTTCCAATACCAGTATTTCAACGAGAAGATTATTTTTCAAAATTAGTACTTAGCTGATTGATTTTTTTTCCCATCTTTTGATAAGATATAAGATTAAATAATATTATTATGAAAAATATTAATTTTCTATCGAAATTAATAAATTTTGTACAAGACATTTCAATGAAATGTGATGCTAAATATTGGAAAATTTTATTTATTAAAAAAAATATAGTTTGAAAAGTGCATTTCGTTTATAAATATCAACTCTAATATGGATGTTTATTCTTTCTGTTATTTTTAAACATTCTTTCGGTTGATACTTAAAAAAAAAAATGAATTTTTCATTTTTGAATTGTCTGATATGATATAAATTAGGTTATTATAAGAATAAAGATTAAAATATTTTTAATAACTTTAAAAAATATTTATGACCCTAAAAAAAAATGTTTAATAATTTTTATATATAATTTTTTGTTCAAATCTCAAATTATTTTTACCAAAAAAAAAAATACAAATCACAAAAGAATGTGAGACCTCATGAATTTGTATATTTGAGATTTTTTTTTTTTTTTTTTAAATGAAAATAAAAACCATTCACAAATTTTCGACAGAACAAAAAATAAAAAATAGGAAAAAAAAAATATATTAATTTGAAATTTTTAAAAAATAATATTAAATCACTTTTAAGTAAACTAATTATACAGTTGGTTCCATTTCAA
This sequence comes from Anaeramoeba flamelloides, assembly GCA_027625915.1. Taxonomy (NCBI): domain Eukaryota; family Anaeramoebidae; genus Anaeramoeba; species Anaeramoeba flamelloides. Next base: position 558,107 of record JANTQA010000044.1, read on the forward strand.
GGTACAAACTTTCAACGAGAATTAAAGTAAAATAAAAATCTCAAATTAAGGAAAAAAATTTGGATTTTAGTTAAATAATTTGTAAAAAAAAAATTCCAAAAAATATGTATTGATTTGAGATTTTTTTGTTCTTTAAATTTTGTTGAAAGTTTGTTACTTAAAAGTGAAACTAACTTTATTTTTATGATAAATAATCATTGTTATTCAAAAAAAAAAAAAGAAGAAAATATCAAAAAAAAAAATAAAATTCAGAGTTTCAAAAATGATGAAAGGAGCAAAAAAAAAAAATAATTTTAAATTTTATTAAATTTCACCAACAATTATTGATGAATCAACATGTTAGATACCATCAAATAATTTTGTCTGATTTTTAGATGTAACTAAACTGAACATTAATTTTCTATTTATCATTGTAAAAAACCACTGATCAAACCAAAATATATTCTTTAATTGTGATAAAAAGAAATGAAAACAAAACAAAAATAGACATCAAATATTAAAAAATATTTTATCAATTCAAAATTATTTCCGGATTGAATGATTTTATATTATTGTTATTATTTTAAAACTTCTCAATATTCCCATTTTTTGTAATTTTTATGATTTTATTTAAAAATTATTGGATAATTTAATGTTTGAGAAACAATTCCATTTTGTTGTTACATATATAATGTTCTTTTTTTTATTATTAGAAATCAATTTTTTTCTTTCAAAAACAAATTATTAAAGTAGAATATCATATTAGAGCCAGTCCAACTTTTAATGCACAAACTATCAACGAAATTTAAGGCACAATAAAAATCTCAAATTAAAGCACAAAATTCAGATTCTAGTAAAATAAATTGTAAAATAAAAAATAACAAAATTTGTGCCTTAATTTGTGAATTTTTTTGTGCCTTAAATTTCGTGGATAGTTTGTGCCTTAAAAGTAGAACTGACTGTAAATAAATTGAAATTGGTTTATATTTTTCTTATGTAAAAACAAAAAATAAAAATATATAAGTTTAATTTGTCAAATAGATCAAAATTGATTCTTAATATATTACAAAAAAAAATCAGATTCTTTATCTTTAACTCTTTTATATATTTTACCCCCCCCCGCCATTTACCTTATTGAAAAAAAATATGGAATTTAATGGTGTGGAACTTTATAATTTTTAAAAGGGCTTGGAGTTGTTTGTATTAGACCCCTAACCAAATATTATCCAAATTTGAAATACTGTTGAACCTTTTTGAAGTTTTTTGTAAAAATTGAATTTTATTTTTTGGGGAAAAATCTAATTTATTCATTTCTTTATTTATGACTATAAATTGTGAATTAAAGTTACTTCTAAACAAAAAAAAGTGGGAAAACAATTAAAACATCTTAATACTTGTAAATAATACCATTTACAAGACCAAATTTAAATTTAAACACTCTCATTACATTTTCCAGAATTTGATAGATTAGAATCAAATCAAACATTTTCTTTTTATTTCAAAAATTAAAAAAAAACATCGTTAACTTTTCCACAATTTACAAGAATCAAATAAAATCTTCAATTTTAGTTAACCCTTTTATATGATGGAATATATATTATTATTTTTTTTTGTGTGTTTTTGGGTTATTTAGAAAATCGATTGATTTTCAGAATCGCACAAAACATCCCAAGATAACCACAATTTGGCTTTTTTATTTATTTTTTTGATTAGAAAATTGATGGATTTTCCAATCAATAACAAAAATTTATAAAAAAATCATCTTTATTCTTTCCTGAACCTTAAAGATCAGAATAAAGTCTTTATTTTTTTCCCTTTCTTTTGAATTCTAAAAAATATAGGTACTTAAAGATACCCTGCAATACCCAATCGAAACTTGAAAATAAACAAACACACATAAATACACCATAATTCACAGTAGTAATAAGAACGAAAAATCTAATTTAGAAATAAAAATATAAATTGAAATCTGCGAGAAATAAAAATTTCAAGTTTTTTCATAGATATGAAATAAACCATAAATGCAAATCTATTAGAAAATAATGTTTTAATTTTTGAACAATTCAAAATTAATATTTTAAATTTTTTTGATTTCAATCAAAAATTTCTATCAAATTTACCAAAATAAATTTGTAATTTTGAATTATATCTTTTTATCACTTTTTAAGTAGTAGAGAGTTCGGAGGCGTGAATATAAATATAATTGATAATAAGGGGATGTATTTTCATAATAGTAAAATAAAATCTATTTTAATTTTATTATTCTGTTCAAAAATTGACAAAAAATTTCGAATTAATAAATATTTTCTTTAAAGTCCTCCAAAAATCAAAATTGTAAAATTTTTACTTTTCTCATATTGACATTACTTTGAAATCTTTTTTATTGATTAACTTATAGACTTATACAGCCAGTTTCACTTAAAAGGCAGATACTTACAACGAAATTTTAGGTAAAAAAAAATCTCAAATTAAGGCACATTTTTTGGAATATTTTTTTTTACATATTATTTTTCTTGTAAATGAATTTTGTTCTTTAATTTCAGATTTTTCATTTGCCTTAAATTTCGTTGAAAGTATGTGCCTTAAAAGGGGAACTGATTGTAGTATTTCAACCCACCAAGAATATAAATAATGATTAGGTATTTTTTTTTTTTCATTGCTTTTATTTCGAATTTAAGGGGTCATAGTTACTATAGATTCCTCTAGAATTCAATTATGTGGTAATTGAACTCAAAACGACATTAACGCTACCTGGTTCAAAGGCTGGGAAAAGTTTATTATGAATATTATTGAACAATAAAATATTGATTTTTTTTACTCATTATCACCATTATAAATTATTATTTTTTGAAATATTTTTTTTTTTAATCAATTTCCAAATCCAAAAATTGAAACCTCATTAATAGTATTTCTTTATAATAATACAGATTTAGAAGCTCTAAAAGTAACTATTTTTTCAATTTTTAATATAACTTTAAAAATCAAAACTGATTAGTTTTGTTTTAATTTTTATAAAGCTAATTGTAAAATTAATCTATTTTCAATAATCGTGTTAAAATATTTTCAAGAATTTGAAATATATTACTATTCAAAATACATTTATAACAATTGAGAGAAAAATGTTAAACACAGAAAAATGGCTGGAAAACATTTTTAATTAGGAACACTAATAAAATTGATTTTCAATTACAATTGTTTGTGAAATAACTCAAGAAAATAACATTAATCTACTTATTAGAATAAGGATAAATGTAATTCTACTTTTTCAAAAGCATATCTCTTATAATCTAAAGCAAGTTTAAAAATTACATTTTTCAGAATTAATAGTAAACTTTACTAAAACTTGGATTTTTGTTAAAATAGCATGATCTATTTTAGTTATCAACCATTCAAATGAGTATTCTACACGAATAACAGAATAATGAACTTGTAACACATTTAAACATGTATTTATATAAAATTCACCTTGTTATCAATAGGATTTGATTTTCAATTTTACTAATGTTCCCAATTAAAAACGGTGTCCAACGATTTTTCTCTCAATCGTTATAAAAGGTATTTTGAATTGTAATATATATCAAATTATTGCAAATATTTTATCAAAATTGTTTCTTGTTTGTTTATTTAATGTTTAAAAAAACAATAGAATTGTATGCTAACGAATCTACCTTTCAAGATAATTTTTAAGAAAGTTATTTTGTGACTGTGGAGTCTGAAAATTCATGACTGAACCTTTAAAATTATCTCTAAATACAGTTTGTTTCTGAAATTCTTGAATTTATTAAAAACACAATCTGGATTGTTAATTGATGAGATCAATAAAATCATACTACTTGACTAATTGATTTTTTAGAGACTCTTTGTAACTCAAGTACTAATACAATTTGCATTCAAGAACAGCACACTTTGATTTTAGACTTGTACCTAGTAGAGCCTGATAACTTAAAACCAATTAAATTATGATTGATTATCTTTTTTCACTTCGAAAATTCTTTTCATTTAGGATTCAAAGATCACCCAAAATAAATTCAATAGAGAAAAAAGAGAAATAATAAAGAAATAGAGATCAGAAATCATAAATTACACACTATTTCTTGCAAAACTCAAACTAGACTAAAGCAAAATACTGTGAAGTAGCTAAATTTTTTGCCTTTTATTATTCAAATACAGAAGCGCTACTTTATCCAACATAAAGCCTATTAATTGTTTGTTGTGTTAATAAGCTATATTACCTTTATTTCCAAACCCAATATTTAGAAAACACCAAAGTAAGAATCTTGAAAAAGTAAAAAATCAACGATGAGGTGTATTTCAAATTTTCACACTTGAAAATGACACATTTACTTTACCCACTCAAGAAATTCCAACAGAACTTTCCCTCTAAGAAAAGGGTTTCATTAAATTGAATAAGTGAAATGATGAGTATTTCTCTAAAAGGTTAAGAAAAACGATTTTCGAAGAAATTTTATCTGTAACGAATTTGATAGATGTATTAAACCTGAAAATTTCTTGCGTCGGTAAACAAAATAAACTTTCAAACACTCCAATTGTAGTTTATTTCCTGTTGTAATTGATATTGTTCCTGAACCGAAGACAAAAGAGGTAAAACATTTTTTTTTCAAACAACATATTTTTTGCTTGTCTCGAACCAAATAAATTAGAATAATTCTACATGAAATCACCAATTTTTCATTCTCATCCGACTGTTTTACCAGAAAGTAGGATTTCTGATTATTCCTATCACCATTTCTCAAAAGATTTCTTAGTCTTTAAGAAAATTCAGATCAATCAGAAAAGAAGAAAATCGTGTATCAATCAGTATTGTAATTTAACACCAAAATTTCAATATAAAAAAGTAAGAATCTTTGTTTCAATGTTCTGATATTTTTTCTTTTCATTTTCCCAACTTTTGTCAACTATTCTAACTTTGTTGTCTCTACCCAAATACATCTGATGGATTAACGAATTTTCAACCAACCTTATTGATCACATTAGCAACTCCCCGAACAAAAACTCCAAGACAGAGGTAAAATCACTTTATGTTTAGATCTTGATCATACGTTAATTTCAACAAGCAGAACACAAATCGAAAATTATGATTTCTCCATCTCACTCCCAATTGATCAAAAGAGAACACAGAAGCTTTATATTAAAAAAAGGCCATTACTAGACCTGTTCTTGCAAAAATGTAGCGAGATGTTTGAAATAGTGTTGTTTACTGCCTCTGTAAAAAGCTATGCTGACAAAGTGCTTGACATCCTTGATCCAGATAATAGCCTTATTTCCCACAGACTTTACAGAGGATCCTGCTCCTTTTATAACGGACATTATGCTAAAGACTTATGCTTGTTAAATCGTGACTTACACTCGATCCTAATTATTGACGACGCCAAGTTTTCTTTTGTTTTCCAGCCTGAAAACGCCATTTGGATCAACCCCTTTTACAACAACCTTGATACAAATCAATTTGTTGATAATCAACTTGAAGATGTTCTTTCAATACTTGAAAATGTATATATTCAACACAATGTAATAGACACCCTCGCTTCTTACAGAAATAAATGAAATGGGCCAATAAATAATCCATATCACTTTATTTTTGTTGTTTTAAAAAAAGTGTCACAAAAAACCTTTCAATGAACCCCTGAAAAATAGGTTTATTGAAGTTTGTATATGTTTTATATATACTTTTGAAAACTTTTTTGTTGCACTGTCTTAAAATGACAAATTTTAACTCCTTAAAGCTAATAAAATGCATAGATATTTATTTTCAATCTTAATTTTAGTAAAATAAGATTTTGTCTTTTTTCAATTGAAAAAAAATGAAATGCCTGGTCTGAAAAAAATACCTGACATGAAAATGGTCGAGAAAAAGATTTTTAATTATTAATATAAGGAAAATTGTTGTGTAATTCCGTTGATTGAAACTCAAATCCTATTTATAACTAGCCAATTTTTTTCTGAATCTCAGTAACAAACTAATGGAAAGTTTATTAAAATGAGGTGTTGATAGAATACTAATTTATTTGTTTGAAAACCCAAAGTTGATCTAAATTTTTTGAAAAAAAATAGAGTTTTTATAGAGGTTTGAAAGGATTTGGAAAATGTTATTTTTATTCTTGTTTTTTGATTAATTGAAGAATGTTCTGAACAAGTTTAATTCCATTAATCAAAATTCTAATAAGTGGCAAGTTATAATTTTAAAAGTTTGATTCGTAAAAAAAGGAAATTGTCAGCAATTACACAACAATTTCCCGAATATTAATAATTAACTATTGTATTTCAGGTATTTATTTTTGTGCCCGGAATTTTTTTCAATACTATAAAGGATTTTTTTAGCATTTTTTGATGAAAGTTTTAATGAAAAAAATATACCTTTTATTAAAAGTTTATTATTTTTTAATTATATCATCGGATTATGGTAACAAAATAAATAGTTTTAGGAACTTTAATCCATTCCTAAAAATTAACAGAGGATCAAAATTATGGAATTTTGGTAGAGATACATGAAACTTCTTAATAGAAATGACAAGAACTTTTAAACTAAAAAATAGTTTTATTAAAATAAATATCAAAAAAGATTGAAAAAAATTACTGTGAGAGTAAATTATTGTTTTTAGACAAAAAAAAAAATAGAGATTTTTTTTTTATTTTTTCATTTTTTTGAAATAAAAAAATCATTTTATTTAACAAAATTTATAAAAAATACATAATTATTGCTTTCACAACTTAATTTTTAAAAAATACCCTTAATTCAAGACCTAACCTTAAAAATATTTTAAACATGAAGCAAGTAAGGTCATATTAATATACATGTTCAAATACTCAAACCTAAAGAAAAAACAGTTGTTAAATTTTATTAATCACTTTCCAAAAAAAATATTGTTTGATAAAAAATAAAACCTTTACTACTTTTTGACTTTTTCATAACTAGACTAATAATTAACATTATTGAGTAATAAGATACCTTGTATAAATAGACACACACACACACACATACATACATACATACATATATATATATATATATATATATATATATATATATATATATATATAGATAATATCTTTTTATTGTAGATTGGGTCATTATAGTGATAAATAATTTTCTGAATGGGGAGAAAAATGTGTTTATAATTTTTATAAGTAACCAATCCCAATTAAAAATCAACTGACCTATGAAGTACAATCGATCTCCAAAAATCAACAACTAAAGATGAGTTCATTTTTTGAAAAAAGCGCCAAATAGTGAAACTCAATTTTCAATTAAAATGGTTATGAAAATAACTAAGTTAGATTGAGTTCCCCTTGGTCACATTTTGAGATCTTTAATATTATTTTCTTTTTCAATACTTTTTAAATGATTTATTTTTTCTCTTTAGATATTTAAATAATCCATATTTTGTCAGATAAAGATGATTACAAAAAAAAAAAAAAAAAAACATAAATCATATTATCTCGGATTAAATTGATTGTGTAATTGAATAGTAATCATTTGCTTTAAATTGAAGAAATTCAACACTTTTTTGGAAATAAAATAGGAAAAGATGATTTTTTTTTTAAATTAGAATTCTTTGTAATTGAAAAACTGGTCAATTTTTTTAAGGTTGAATGAATTTTTTGATGTTAAGATACAACGTTATTTTTTTTAAAATTTGAAATTTTTATAAAGATCTTGTGAATTTTTTTAATTGAATGTTTATTTCCTTGAGATGATAAGAATTTTTTCTTTCAAAATCTAATTTTTTCTTTTTGATGATTTTACAAATAATTATTTTTTTATGTTTGAAATTGTAATCTACCTTTTAATTGTTTTTTTTTGATTTGAAATTTTGAAACTTAGATTATATGATTTTTTTTTTTTTGTTATTTAAAAGTTGAGAGAGTAAAAAAATTTATATTTTTATTTGAATTATTACCCAACGATAATCAATCGATTTTTTTTTTATTATTGGCTTTTTTTACATCGTGGAATTCTTTTGGATTTTTTTTTTTTTAAATTAGAATTTTTTTTTATTGTATTATTTTGACTTTTTTTTTTTATTTTCATTTTTAGCCAATGAGATCCTTTGAATTTTTTTTTAGTTATTTAAATTTTTATTCATCAAAAGAATTACAATTTCACAATATCATTTTTTAGTCGTTATCACCCCTTGGGTACTTAATGAATACAGTCAAATTGACTCGACACTTGTGTTGTAAAATTCAATTTTCAATAAAAATATTTTTCAAATTTAATGGATTAACTTTACCATAGATAAATCTATAATAAAAATATGTAGCACTTTAATATAATGAATATTGGTTCATTGAGTACCCAATTCCCTTAAAAAAATATATTCTCATTATTTTTACACAATTAATCAATGGATTATTTACTTGGGATCACTAATAAAAAAATTTATATTTTGTATTTTTTTTTGAATAAGTTCCTTTTCCAAATCTTAAAATAGAACCCTAAAATGATCGGCTTTCACTTGTATATAATATCAAATGTAGAACCTCCAAAAATAACTAATTTTTTTAATTTTACAATTTCAAGATTTACACAATAACGATAAATTTCAAGACTGATTATTTTTGATTTCTTTTTATAAAACTAATTGTATTATCATATATTTCCAAGATTTGCGAAATTTATATAAACACTCTGTTGTTCAATTATTAAATTTTTTTAAAAAATGAAATTTTTTAATTAAAATATAATTTTTAAGCCTCTAATATGCATATCTAGAGAAATTTGATAAAGATATTTTTCAACTTTTAATTCCAATATTGATTCAACCTTTAAAATTTTTTTCAAAATTCCGATTTTTTTCTGAGATTCTTTGGGTTTTTATTTATTCGAACCATTCTGGAAAAAAAGTAAAACAAGGAAAAAAAGTTAAACACAGTTTTTAATTGGGAACGAAACTGAAAATTCAAAATAAGATCTAATTAAAAAAAGAATAAATAAATAAATATAGACAAAATAAAGAATTCAACACAACAATAGTTTTTTTAATACTATCTTTTGATATGTGTTTTTCTTTGATCAATTATTAAAAATTTGTTTAGAAAAAATAGACTATTTTTGTAATCTTCAAAACCACTTGAACAATTTTGAAATGAAAGTAGATTTAAATTGTATTTGTTGGTTTGATTGAAAATAATATATTAGGTTATTATTTGAAGTTAATTGGTTTCTTTTTTTAATTGATTTTACTTTTCATTTTCAGGTTTTATGAAAGTTTAAAATGAAAAACCAAGTTAAACTTTTTTTTCCAGAACAGTAAAGATCATCTTGAATAGATGAAAACAACTGAGACATAGTCTTTATAATAGATTTTTTTTAAACTTTTTACCTGGTTCACGAATATAGTTCACACCCAAGAACACTACACTTAGATTACTAATTTCTCCCTTTAGGATTCTAATCCCTTCTGAGAAAAAAATTGTAACAAATTTAACAATATGATCGATAACTTACTTTAAATCATTTTAAAGTTCTACCCTATACTTTGTACCATTATTTATTTGAAGATAGTATTTGAAAACCCATTTTTTTATTTCTATTTTATTGTTTAATTCGAACTAGTAAAATACGAAATTGAATCATTTTTTGTAGATTTCTTTCTGACATTTTTATTGAATAATTTGAAAATGAAAAAACCTAAAGACAAAAGAAACGAACTAATCGGAGATTTAATCTGAGTTTAATGGATTGATTCAATTACTGGCTGATAAAAATCATGATAAGAAAGAAAAAACAAAAAAATTATTTACAATTTTTTTCATATCAAATATTTTTCCTCATCCCAAAAGCAAACAAAAAGAACGTCTAAAAATTAAAACTTTTTTGACTTAATAATGACTACAACAACGATGTCTAAAAACAAATTAACGATTACTGAGAAATTAAGGACTAGGGTTGACCCAAAATTCTTAAAAGAGGAGACAATTTTCCAATTGTCAAAACAACAAACGGAAGTACCTGACATTTTACTATTTGATGATGTAAGATCGACACGACCCGAACTGACTGGAGGCAAGGGAAGCAGTTTAGGTATTTTAAAATGCATCAAAGGAGTGAATGTGCCCTCGTATTTGTGTGTCACAACGATTGCCTTTAATAGGATGCTGAACCAAACAGATCTTCCACAGCAAATTAAAAAATTGGATCAGTTATCAGAATTGATTACCAGTGCCAAAGTAGATTCAAAAAAAGCAAAAACTGTTGAAAAGGAAATCTATGATCTCTCAGAGAGCCTCAGGAAACGAATTAGCGAACTTGAATTTGATGAAAAGTTGGTTAATAGCATTAAGGGTGGCTATCGAAAACTGTGCCAATTGGAAAAAATTGAGGATTTGTCTGTTGCAGTGAGAAGCTCTGCCACAACAGAGGACTTAAAGGAAGCTTCGTTTGCTGGCTTACACGATACGTACTTAAACCAAAAAGGAGAAAAAGATGTTCTCAATTCTGTCAAGAAATGCTGGGGATCGGTGTTCGCTAATAGCGCTGTGCAGTACCGGATCTCAAAAAAGATCCCACACTCCATAGCGAAGGTTTCTGTTGTTATTCAAAAAATGGTTTTCCCAGAAGTAGCGGGCACAGGATTTACAATTGAGATCGGAACTACGTATCCTGGAATTCATGTTGCAGCTACAAACGGACTCGGGGAAGGGTTAGTGAGTGGCGAGGTGACAAGCGACGAGTGGCTCTTTAATAATGAGAATTTGATATTAATCAAAATGACTTGTGGCAGCAAAAAAATCAAATACCAAATCTTAGAATCAGGATCAGGAATTGAGAAGGTTCCAATAAACAGAAACGAAAACAGAAATGGGAACAATAACAATAACGAGAATGAGAACGAGAACGAGAACGAGAACCAAAAAAAAGAACAAAACGAAGATAATTCCAGTACAACAAAAAAGAAACAATTTTGCCTCCAAATTACAACTGCAAGAAATATTGCAAAATTAACAAAGAGAATAGGGTTGGTATATAAACAATTGTTTGGCTATCAATTTATTGATACAGAATTTGCCATTTCTTCATCCTCTACAATTTATTTTGTCCAAGCTAGGCCCGTTGTACCAATTATTTATGACAAAATTTTGACTGTTGACACTTCCCAAATCAATTCCGAACAAGACATATTAGTCAAAGGCAAATACTCACTTTTAGGCTCGTCAATAGGTAAAATAAATGTAATTAAAGATTTCGAAGAACTCACATTAGGTAAAAAAGTAATTCATCCAGAAGATATCATTGTAACCACAAAAACGTCAAATTATTGGAATCAATATTTAACAAATTTGAAGGGTATTGTTTCAATGGAAGGAAGTCATACTGCCCATCCGATGCTAATTGGCAGAGAAAGAAAAATTCCTTGCGTTATCGGATGTCCAAACTGTATTGAACTATTAACACCATATCAAGGGCAATGGGTAAATAATTTTTTTTTTTTTTTTTTTTTTTTATAGTTCTTTCTTTACAAACTTTGGGAAATTTAAATTTAAATTTGATCTTTGAAAAAAAAAAAATTTGAAATGTTTATTTGGTTCAAGTAATGGAATTTAATCGTTTAGGTCACAATTGGTTTGTCTTGTAAACTCTTTTCCACTAATTACAAATGGTTTAAAAATGAAAAACACATTACCGTTTTGGAAAAAAGTGAAACAGGAAAAAAAGTTCAATCGATTTTTAATTGGGAACATTACTGAAAATGAAAAGGAAAATCAATAAAAAGAAGAAACCAATTAACTTCAAATAATAACCCATTGTATTATTTTCAATCAACCCAACTAATACAATTTAAATCTACTTGATTTATTGAAATTGTTGGTGTGGTTTTGGAGATACCAAAAATAGTCTATTTTTTCTAAACAAATTTCTAATAATTGATCAATCAAAGAAAAGCCACATACTAAAAGATAGTAATAATCAAACTGTTATTGTGGCGAGTCCTTCATTTTTTCTTTATTTATTTATTTATTCTTTGATTCATTGATATTACTTTGAATTTTCAGTAATGTTCCCAATTAAAAACTGTGTTTAACTTTTTTTCCAAAATGGTTATTTTTTTACATCAAATATTATCTCGTTTATCATGTTTTGAAAATACGAAAATATTTTATTTTGGGTATACTTTTCTCTTTTAATACTTTAGTAATTTAATTGTTATTTTTAAAAAAATTAATAATAAAAAATTAAAAGAAAAAATTGTTAAAAATCTAAAAGTAAAAAAAAATATGGTTAAAAATTTTGTAATAACATTTATCAAATTATTACTGTTCTAAAATTAATCCGACACAGTTTAGTTACTGATAAATTAAAAACAAGTTCGTAAATTTGTTCTCAATCACATCTATAAACACTTTCTTGTAATGATTAAATCAATAATTAAATTGTAAACAACTTGAGATCTAGTGATTTTAATTATTCAAGAGGAAAGTGAAAAAAAAGTTTTTAAATATATTTTCATAAAAAAGAACTTGCATTTGAATTTTAAACAGGGAGAAAAAATTTTTTCATCTGATTACCTTCTTTTTTTTATCATTTACTACTATTAATTTTTTAAATAAAATAAACCAAAACTTTTTAAAAAAATTAATTTTTATAAAATGAATGCTCAACCGTTGAATGTTAGATAGATGTTGGAGTGAGAAGAAAAGCAATGTTATAAACAATCTTCTCATTTTTTTTTAAATAGAAAACTTGAAAAAAGTTTTAATTCAAGCAATCTTAAAAAAAAAAAAAAAGTCCACACTTTTTGAAAATAGCAGTATCAAATTTTTTTTTTTTTCTTGTGGACAAAGTGCCTTGATAATCTTAATCTTAATCATTTATTTATAATTTTAAATAGAATTCTAAAAGTGAAAATCAAATAAAATTGAATGGAAATGAAATGAAAATCCCCTATTTAAAAATCGAATACCTAAACAAAATAATTTGCAAAAAGTAAAAATTACACACTCATCCTCTAACTTATATAAAAAACACATTAGCCATTACCTTAAAAGCAGGGAAAATTTATTGTTAAAATACCTTTATTAAACTTAATTATACTAACACTATTTAAATATCCAAAATTATTTTTTTTATCATAAATTAATTGATCCAACATAAATAATTAAATTTGCTTGTTTGTAAGACATTGCTATAATATAAGATTTGAAAATTCTAGATCCCAATTTTATATGATATTTTTAGGGTGTGAAAAATTGTGGTTTTATTTCTTTCTTTTTGATCATAAAAATTATTTTCCTTTATAAAGTTTTAATCTTGATAAAATTTTAAATAGAAGGGATAACTTATAACTGTATTTTCTTATTTAATGAATCGTTTTTATCCTTACCATATTCACCAATTTTTTATTGAAATTTAGTCGTTATCTTAGTTTTCTCTAAAAAAGTTCGATTTTTTTTTTTTTTTTGGAAATATTTTGATGAATATATTTTAAAATATAAACAATATGCCCTGATCCATTCAGTGACAATATTTCTTCTAATTTTATATTACCAATTTATGAATAGAATCACTTAAAAAAGAAAATATTATTTGGAATAGAACAAATAAAATTCCCCACTTTTTTTGGGAAATACCTTACTTTCTTTTTATAACTTGTTTTATTGTTATTTTTTATTTTTTTTCATTCTAAATTAATTTATCGATAATTTTAATTAATTAATTAAACACACACACACACACACACACACACACACACACACACACACACACACACACACACACACACACACACACACACACACACACACACACACACACACACACACACACACACACACATATATATATATATATATATATATATATATATATCTATATACAAAAGGTAACTTTAGACGGGTTAAATAAATGTATTTATCTCGGAAAAAAAAAATTAATTGAAGCAAATGAACAAACGTTTTTTAATCAATTTGCAGTTGTTGATATTGAAGAAATCCAAGAAGAAAAAGATTCATTAAAATTTTTATTTGCATTTAAAAGAGCGATCAAAGACGAAAATGAAAAAATCTGGGTAGCGAATCCAAATCACCCCTTAGAAAAACTTTTACAAGAATTATTTGGAGAAGGATTAAAAATTAGAAGAAAATTAGTTAATGGATCACGAAAGTTGAATAATAAATTAGCAAATGGAATCATTTTAAACAATTCATTTAAGATTATTGATAGTAAAATATGCGATTCATATCAACCCTTAGATACTGTGATTAGAGTGTTTGAAAAAATGGATTTAGAAGAATGTATGAATTTTCATCAAGGATATAAAAATGCTGTTGATGAATTTTTGAACAATTGTAAAAAATTTACATTAAGTTTAGAAAGTTGGCAAAAATATGTAAAAGGTTTTATTAGATTGGCCGGCTATATGTCGTTATCCTTCTTCTTTCGAACGTATTTGAATATAAAAGTATCCAAAATTGCAAACAAACTGAAAATATCAAAATTCCACTTTAGCAATTATTCTGAAATACTCCAAAAAAGGATATTTGAAGAAGACAATCATTTCCGAGAGCAAATTTTAAGAATATCAAAAATTATTATTAAATTTGCTAAAGAAAATCAATTTGACCCTTTATCAATAGAAATAAGTCAGATAAATGATGAAAAGATAATCAAAAAGATCATCGAATTATCACAAAACTTCAGAATAACTAAGCATACCAATTTTTGTCTCCAATTACCTATAAAGGAAACTTTCAAAAAAATTATAGAACAAATAAATTTCATTGGTGTTGAAAAATTGGAACACATGAAAATTTTGACATTTGAAGAAAATTTAAAAAAAATTAAACAGTATGAAGATTATTTTGTTGAAGACGTTAATTTCCAGCATTGGTTAAAATTATCAATAAAGGCGAGAATACAGCACTGCAATATGCACCATAAAAAAATTAGAGGACAATGGATTGTAAAAGGGGCTTTATTACAATTAGCTGAAAAGTTATCTTTAAAAAATAAAGATGATATATTTAATCTTTCCGTAAAAGAATTAACAAATAATTTCAAGAATTTAAATTTAAATACAAGAATTATTAGTAATTTTATCTAATTACAAGAATCACGGATATTGATATTTATTAAAATTTTTATTTATAATCGATTTGTTATCCGAAAATAATAATAATAAGAAATAAAACAAAAGATGGAAAAAGATAATCAAAAATAAAAAGTCTACAATTAAAATAAAAGTTTTTTTTAATATCATTCTACAAGATATTTCGAATAGCTTGTCCAAAAAAAAAAAAAAAAAAAAAAAAAAATTATGAACATATTTATATTAAACTAATTTTCAAAAATGTTGACTCATTATATAATGTTAATTGAAGGTGGTTTTGTAAGGTTTTATCCTATATTCTTATTAAAAACTTTTTTTCAATATTTAGAATAAAATCATTTTTTCTAATTTTTTAAATTTTTGTTTTTTTTTTGTTTTTCTTTTTCTTTTTTTTCTCTTTTTCTCTTGTTTTTTTTTTTCTTTTTCTTTTCAACTTTTTTTTTTGCACAAAGATTATGAAAAAAAAAAGGATCTTCAAAAATACAAATAAACCTTAAGAAATTTGAGACTCTGTAATTTATTTTAAAATCCAGATAATAATAGAAAACACAAATTTCTTGTTAATCTTTTTCCATTGAAAATTCATTAATAAAAAATCCGTCTTGTTCATGTCAAAAATTTTAATAAATTTTTTTTTAGCTTTTTGATTTTATTTTATTTTAATTTGTAAAATATCCGACTTTTATATGTTTATAAATACTTAAAAAGTGAATTATTAATAGATTTAGTAATTAGTTTTTATTGAATACAAAAGAATTATTTGATTTTTTAAATTTATTTTTGGAGGTGAGTAATAATTTTGCAAATATTGTTTAGCATTGTAGTTATTTTAACTAATAAAACTTTTTCAAAAAGTTTCATTTTTAGTATATATATATAAACCATTTATAGTCAACTCATTCCATTTATAATGAATGAATTTTCTATGTTTAAAGGATTTGAATGTATATTGGGAACAACAAATTTTATTATTGAAATTTCAAAATTGAAATCATTTTTTCAATTTTTTGCCTTTTTTGCAAATTTTTTTTTACATTTAATTCATTTTTAAAAATTTTTTTGAAAGATCAGAAGTCAGTAAGTAAGCATGTGTTATTCTAATGTTATTTAAACAATGTAAATCATTGTAGAGAAATTGAATTTATTTCTATTGGAATTTTTATTTGTTTTAATTGGAGATCAAAGTGGGACCTGTTTTTTTCTCTCTAGAGTTTACTAATAATTTGAGTTTTTCAATTTTTCAGTAGATATATTGATTTAATATTTTTCTTTCAGATTGGTTTCAACTCTTCTTTGATGTCTTAATTATTCTTTATTTGTTCTTCAAAGATCAATATTAAAAAAATATTGGTTAACTTGGTTGGTTATAAGTTTATATATAAGTTATTATTTTTTTTTTGAAACCAAAGCTTAAAAAAATGATAAAAATAACTTTTTTTCAAGTCATATTTATATTGACTATTTCTTGAAAAAAGATCTTTATTTAATAATATTCTACTGATTATGAGAATCATTGAATTTTTCTCACTCTCTTTTTTTTTTTTTTTTTTTTTTTTTTTGAGAATAGATAGCTTATTTCTTAAAAATGGTGTCATAAGATTTAAAAACAGAAGATGCGGGGGAATATAAGAAATTTGAATTTTCTCTTGATCTTAATTAATCAGTTATGTTTTTTTATTAAAAAAATAAATTTTAAAATATGTTGTTATCAATGAGTGTTACCTTATTTGAGAGTTTAAAAGGGATTCAGAAAATAATTTTTTAAAAAGGTTGAAATTTAGAAAAAATTAGTTTTTGAATTGAGAGTCTCTTATTTTAAAAGAGTTTTGTTTAATACAAAAATTTTTCTAGCTTTAAAGATCTAAAAAGAATGAAAAACTTTTAAAGAATGTATTATTTTATTTTCGGTGTTTTTATTTTGTTTACTTGAAGATCCCCACTATTTCAATAAATAATAACTCACAAAATTTAACCCATTGTTTCAAAAGTAAACAAAATATTTTTCTTTCTGGGTGTTATAAATATCACCCCCTCAAGAAAAATATATTGATTATTTTCTCAACTTTATACAAATAACGACATGTATATTCTTCACTGAAAATAATATTTCTTTCATCTTGAAAGAAAATAAGTTCTTTTCTAATCATAAGAAAAAATGTTCAATTTTAATTTTATTAAATTTTTATAAAATTGATCAAACTTTTAAAAAACCAATAATTCAATTCTTCACATAGTTTTAAAAACCGATCAAGAGATTTTTGGTAATAAAATTTTTGCTTTATTTTGAAATTTCTAGATTCATAAAAATTTATTTTGAAATTGAGTTTATTTTTTAAACAAAAAATCTTTTTAAGGTTATTGATACCTTAAATTTCAAGAATTTATGATTAATATTTTAGTTTTAGTATGTGTAATATAATAGTTTTATATATTTTCGTTAATAAGATGGTTTGAGGGTTTGTTGCAGTAAGGTTGAGTTTTGATTTTCTTGTCACCTTTTGAATTGGTCTGTATGATTGAAATTTATCACAAATTTATGAAAAATGATAATCATGGATAGTAACAGAATTTAAATTTTGGGAACAAAAAACCTTTCGAATAGGTGTTTTATTCAAAATACAAAATTTATTTTCAAAACCTCAGAAAAAAATTTTTAATTTGACAAACAAAAAATATGATATTATTTTTGTTCCAAAATTATTAATTTTATAAAAGATAAACATTTTTCAAAATATGGGTCTTGGTTTCAATACAGTTTAAGAATATATTTAATTATAATTGAAATCTATGAAAATTATGGTATCATTAAACTCTGGGGACTGTTCAGAAAGTACTTTGAAATAGTATAGTCGAAAATAAAACAGAAAAAAAGTACAATCAGATTGTTAATTATAAGTGCAATGTTCCCATCCTTTCGTTTGTGATGTTATTGTGATATTTTACTTTCACTTCTCAAAAAGAATTTTCATTCTAAAGAAATTGGTCAAAAAAAAAAAGATAAACATTCTTTTTGTCATCTTACTATTCCAATCATACTTTTTTTCTTTGTTATTCAATGAAAAGGTGAATTAAAAATAAATAAAAATAATATTTGTCAAAAAATGGCTTTTCCGGATTTTCAAATGCAATTTAAAATTTGGGATCATTTCAAACTTGTAAAAGAAAATATAATAAATATACAGAACAACCAGAGGAATTTTTATTTGTTCAGAAAGTTGAAATGGAAATTCTAAAATCTTAAAATCTATTTTTGGCAGGATCTTCCAAGGTAAAAATTGTGAGAATTTCCCATTTCACCTATATATTCTCAGTGTTTAATATTACATAGATAAAAAAACTCTTTCAAGGGTGTTTTTATTCATTTTTTCACCATTTTCGCCTGAAAAATAGTCCTTAACTTTATGAAAATGAAAAATAAGATCAATTTATTATATAAAAATAAATCACCAAAGTCAAAAAAATACTAAAAACTTTTCTCTTTTTTATAAGAATATCATTTCTTCATAGGTTTTAGTTTGATTTGTCCAATCATTAAACATATATTGAAATCATTTAACCATCTTTTGTGATCTTGAAAAATACTTTTCCAATTTTCATAAGAAAGAAGATCTAAATTATATTTATTGATCTGGTTGATAATATAATATAAAGAATTTTTCGGCAAATAAGAGGAATTAAAAACTCCTCTGTTAAATAATAAATAAAAAAAAATATAAAGAATTTTTCTTTCAAGCAAATTTCATTTTTTTTTAAATTATTTTTACTTTTCATTTGCAGGTCCTATTAATTTAAAGAACTAGTTTCTATTATTATTTTTTTTTTTACCAATTTTTAAATAAGAATTCCTTATCTAGAAATACTGTTAATTGTAAAATAAAAAGATCAAAATTTTCATTCATTTTTCCAAAAAACAATCACATTACAACAAATAAAACAAATCGTCAAAGTCCCCAATTCTCAAAGGGTAATTAATCATTTATACTTGCCTTATGTAGGAAAAATTCGAAATTGTTCAGTGATAAATAAATCTACTATTTGAAAAGTTGAATGAAAATTTTGATTCCTTTTATTTTGCAATAAAATAGTATAATAATTTGAAATGTTAAAATAAACAGGGGTTCTCAAATCTTGGTAATTTACTTGAAAATTTTCTCAATCTCTAACAAATTTAGGTAAATAAATTTAATAACGATTAGTCCCTTAAAAAATTAAAAATCTATTGAACTAAATTCTACTATTTTTTAAGTTTTTTATTTTTTTCCACAATAACAAAATCAGATAAACCCAATTGAAAGAAGGTTGGGTGTAAATTTACACTTAACCCTCAAACAACTGTTAGATATTTTTGTCGATTTTTTATTTTGAAGTTTTTATTGAAGATTCATTTTTTTACTTTTTTTTAAAAATAAAGCCCTTTTCATGAAAAGTGCCTTTTTTTTTTTTTTCGTGTTAATATTTTTAACAGTTGCTGCAAATTGTAATTGTAAAAAGAATAATTTTCTGAATGATAAAAAAAAAAAGGTACTAATTTCTGCAATTCTTCCACAATTAGATCAAACCATCTCAGATAAACAGTTTGGTTGGTTAAATAATATTTCTAATCAAAGTTTGACCATAATCTTAGATTCGCTAATTGGGAAAAATGAACGAGAAACACAACAAAGCCTAATCAAACAAAAAAAACATGTTGAAAAAGAACAAGAAAAAGAAAAACAGATCAAAAAAGAAAATGAAAACGAATACAAGGAAACAAAATCAAATGATTGTGACAATCTTCCAAGCACAGATCAAAATTATGAAATTTTAACTAATTTTTACCATAGTTTAAATGGTGAAAATTGGAGCTATCAATTCAATTGGCTAAATACATCTGTTTGTTTTTGTGATTGGTACGGAATCAAATGTCAAGATGGTTGCGATTCTTCAGATTGTCAAGATTGTCAGATTCAGGAAATGTAACAAATCCCATTCTTTTATTTTCATGAAATACTTCAAAATACAATTACACTTAACAACGAAAGAAATAAAACAAATGATAAAAAACCAAACTTTGAATTTAATTCTTTTCTAATACGAATAAAAACAAAATAGAAACCTAAGTGAGAATGGGTTAATAGGGAAAATTAATGAGGATTTTATTAACTTTACAAAATTAAATAAACTGTAACATATTCCGTTCCATCTTTTCTAGAAAAAAAAAACAAAAAAATAATCAAAATACATAAACATTAAAAAAATCTAAACAACAACACGAAAACCAACAAACAAACCAACCAAAATCAACAAACAAAAAACAACAAATAACAAATAACAAATAACAAACAACAAACAACAAACAACAAATAATAAACAACAAATAACAAACAAAAACAAAAATAGTGATCTCTCCAAAAACAAAGGATTAAAATTGTCCATGAACCTTGGTGAAATGTGCGCTGTTACCAGTCTAAAATTAAGCAATAATGATTTGATTGAGTTACCATTATCTTTTCAAGGTTATGAAATACTCTACAATCTTGACTTATCATTTAACAAATTTGAATATTTCCCCAACATCCTATGCACTCTGTCCAATTTGGTTTCCTTGTTATTATCGAGTAACCAAATTAAAACGGTTCCTGAGTGTTTGAATTCTTTGGAAAGTTTACACGAGCTGTATTTAGATCAGAACGAAATCGAAGCATTACCACAAAATTATGACAAATTATCAAATTTACAAATACTGAAATTACATAATAACAAAATTAAAATGTTACCCAGGGGGATTGGCGATCTGACGTCTTTAAGGGAGTTGTCTTTAAATAACAACCTATTAAAGAGCATTCCCAGCACAATTGGCTATTTAAAAACATTACAAAACATTGATTTATATAACAATCAATTGCTAACATTGCCTGATGAGATAGGGGAGTTAACTAATATTAACGATTTGGATTTTTCAAGTAATAAACTATCTGCACTACCATTGAGTTTAAAGAAATTATCGAAAACACGGAAAATTCATTTATTTAATAATTCCTTTACCAGCGTTCCACCGGCTATTCAAGAATTTAAATCTTTAAGAAATTTAAATTTGGATTTTAATTATCTTACAACTTTACCCGATTGGATTGGTGACTTGAAGGATTTAAATAGTTTAAACTTTGAAAATAATCAATTAACGACTTTCCCCGAATCTATGAAAAATTTAACAAATTTGATGCACCTCAAGCTAGCTAATAATAAATTTAGTTACATCCCAGAATGGTTTGGTAATTTTGAACAATTGCTAGAATTGGATTTGTCTGACAATTTAATAAATAAAATCCCAAATTCAATGAACAAATTAATCTACTTATCAAGTTTGAATTTCAAGAATAATTTATTAGTTGATTTGCCGGATGATCTCTTTATCAACACGGAACTGATATCACAATTAACATTATCCAATAATTTCTTTAAAAAAATACCGGAATGTATTTTCCAATGCCAAAGATTAATCAATTTAGAAATGGATAACAATGAAATTGAGTTTATCTCGTCAAGCATTTCGAAAATTGTATCTCTTGGATCATTGTCCTTAAATAAAAATTACATCCAAGCAATTCCAATTGAAATTAATAAGAATGCGTATTTAAATTATTTATTTATAAACGAAAATGAATTAAGCTCATTTCCTGAAGAAATTTTCATTAGCAATAGCCAATTGATTACTTTGGACTTAAGTAGTAATAATATTAGCAATATGGATTTTGTTTGTAATTTACCATTCATCCATAATTTGTATTTATCCAATAACGAAATTGGAGAGATGCCACAATGCTTTTCAAATATTTCCACTTTGAAAACTTTAAGTTTGCATTCCAATTATTTAACTAGTGGCGTTGAATATATTACAAATAATAAAGAACTAGAAAAATTATATTTAAATGACAATCTGTTAACAAATTTAACGAACGAAATCGGCAAATTAATTGAATTATCAACCATCACATTAAATAATAACCGATTAATTGAAATTCCAAACTCAATTGGTAATTTAAAAAAATTGGTAACTTTGGATCTATCGTATAATTATTTAAAAGATTTACCAGCTACATTAAATGAATTAATTAATTTACAGATTTTAATTTTAAAAAAAAATGAATTTCAAATTTTCCCGCCTATTATTGCCCAAATGGATTCCCTAATCGAATTAGATTTATCTAAAAATAATATCGATCAAATTGATTTGAGCTTTGAAAAGTTAGTTAATTTGCAAAAATTAAACTTGAATGAGAATTTCTATTCAGACGAAACCCATTTACACAATTCCTTTTGGGGATTAACTAATTTAGTTGAATTAAGATTTGCTAATAATTTATTAGATCAGATCTCTGATAATTTATCAAAATTGATCAATTTGGAAATACTGGATCTATCAAATAACAATTTATCAACATTTCCTCATTGCATTTATTCTTTGAAAAAAATTCAGGAAATTAATTTACAAAGTAATCGTATTGCTAACAAATTGGATTCCAGTTTAAGTAAATTGCAAAATTTGCAAATTTTTACAATTTCCAATAATAAGCTTTCTGGGTTAATACCAATAGAAATCTTTCAATTGCAAAAAATAGTCTATTTAGATTTGTCTTTAAATAATTTTAACGGCAATTTTGAAACAGCTAATATATGTAATTTGCAAAGTTTGGAAACCCTGTTATTAAACGATAACCAATTATCGGAATTTGTTACAAAGGATAGATATGACAATTGCCTATTGCCTAATTTAATTGAAATCGATTTTTCAAATAATTTAATCAAATCTGCGGTTGATGATATTATCCAATATTTCATGCGATATATCGATAGCTTGCGGCTTTTCCACTTTTCTAATAATAAACTATTTGGAAGCATTAATTCCCAAACAATGAATGGGTTCAAGCTGTTACAAATTTTTGATATTTCCTCAAATCATGAAATTACTGGTCAGCCCCCAGAGTTCATCGACGGTTATGCTCTGGAAAAGATCTTTTTACAATCAACAAAGGTATCTGGTCCAATTCCTTACAGCTGGTCTTCAATTACACATTTAAATGAAATCGATATATCGGATACCATGATGAGCGAAAATTTTCTTCCAGTGTTTTTGGATTATGATTTTAAATCATGGAAAAGGAAATCGCATAATGACCCAATGCTATGCCCAGGGTTTACTGGTAAAAATCTAAAGGTTGATGCCAAACTTAGTTTAAAATATACTAATTATAGATACTGTGTGTGCGACGCGGGCTATTTCAAAGGCAAATATGGCCAGAAGTGTATCCAGTGCGAATATGGCTGTGATTGCATACCTGGCAAGTTCAGTAATTGTTACCCTTCCCCAAATGTTACAAACCCAGAAAAAATTATCCCATGCGCAGAAATTTCTAATCTTGGTGTATGTAATTTATTAATTCCCAAAACTAATGATCCAAATTCTCTTCCATCCTCTTCGAGTTATGATTATGGTGATGTTCATAATTATGGCCGTTACAATAACCATGATAAGCAAGTTGGTAATTATGTTTATATAGGAGAGGATTATGGCGATGGTGATGGTGATGATGATTATTATTCAAATTTTACTTGTAAAAATGAATTTACTGGTAGATTGTGTTCAGAATGCAATAACAATCAAAATCAAACTTATTTTTCGTTAAATCAAAATTGTTTATTGTGCAGAAAGTCTTTATCAATAATGGTACCAATAATTTTTTTCATAACACTCTTTTTATTAATCTTTTTATTAATTAAAATTCCAGGTAGAATGACGGGAATATTACAGATTATTTTAAATTTTTTCCAATCAGAATCTGTTTTTTCAACTTCAAATTTAGAGTTGCCTTCCAGTATTTTTAAAGTTGTTGAATTTGTCTATATCTTTTCAACTTTTGATGTACAAATTTTCAAATGTATCAAAACCACTTTAAATTTTAATTTTTTTTTTGGAATCACTTTATCATTTCCTATTTTTTCGTTTGCATTAATATTATTATTATATTTGTTCAGAATACTATTTATAAAAAAATTGAAAAAGAAAAGGCTTAATAAAAAGAACGGAGGTGGGGTGAATAAAAAGAAAAGGGAAAGGAAAATAGATGCGTTTGAATTAAATCAAGCTCTGCTTGCAAGTGAAGAACTAACAAATAGTTCTGATATGGCTGAAATTTCACTTCATAAAGGTGGAAAAGAGAATAAAAGGGGAATTTTAATAAATAGTGAAAACAATGACAATGATGATAATATTGGAAATATTAATAATAAAAGTAGTAGTAGTAGTAATGATAATGATAATGATAATAAGAATAATAATAATGATAATAATAATAATAATAATAATAAAATTAATAATAATAATAATTTGAATAATAAAAATGATAATTTAAATAATAGCGGGAGTAGTAGCAGTAGTAGTATTTTTGATAGTGATAATGAACAAGAAGATTATTATAAAAATATTTCAAGTACTGATGAAGAAAATAAGCATGGTAGTGTGGACAATACAGATGATGAAACTGATAATAGAGATAATTCCTATCTTGACAATGATAATGACAATAATAAGAATTCATTGGCAAATAAAAGTTTCCAATCTTGGCTTTATAAATGCTTTTATATCTTTTTATTTTTATTATCGGTAAATTATTTCCCTGTATCTTCGTGGATATTTAAAGTATTTGGCTGTTCGTTAAAAGATGAAAACAATATTAAATATTTAAATACCGTGCCTTATTTGCAATGTGAACCCTATACCAAACAATATCGCATATTATTATCATTTGCAATTATTTTTACAATTGTTTATATTATTGGTATACCCGTAATATTTTTAATTCTCGTATTAAAGGGTAGAAGGTGGTTTAACTTTGAACAGCTGGAAATTTTGACTGGGTTTTTGACTGGTCCATTTAAATCAAAATATTGGTGGTGGTTTTTAATTGACTTTTTAAGAAAGTTGTCAATTTCTTTTAGTAACTCGACAATTCCCTTTTATTCACAAAACAGATCCATTTTAATTGTTTTTATTTTCCAATTTTCAATAATTCTTCAACATGCTTTTATGCCTTATAATGGGAAATTTAAAAATTCAGCAAGTTTATTAACTTTATATTCAACTTTTATTAGCTATTTTTCTGGCATAATCATGAGTTTCCTTGATAAAAGCCAATACTATAATACAATATATACTCTGAATGTTTTAATAAAAATTAAAACAATTTTAATTTATACAATTATTTTTGTTTTATATTGTTGGGTTTATAGAAAAAAAGATAAATAAAATTCTAAAAATTAAGAAGAAAAAGAAGAAAAAAAAAAAAGATTAAAATAGCTTTTCTTTTTGTTATATATATATATATATATATATTATTTTTTTTTATTTTTTATTCAATATGGGAATGAGTATTCCATTTTGATGTTTTTAATAAATAATAATTCAATACAAATTTTAAAATTTTATTTAATAATGATAAATATTTTTTAAAAAATATTTTTTTTTTCTTTTTAAACCTTTTATTTTGAATATACACTCTTAAACCCAATTCCAAAATTTTATATACAGTTAAAGAAGTTGAAAGAATAACAATAACACATTTTAACATTCAATTTGGGAATATTTTTGATTTTAAAAATTATTTTAATCTTTTTTTTTGTTTTCTTTTCATTTTTTCCATTTACGGAATCTTTTTGTGAGATCAGGAAATTTTTTCCAATGATTGATTTATGGTTACTGATGAGTTTGTTAAATTAGATAAATCACAACAATTGGTCGATGGTATCTTATTATTTGTTGGTTGAAAAATTGTTTGTGAAATTTTAACAAATTTACCAATACATTTTTTGTTCCAGCTTTTTTAATTATTTTGGACAGGCAGATTTTTATTTTTTTTCATTTTATATTTTGTTCTTTTATTTGGATAAAAAGGGTTCCTTATGAAAACAATAATAATATTTTACTTAAATGTGGTATATAATCATGTTTGCAAAAATATAATAAATTCATTCTTTTCTTTCTATCATTTTTCACCACTTCTTCATTTTTTACCCTTTCTTTTCTTGTTTTATTTTAGAAAACTAAATTACGATTCAAAAGTCTTCTAATGGCTGTAATCTAAATGTACCTTTGGTCACTCTTTGAATTAGAAGAAATAAAATTTAGTCACTTCAAAATTCTCTCTCGATCAGACAAAGTATTTAACACTGATTTCTTAACAAAAAATCAGAAAAAAATATAAAATTTAAATTTTTTTTACAATTTTTATTTTTTGGCAATGTATAAATTTTTTAGTCTGGGGTTTATTTCAATTGATTTATTTCCATATTTCAGAATACTTGTTAAAAAATTATTTTGTTATTTTATTGATTTTTTTTTAAATTTTGATAAAGTCAATATCGAAATTATTTACAATATAAAATGAATACTATCCAGATATAGAAACAAAACCGGTTTCCTATTTCAAAAAAAAAAAAAAGATTTGCAAGTAGAATGAGATATTAAATTTAAAATAGTTTTATATTATTATAAAATGAATTCTTAAGTAGAAGAAAAATTATTCAAATTTTTTACTATTAAAAATGAAAAAAATTATTAATAGAACCAAATAAATATGATTTTCCAACTTAAATATAAAAATTTAATAAATATTATAACTTGGTCAAAGATCTTCTATTTATCAATACTGTTTATTCTAAATTGAGTTCTTAAAAAGAGAAAAATTAGTAAGGTTTTAATTTGTTTTAAAAAAAAAAATTTCCATTCTTGTGAATACTATGTATTGTCTAAATATTAAAATAATTTTATTTAAAAAAAAAATGGCTTTTTAGGAGTTTTTTGATATTATTTTATTATAACACAACTTATTAAGTCTCTAAATTGTTAGATTTAAGCAGATATGAATCCAAGTTATTTTTTTGTTGAGTCTATAATCCATACTTTGATATTATAAAACATCAAAAAATTAAAATATTACCAATAAATCAATATTACTTTTTTATTAGTAGGTATTTTTTACATAGTTGTTAAAAATTCCAATGGAGACAAATAAAATGTATTTCAAATTAAAAACCACTTTTAAAGAATGTGAGTGTATTTTAAATGTTCAAAAGAAATTGTCAATAAACCTTCATTAAATATAGTATAGGTTTCTTAAAGTTCTATAATTAAAAAAGATATCCGGAAAATAAAGGATCAAATAATAAAACTTTTCTCAAAAAATAGAGTTATTTTTTGATTGATAATTTTTATTTCCTATAAAAACAAAAGAATTCCCAAAAATTTCATAAAATTACAGCAAATAATTCAACAAATTTTCTTTCAATCTTAAAAATTTTTCACAAACTCTCAAGAATTTTTCTTTTAAAATTGATTTGACCTTAGGTCTACCATTGGATAACAAATAGAAGTTACATTAAGATATAATAAATAAAACAACAAGCATGGTTTTTATGTGAAACACTGGTTTCAGAACTCTTCACATCATATTTTTAGTTCTGTTCAATATTAAAAAAAACAATACCAAAAACTATTAATATTGTTTGATACAATAAAAAAATTTTATTGTATCAGGAGAGAAAAGATTATTAACAATTTAGCCATAACAAGATGATAAGGTTTATAATGTATATTCAGAATACATGGAAAATGTACCTCCTTAAAAATCCCAATACCATCTAAAAAAAGTAACCTACAAATTTTCTTACTCCAAAAAGTAACAACAAACAAAAAAAAATAATTTGAATTTGGGATCGACTTTTTTTGAGAAATGATCTAGTTTTATAATTTTTAAATCACAAAATTGAAATAAGACTGGAAGAAAAGAAAAGGAAAAAAAAAATATTTTTTTATTTTAGCTTTTTTTTTTTTCTTTAAATTTATTCAAATGTCACTCGAAATTGATATTGTAAGTAATTTAGTTCTTTGTTTTTTCTCTCGCAAAATTTCTTTTCAGAGCAAAGAGATTTGTTTTTTTTCCTTTTGGTTTTTTTGTTTGCAATGTTTTTAATTATTCTTTTTTGTTGATACCCGTTTTGTTTTTCATTTCAAAAGGAAACTGAATTAAAAAAACTTCAAGACTTATTAAATGATTTCTATAGCGCAAATGTTAACCCAGATCGTAAGACCGAAATAGGTAACTACTTTTTCTATCTTTTTTTTTTTTTTTTTTTTTTTTTCTTTTGTTGATTCAACCAAATTTTTTTTTTTCTTCTTATCATGTTCGATAATGTTCGAATAACACTTTTCTTTTTGACTAACACTTCTAAAACTGAAAGGAAAAATTTTGATTGAATTCCAAAACAGCCAAGAAAGCTTTAGATATTCGCTATTATTCCTTCACAACACGATCGATGATTATGTTTTACATTTTTGCTTTTCTGTATTTCAAATCCAAATTAAAACAAGGTGGCACTTGATACCGTTAAACGAAAAGAACGAATTCAGAGAAATTCTTTTTGAATTCTTATTAACAAAATTTACGGTTTGTGATATTGTTTTTTTTTTTTTTTTTTTCTTCATCGCTTTGCAGTTTTATTTTTTTGTTGCTTTCAAAAACAAAAAACAAAACTTTTTCAGTTTTTAAAGTCACTTTAACCATCCAACTGCTATAAACCAAATTTAAAACCCAATACAATTAACTCCTTTGATTTTCTTTCAGAAACTTTTTATTTGCTAAAAGAGCTTTCAAAGAAATTCAAATTTTAATTGTTATCGTAAAAGTTTGATTGAAGAAAATTGTTTGTATAAAAACTACAAACGAAAACCAACTATCACTAATTTCGAAAATATTGTTGATTGTTCTTAGGTTGGCTTTTTGTTTCGATTCCGATTCATTCATTAATTAATTTTTGACTTTTAATCAAGTTGCTACACTCCAAAGAAACTTAATTATAGAGGCAATTGATAATAAAGACTGTACGGCGAGTGTATTCATGAGGTATTTAATGGCTGTATGGATTTTATGGTTCGGTGAATAGTACTTTTATGTTTAACTTTTTCTTTATCATCCATAAACAATGACAAGTCAAGAGATCTTGTTAATATTTGTAATTTGGTTGTTTTTCCAAAATTTTCCATTTGTTTATTGACAAACCATTTTCTCTTTGACAAATTCGAAATTAGTCTTGAAAAGAAACGAAAAACCAGAAATTCTCTGCTGCATCTTCATTTCACTTTATTTTCAAGGACGAGAAAGTTTAGAGATAAGCACATAAAGGCGCTTCAATATTAATGCGTTGTGAAGGTGTTCTTGTCTTTGATCTAAACTAAATCGATTTCAATATTTGTCCTTGATTTGTGTCAAAAATTCAATTTTTTTTTGATCAAAAAAAAATTTTTACATAACTGTTGAGAGAAAAATGTTGGACAGAGAAAAATGGTTTGACACCATTTTTAATTGGGAACATTAGTAAAATTAAAAATCAAATCCTATTGATAACTTGGCGAATTTTATATAAGTCCAGGTTTAAATGTGTTACAAGTTCATTAATCTGTTGTATGTGTAGAATACTCATTTGAATGGCTGATAACTAAAGTAGATCATGCTATTTTAACAAAAATCCAAGTTTTAGTAAAGTTTACTATTAATTCTGAAAATTGATAATTTTTAAACTTGCTTTAGATTATAAGAGATAAGGTTTTGAAAAAGTAGAATTACATTAATCCTTATTCCAATAAATAGATTATTGTTATTTTCTTTAGTTATTTCACAAACAATTGTAATTAAAAATCATTTTCAGTAATATTCGCAATTAAAATTGCTTTCCAACTATTTTTCTCTGTCCAACATTTTTCTCTCAACAGTAAAGTACAAAATTGACAAAATTTTTAATTTTACTCAACATGTTATCAATTCAATGATTAGTAATAAACAATCTGTTGAATTTCAACCGTTTTTGTGCCTAAATTTCGGATACTCCTTAAGTTTCACATAATTGCACTCTGTGTAAAGTCTTTATTTTCAATTATCTCTATATTTAAGTTTCTTTAGAGTGTAGCAAGTTGATTAAAAGTTCAAAATTACTAAATCCCTTTGGGTATTGACAAAAAAAATTGTTAAATAATCCTCGTTGTTATTTGAAAGATATACTTTGTTAAACAAAAATTTTATATTCAAAGAAAAAAGTTGAAAATTGAATCTCATTGTTTTTTTTTTATTTAACCACCATCCACCGAAATGATTTGATTTTTTTTTTAAATGATTAGAGAAATCAAATATTCGACAAGTTCCCATGTATTTGAGAAAAGTTGACAAAAAAATAAAAACAATTGAAGTAATATTGCATAATTCAATAATATCGATCTTTTTTACAAAAAGATTAAAAATTCAAAATTTAACCTTCAAAAACAATTCTTCTTCTCATCAAAATATAATAACTAACACTTCCTTAAGGATGGGACTTCTAAATAAATTCTTCAGAAATACCACTAATACCATCGTTTCATTTTGGTTAAGGCTCGAACGTTCTTTTATCTATAGATTAAAATAATTTTTTTTTGTAAAAAAAATCGAGTTTTTTTGGTTTTTATTTTTTGTTCTACTTTAAAAAAACCTCACAAACCAAGCCCTTAGAACATACCTAAGAAGATATTTCTCCAGTTAGTTTTTTCATAAAATTCAGTTGTTAGTATTTCTATACTGATAACTCAGTATAATCTATTAATTTCCCAATAAACCAATACTACTCTTTATTACCCCTCTGTGGCAAGCATGTATTTACAAAAGAAACAATAATAAAACAAAAAAACTCCATTTTTTTACAAAAAAAAATTATTTTAATCTTTGGATAAAGGATCGTAAGAGCCTTAATCAAAAATGAAACGATAGCATTTGTAGTATACCTGAAGAATTCATTTAGGAGTCCATTCTTAATTAAAGAGAATAAAATCTGTAATTTTTTTCTTAAAAAAAATTCTCATTTTTTTCTTTTAAATTTCTCTACATTTCTAAACGTATTAGATCTTTTTTTTTCTATCAAATAAAATGATCGAATATCCTAAATAAAAAATCAATATTCAATTGATTTCTTTTTCCTCTTTTTAATTGATACTTATAAATTTAAAATACTTATAAATTCAAAATACTGATAAAAATTTTTTTTTCTCGAAGATTTTTTTCATTTTTCAGACTGAGAAATTCCAAAAAAAATCAAAAACTTTTTAGTTCAATTTCCTTTTTAGGAATCTTATAACTTCTATTTTCAAAACGATTCATTTCAAAGAATATTTTCAAAAACAACTAATTTTACAAAGTTTCTTAGCATTTAAACCTAATAAATTCTTTATTCTAATCTCAATAAAAAATTTGAAAAATGAAAAATGAAATAAAAACTTAAAAGTATTTATTAGAATCTATCAGAATGTTAACTCTTTTATTTAAGTGTTTGGAAAAAAAGGATTTTATGATTAATTTATAAAGAACCAGAAAAACAAAAAAAACAAATTATAAGAATTATCTGGTGTCAAGATTTTTTTCAAGAAAAAAATGAAAAAGAAATGTTTTAATAACAAACTCTTTGTTCTTAAAAATCAATCTCGTTCGGAATAGATAATAAAGTATCTAATAAAATAAATTCCAAAAATTTTAAAACAGATAAAACAATTGAAAGAATAGCAGTACTAATACTTTCCATTCAAGTTATAAATAATTTTGATTTTAACAATTATTCTTTGGCTATTTTTTGTCTTTTCTATTTTGTTTTAATTTCCTTTTTTCCAATTACCTGATCTGTTTCGTCAGATCTGTAATTTTTTTTTTTCAATGATTGATTAAGGTTAAATGTTGAGTTTGTTAAATGGAATAATCACATTCAATTGGTTTATGGTATCTTATCATATGATTGATCAACAATTGTTGGTGAAATTTTAACAAAATTTACTAATTCATTTTTTTTTT
Organism: Anaeramoeba flamelloides; assembly: GCA_027625915.1. Classification (NCBI taxonomy): domain Eukaryota; family Anaeramoebidae; genus Anaeramoeba; species Anaeramoeba flamelloides. The sequence goes on from JANTQA010000044.1 coordinate 590,046, forward strand.
TGCTCGTTTTATAATTTTGAACACACCAATATTTATTTTTTCGTTTTATATTTTTTTTCTTTTATTTGGATAAAAAGGGTTTACATCTAAAAAACATTAATGCTGTGTAACTTAAAAGTGATTTAATATTATGTTTTGCACAATAGAAAATATTTAAATTGAGTTTAAAATTCTTCTAATGACTGTGTCCATTTAGACACTCTTTTAAATTAGGTGACACAAATTTAGTCACTTCAAAATTCTCTCTCTACCAGACTAAGTGTTCGACTCTTAGTTCTTAAACAATAAATCCGAAAATATAAAAAAATTGGGAAATTTTTTTTTGCTTATTTGCGATTATGAGTATGTACATTTTTTGTAATGGAGTTTAGTTTTCAAATTAATTTTTTTTTAAATTTTGAAACAAGTTTTTCAAGGGATATATTCAAACAAATAATAATTTCGAGAACTATATCATAAATGTATTTCTGTATCTTGTTTTTTAATAGTACAATTTAATATATTATAAATATTTATGATAAATAATAATAATATTAATAATTAAAATATAAAAAATATTATTAAATCGGAAATGAACTTTTTTTTTGTTGTTCTAAATTTTTATTTTATTTTATTTTGATAAACTATTTTTTTTTCTTCCTAAAATTCAGTTTTCAACTTTACACAAATTCTCATTTTTTTTGGCGATAAAAATTCTCATTTTTTTTTGTGATAAAAATTCTCTTCCAGTTTTACTAATAATTACTTTTTAAATCTCATTATTTCATCATCATAACAAAAATTATAGGAATCACAACCATTTGTAATTTCAAAGGCTATCTCAACCGCTGTTGAAGATGCAAAAAGAGATTGGCCTGAAGAGTTTCCAAAATATTTTACAAATATAGAAGATTTAATTGATGATAGCAAAACAACAATTATTGGACTTCAATTATTAAAAACCACTTTAGAAGAATTTGTTTCAACAAAGACAGACATTTCATCAAAAAGGCAATTACAACTTCATGAAAATTTAAATTCACAAATACCACAAATAATGAAGTTATTGTATAATTTATTAATTTGGGTTTTTGAACATTGTGAATCCACAGAAAATTTAAAATCAAATCAAAATGAAAACTTCAGTATATCTCTTCAAAAAATGAGTTTATTCAATACAATTTTACCTGAAGATTTAATTGAGATCTCTTCTTTAATTTTTGGTAACTTTAATTTATTATTTTTTTTTTTCTCTTTATTTATCTGTAGATTTTCATATTTTATTTCAAACTCGGCATTACACAACAATAAAAAAAAATAAAGAAATTGTAGAAACATAAGTTGAGAAATAATAAATATCAAATTAAACTTGTAGCTAAATTATTTTTAATCTAAACTTTGTTTCAGTCAAAGGGGCTAAATATTTTTTTCAAATATCAATTATTATTTATAATTAACCTTTAAAGAACAAATAAGTAATAATTAGAATAATAAACATCAAAGGATAGTTGATATTCTGGATAAAGTAAAACTAATAACTCAATAGATATTTGTTAAAAATTAAAAAAATCCAAATTCTTAGTTGCCCCTATTGAGAAAAACAACAATGTTCATTTTGATCTTAAATTGAAGATCAAATAAAATTTCAAGAAAAATCAATATCATTTCTCTACAATCATTTTTACTGTTTCAATAACTTATATAATAACACGTTTTGACTTAGTGACCATCGATCTTGCAATAAAAAAAAAAAATCTTTCAAATGAATTATATGTAAAAACTAATCAAAAAAAAAAAATTAAAATGAGAAAAAATTATTTCAATTTTGAAATTTCCAAAATAAATCTTTTCTTCTAATATCAATTCAAAATCTTTAAACAAATGTAATTCTCCAAAACTGGGCCCCTTTGACTAGAAAATGGTTTACTAAATTCTTAAAAAAGAAAAAAGATATCTATATATATATATATATATATCTATATTAATACAAGTAATTAAATGGTATAGTTTTTTAAAAAATTCACTCTTTAAAAAAATATTACCCATTTTTAGGTTAATTTTTATTTTAATAAAATCTTTAAATGGGCTCTCTGTTTTCATTTTACTTTTATATAAAAAAATATTATTAAATCAAAATTAATTTTTTCAAAAAAAAGGATATAATGATAAAAATAAACCCAAAAATCACATTAAAAAAACAAAAAAAAAAAAAAAAAAATTCAAATCAAAGAAAATAAGTTCTAATAAAAACTTTTTTTTTAAAATCAAAATCCCTTTAATTTTTTGAAAAAAATAATCATTATAATCTCTTTTAAATGACGAATAAAAATAAACCTTGAAGAGGTATAATTTTTAATGAATATCCCCCTCTAAAAACCAACAATAAAAAATTTTTTTTTTTTGATTTTAGGATTAGATATTACTCTAGTCTTTCAAATTATTTTAATGTTTTAAAATAAACATAGAAAATATATTTGAAAATAAATTATAAAAAATAAAAGAAAAAATAAACGAAAAACACTTTCCAAATATTAAATCCGAATCATTTTAATAATCATTTTAATAATAACAAAAATAACAATCAAAATAAAAAAAAAAAAAAAAATAGAATGCTTAATTAATTGCTTTTCTTGGATTGATTTAAATAGCTATTTAAAAATTGAATTAATTGAAATCCTATGTAAATATTGCTTTATTGTTGACAAATATAGGAAAATATCAAGCCAATCATTATCTTGTATTGTTCAAATTTTGACAAGAAAGTATTTACCAACCGATGAACAATTTATTCCAAATATTTTCTCATTGATTTATATCTTGATTAATTCATTTTTAGAAAATGAAGGTTTGATCGAAAGATGCACTTATATGTATTTTAATTATTTACTTCATTCGATTGAATTAATTTTATCTATTTATTTAACGAGATTGGAAAATAATAATTTAGAAATCCAAGAATTTTTAACTATTTTTTTTAAATTTCAAACATATTTTTCATTTCAAATAAAAAATAACGAAAATAATAAGCAGAATAAGCAAGACGAATTAGACGAAATTAAGGGCAATAATGAATTATTTTTATGTTGTGTTGATGTATGGAAATCGTTTTATGATGCTTGTTTATTAACTAAAACCACATCTACAAACACAAATTCATCAATTAGTAATAGCATCAAGAACAGTAGCAATAGCAATAATTTAGTCAAGAAATATTCTGAAGGGTTTTTAGAAGTTAATTCTTATTTTTTATCCAAAATAAGTTTAATTTCCCTTGACGAAGATTCTTTTAATGATCCCGAAGAAATTGAAACCTTTATCAATAAAATCAAGGAATTTTCGATTCCCATAGCATTTGAATTCCCCAATCCTGTCTTATCTAAGCTTTATGAATTATTTGAAGAAAACTACGAACGATTTATCCAGCTGCCGCAAAATATTAATAAAATATCTACGCTATCTGAGGAAGAGCAAATGATTATCCAAGTGACTGTTCATGACCTAGTGATTTGGATTGATTTGTTTGGCTCCTTAAATGAGTTATTCATCATCAATTTCTTCGACATGGTTGAGCCAGGGTTGACATTTATCGAAAAAATCATGGAGATTATTTCCATTTCGATTCAAATGAAGTCATTTACCATTGATGATAAATTGACAAAAGTCATTATTAGCTCCTTTTTAACTTTATCATTATTCACTCCTTGGATTTCGAAATTAAATAAAATAGCACTATCAAAAGACTATTCATTCATCAATAGAGATCATATCGTTACATTTTTTGAAAAAACCATTTCAATAATTCTGTCGACTTTTAATACAGAGGTGCCCAAGCAATTATTAGAATCAGCTATAATTTTTTTCAACAAGCTTTCACTAAATTCCAGATCGGCAGAATTACTCGCCCAAGAGCAAATCGAGGAATTAATTCAAAATTGCTTCACATTAACAATCGATTTTAATATTGAAAGTCAAACGCTAATTTATATTTCGTTAACGAATTTATTGCTTTCTCCTTTAAATGATCTATCTGAAATGGACCAATGCTGGGAAGAAAGGAGTTTGCAATTTGGTGAATTAATGAGCCCGATTTTGGAATCTTTTAATAAAATCAAATTTAACAATAAATTTATTTCCAAAGAAAAAAATAATATATTAAGGATTTTTTCCATATTCACAGGCACCATAGAATCGTTAAATAAAAATAACCAGAAATCAAGATCCATTTTTTTCGAAATCGTGACTCTTGAACTTTTCAATACTAGCTTTGATATCTTATCAAATCAGATTATGGATTTCGATATCTCTTTAGCAATCGTTAAATTATTTGATATCAGTCTGCAAGTGCTATTATTTAAATTTGAGCCACAATACGTAATTGAAAAAATTGATATCATTCTATTATATTTGGAAACCTTCCCCATTTTACAAAATATAGAGCAATTGTCACAAGACTCAACAATAATAACAATGCTATGCCAGGGTATCAAGATGCTGACGGGATTATTGAATAAAGCTAGAAGATCGGATTTCCAAAAGCTTACCCCTCGCATAATCCAATTTATGATTAATCAATATTCTACTGTTTCAAATAATTTTGAAGCTTTGCCTATTTCTTTACAATTGGAAATTCATAAATTGATTTATACTGTAATCCTCGAAAAATGGAATTATTTTAACTCGCAAAATAACCAATTCTCGATACAAGTCAATAATGAAAATTTACTGCCCAACGAACAATTTTCCATTTTATTAAATATTATGATCAGCTCTTTCCAAAATTCCAAAGAAATCAAAATAATTAAAGCCAATTTATCGTATTTACAATCCTTAAACCAAATTAGAAAGATTTTTTCTTCACAACTCTTGCCTTATGAAACAATTTTACAATTATTATCTGCTTTTGTAAACTTGATGATCCAAAAAACTCACGTACTCTTGCATGAAGAGATCATTCAAATCATCTTTACAATATCGGCAATCGATTTCGAATCAATTCTTCCTAATTTTCTTCCAAAGTTTCTTGAAAACTATAACCATTTATTCCAAGAACAAAAAAAAATATTACTGCAAAATTTTTCTTTTTTTAATGATTTCCCAAGTTTTAGAAATCAATTAAAAACTTTTATCAATGATTTTGCTTGCTTTTTAACAATAAATAAAACTGATGAACTTTAAAATTTATAAATAAGTAATGTTTTTGATTGACTTTTTATTTATTATTATTATTATTATTATTATTATTATTTTTATATATATATACTAATTAATTATTCTTTTAGATATATTATTATATTAAAATTTTATGTTTTTGAAATTGTTTTGTAAAAGTGAAGAAATTAAATTTCAATAATAGAAATTTCAAAATTTTTTTTTTTTTTTTTTTTTTTTTTTTTTTTTTTTTTCAAATATTTCACACTTTTTCCAAATTAGTATTTTTAAAAAGGTTTATTTTTCCAAGTTTGAGAAGATTGGGCTCTAAATTTAAGCAATATAACTTATGATTTTCAAATTTTGGTAATCATATTTTCGAGAAATCAATTCATTAAGTGAAAATTTTATTTATTTTTTTGATGTTTGTAGTGAACACATTAGGTTATTAAATGCGAGTTTTTTTTTTGATAGATATTTTTCCTTCTAAATATAAAAATTTCTGTGAAATGATGATTCTCGTGATTTGCTTTTGATAGATTAAAAATTTTTTTATTTTTTTTGATATAGAATTTTAAAAAATAATTTTTGCTTTATGGAATAATTTTTTCTCAATTTATTTTTTGATACTAACATTTGATGATAAAATATCTTATCAGTGGACCTTTCAGAAACAATTTCAGATCATTCCAAAGCAATCCGAAGATAAGGAATTCAAAATAATGATTTTTAAAAATTAAAAACAACTCAAAAAAATTAGATTTCAAGTGATTTAGCCATAAAATTTAACATTTTCTTCTAATTTTAATTCAGAAAATATTTGATTATTGTGATCCCATCTTTTACAAAAATATGCTATATTATTCCCTGACTTTTAACTTACTTAAACAATGAATAAAGATTTGATAGAATTAATTCATATTAAGAGAGAAAGAACCTACAAAAAAATGGTTGATTGAATTTAATTGAAAAGGTAAAAAATATTTTATTAAACCTTGAAATTGAAAAATGAAGTAAAAATCTGATTATGAAAATAATCAAATTACCTTAAATATTATTTTCAGAAAAGAATTCTTGTTGTTGAAAGTTTTAAAAAATTTTCCTTTTTGAAAAATTCAATAGATTTTGATTTTTTTCAAAAAAAAAAAATTATGTGTCATAGAAGAATAAACAAAACTTTAAAATATGTTAATGAAAACTAAAAAAATAATATATATAAATAAAACAACAATTTATTGAAATAAACAAGTAAAAAAAAATTCTACTTATTTTAGTTTGTTTTTTTAAAGAGAGAAAATTATTTTCCAATTATAACTATTAGGTTTTCTTAATTTTTCTGTTTATTTGTAAAATTACTTGATTTTATTTAGGTTTTTTTGAGTTTTCTATTTATTTGTGAAATGTTCTAGGTTTTTTTTACTTTTTGAAATAAACAAAAAATTTATTAAAATTTTCTGTTTATTTCAAAAAGTAGAAAAAACCTAACGAAAATCGATTGATTTTCCTAATATATAGAAAACCTCAAAAAAACCTAGAACACTTATTAGAATAAAACAGTAAACCTCAAGAAAACCGTGTTAGGTTTTTTGATTTTTTGAAATAAAAAAAAAATTTATTAAAAATTTTCATTTTATTTCTTAAATTAAAACCTCCTAGGCACTTGTGACCACTTGAAGACACGACTGTTTATTTGTGTTGTTGTTATACGAAATAATTTTTAAATATTCTTAACTCTACCACCCAGAAAAATTAAAAATTTGAATTTTTCTAAATTGATTAAGATTCATATTTAATAATTTTCAGTTATCTAATTCCCAATTGATTTTTCATAATCTTTTTTTTAAAATTTTAAATCTTTTGATTTATATATATATTGTTCAAAGTAAAGAATTTTTAATTTCTTTTTGAGTTTATATATTCATTTGCAGATTGAAATTCTGACTTGGTCTTTTTTTTTACAGTTTGAAATATTATTTTTTCTTGGAGCATGTGGATTAATTTTTTCAAATCTTGTTACTTTTTTATTTATCCAAACATCTATTGTGTTGAAATATTTTCGGGTTAGATTGTTAATAACTAAGCTATAAAATAGTTGACAAATATATATCGATTTAAACATTTATAATTTTACTCCAATTGGATCATTTTACTATTTAAAAATCATTTTGATTTTTTCTAAAATACCCTCTAACTTTTTTGAAGTTTTTTGAAATTTTTCTCTTTTTCTAACCAAATACCTAAATATTTAATTTCTCGTAACTAATTTGTTTTTAAAATTTTATCAATATTTGGATACATTTTAAATTCTTGGATAATTTTATAAACGATTATTTTTAACTTTTCTCCATTTATCGAATATTTCCTTCCTTTAATAAACTAAATTTATCGACAAACATTTTGAAATGATTTGTTAATTCATTTATTTTTTCCAATTTAGAAATGTATAATAAATCCAAAGTTTAAAGGAGAAAGGTGATCTTTTTTATAAATACCTATCCCTTCATTTTTATAATATTCATGTAGCAAAATTTTCATCTTTACTTTAATTGTTGGGAGTATAGTGAACTTATTATATAAATAATTGTGCCAAAGTTTTTTTTAATATAATTTGTTACTTCTATATTTTTTTTTTGTTTTTTTTTAAGTTTAGATAGTAAATTTATAACATTGATTCTGTGTACCTATTTTTTTTTTTTTAACAAATTGAGAATCTTAAACTAAATTCCAAGAATCTTCAATTCCTTTCTAAATAAGTTTAAGCTAAAATATTTTTTACATATTATTAAATGAGATTGGTCTAATTTAAAGGAATTTCTTCGTACAAGATTTTGTGAATAAATAAAACATTTATTTCTTTTATAAAATTCTATAATTTTCTTCTATTGGAATAATTGATCAACTTGTAAATATATTTTTTTGGGCTTTTTTTAAAAAAAGAAGATATTCTTTGTTATTATTATTTTTTTTTGTCTAATTTATATATTTATATTTTATCAAACTCTTGTACTGCTTTTTTTTTTTTGATATTTGGTTAATAAATCATATATATTTTAAACATAAAAATATCTTTAATATCCATTGTTTTTTAATCTTCAAATTTCTTAAAATAATATTCTTTAATTAATTTTATGATTTTTATTTCTCTAATATTACATTTGGTTCAAAAAATATGATTTTTTTTTTTGAATTCATCTTCATAAATAAAGATTTATTAGATGATTTTGTTTGATTTGATAAAATTATTTATTTTCCTTTAAAATGAAAACTCAAAATATTCTGAATTCTGGTTGAAATTTTTTCTAAATTAATCATTTTCTTTAAGTTGAGATTTTTGGAGTTGTTTTTTTGTTTCATAATTCAACCTTTTTGCTTTAATCTTTGAAACAGTATTCTTAATTTTGGTTTGGTTTTTGGAAAAACTATTTTAAAAAATAATTTTGTAAGCAAATATATCGAAAAGTATTTAAATAAAAATAATAAATATGAGTCTGGTCAAAGTTAATTCAATGTAATATATTGTTTGGTTCATCCTTATCAAGAAGAAAAAGAAGATAAATCTCTGAAATATACTATGATGAAATTTTTTTTAATTCTTGATTTCGACAAGTTTATTTGAAAAGGTGATCTTTCCTTGTTTTGGTTGTAAAAGTTTTGTTTAAAATACATCTTCTCATATTTATTTTTTTTGGTTTATTCTATGATTTATTTCAAACATCCCTTTAAAAAAAAACAAATTTCTTCAATCCAAAACCGAATTTAATAAAAACCAATAATTAACAAAAAAAATGTTCAAAAAATTGAAGATTCAACTCTAATTTACTTTGGTTTGATTTCTTTTCACAAATATAATAAAGAATAATATTTTGATTTCAAAGTTTCTTTATTTTGTGAAACTCAAAAAAATCTTTTTTAAGTAAAGTTAGTGTAATTAAAATTTTTAAAAAATAGAAAAATGTTTTTACTTGATGAAAAAAAAAAAAAAAAAAAAAAAAAATTTTATTCAAATTAGAAAAAATGTATTTGATGAAAAATTTATTTTGATAAGAAAATGAGATAAAACTCAACAAAACTACTTCCAATATATATGATAGTGTGATTCAACATTTTTACAAATAGTTCAATCGAATAAATTTTTAAAAATGATAAATTATAATTGATCTAGTGGTGATTAGAAAAAATAAATCAATAATTTTCTGTGCATTTTCTCTTTATTTATCTTTATAAATTTAATTGAGGTATGTTCTTCAAATTAAAAAATTTTTGTTCAAGTCAATAAAGATAACAAAAGAACAAATAAATATTTGCAAATCCATTTAATTAGTTGGTTAGTTAATTTATTGTTTAATACATTTGTTGGCTGGTTGATTGATTGATTGGTGTGTAAATTGTAAAGTTGTTAATAAAAAATTTTATCAAATAAAAAATAACATTACACTTCAAATGTAAAATTTTGAAAACTATTACTATTTAAAAAATTTTTTTTGGTTGTAATTTTTCCAGTTGACGAATAATTAGAATAAAAGGAAGAGCTCCATATTGCCTTTAACGTGACAAAAAATATTAAAGAAACTAAAGAAATGTCTGTTGATAATAGTTTTACAAAATACCCCGAAAAATTTGAAAGGACTAATGAAATAGAATTGTTAATTATATGACAAATAATTGAGGGTATACAAGAATCAGTTTTAACTGCAAGAGTTCCATAAAAAATACCCATATAGATTTTATATAAAAATCCAAAAAAAGTGAAATCAAAATGGACAAATGAAAAAATAAATGAGCACATTAAAATTGATGATCTAATATTATATTTTTGTTCAAGTGTTTT